>MU004233.1:1306092-1611889 GCA_010405405.1 Microthyrium microscopicum | reverse complement strand
AATAACTATAATGTAGTAGTAGATAATCCTAAAGTAAATATAGAGTAGTAAGGTAACTATAAAGTTAATAGAAATATTAAACTAAGTATAGTTAAGTAATAAGAATAAGTAAAGGAAACCCTACTTCTTTTACTTAATTAGTTTAGAGAACGTATACTTATATACTTTAATATAGTGCTTTACGTCCTTAGTTATATAAAGCTAGAAGTAAAATTAGTAAAGGTACTAGTACGTAGAAGCTATACTATTATAACTTATAACCTTATAATTATATATATATATAATAGCATAGTATTAAAAACGTCTCGTAAGGAGGATAAGGAGTTATTATCTATATTAAATAGTATTATTAGTAAGTACTTAGTAGTCTTTAAGTTTAATTAAATTCTTCTCTAGAGTGCTATATAGTAGGTAATATAATTATACTACCTTAGAGTTATAAATTACTTAGATAAGCTTATCTAATTAGCTAGCCTTAATAATATCTTTCTATAATGTCTCTAGGTTAGCTAGCGCACTATTTATCTTAAGGTAATTAATTAGCTTGCTTAGGATTAGGGTAGAACTCTTTATAGTTAGTTAATTAATTAGCTCGCCTTCTATAGTTAGTACGTTAACTTTATTAATAATAATTATAATAAGTTTAATTATTATAGGTTGTTTGCTATTAATAAAAAAGATAGTAATCTTAATAGTATATTAAGTATTATAAGAGTAAGATATCTTATAGTAGGTATTAAAGTTATAAGGAGAAAAGATTAGTTATATTTATTAAGCAATCTATAGATTATTATTAGATTTTAGAAAATTCTATAATCTCTAAGTTAGCGTATCTACTTTTATATTAGAAAGACTATTATAATATTTAATCTTAAACTAGAATTAGGAGAGAAACTTTACTTATTAAGCTTAATAGTAGAATAGCTTTTTAGTTAATATAAAAGTACGTAAGTTAAGATAGTTAGTAAAAACTTATATAAGGTTAAAAGTTAAAAATAATTTAGGTTCTTATTCTTTAAACGCTTATATAATTATAAGTAGCTCTTTATTATAGATATTATAATTATATTTCGTTAGGGTTATCTTTTTAGAGAAGAAAGCTATTAGATAAAGCTTACTATCTACGCCTTTTTAAGAAAGAATAGCTACTACTACCTAGTCTAAGGCGTTAGTTTTAACTTAAGTCTTAGCGTTAAGGTTAAAGTAATAAAAGATTAGAGTAGTAGTAAAGGCCTTCTTTAAGGCGTTAAACGCTTATTCTTTAGGTTTAGTCTTACTTTATAGAAAATATAAAGGAGCGTCCTTTTTAGTTAGTATAGTAAGTAGTATAATAATTTTTAAGTATCCTTTAATAAAATAATAATAAAAGTTTATAAAACTAAAAAATATCTAGACGTCCTTTAGAAAGATAGGGTAATACTAGTTAAGTATAGTATTAACCTTCTTCTTATCTATTTAGATTCTATTAGGTATAATAATAATATTAAGATATTTAACTAATTAGATTATAAACTTAGATTTAGAAATATTAAGGTAGAGTCTAGCTTTTTTAAGCTTATTAAGGATTAGGTAAATGTAGGTAATATGCTCCTCTTTAGTCTTACTCTAAATAAGAACGTTATTAAGATAGACTATAATAAAGTTATTAAGGTATTTACGCATAGCGCTATTAATATAGAATTAAAAGCTTCTTAGTAATCTTATTATACTAAATAGTATTACTAAGGTTTTAAAGAGTCTATATTACGTTAAGAACGCGGTCTTATATTTATCTTCTTTATGAATTTAAATGTTATTAAAGGTAGTAATAACGTTAAATTATAAGAAGAATTTCGCTTTATAGATCTTTGTTAAAGTCTTTATTAAAAGTAGTAGTACGTTTTAGTTAGTTAGTATAATTTTATTAAGTCTATAGTAGTTAACGTAGATATAAATACTATTGCCTAGTTTACTAATACATAATATAAGTATAGCATAGTAAGAAGTACTTAGGTAGATAAAGCTTTTTCTAAGTATATTCTTAATATATTCCTTAACGACCTATACTTATTAATAAGATATACTATAGGATTTACGTATAAGTGTTTTTATATTTAGGTTAGTAGTAATAGTATAGTTAAAACCTAGTTAATATAGTAGTAGCTTATTAACTTAATAAAGGTTAAATAAAAAGACATAGTGATAAAATTCTAATAGTATTAATTTTAGTAACTCTTCTTACGTTAGTAAGTTATAGTTAAGCTTTTTGCGCTATTTAGTATAGTCTTTAATAGAGATTGTAGCAATGCTAGTAACGTTCTGCTAAGGAATAGGGTTAGGGTCTTCTTCTTCTTCTAAGGCATTAAAGTCTTTTTAGTAAAGGGCTATAAAGTAGTAATTTTTACGCTATATTATAGTTATAAAGACTTATAGTAATACTATATAGATATTAAGAGTATTTTCTTATTATTTATTTATAACTATTTAACCTTTATAGTTAATAGTAATTAAGTAATAAAAAGCTATGTAGTACTTTATATAATGCTTAAAGTAGAAGCCTAATATACGTTAGCCTCCCTAAAGCGTAACTTTATGTTTATTTACTTATAGGTTACTAAGGATTATATTATAGTTAGTAACTTCTATTATGAAGTAAAGAATCTACTTAAGGTAGATACTAATGCGTAATATAATAGCTACTATATAGGTTATCTTTATAATAGCGTAGCTATTAGCTATTTTAGCGTAGTAAGGTCTAGTTATTTCTACTAATAGAATATTATAAATTTTAAGGTAATAAAGATTAATAATACTAAAAGTATTACTACCTATATTAATTAGGACTTTTATTTTAGTATACGCGTTATTATTAATAAGAATATTACTAGTAATGCTTTACTATTAGCCTATCTTTAGAATGAAATATTTTAGTAATTAGTTAATAGGAACGTAGGCTACTAATATATAGATAATAGCTATGCCTATAGGGTTACTTTTAGTCTTAGAGTTACTTAGGTAGTTAATAATAGCCTCTATTTAACGTTTTTATTATTTATTATACGCTTCTATTTTATTTAGCTTCTCTACGTAGCGTTATAGAGGAGCGTCTAGTTTCCTTAGTCTTAGTAGTAATAATTATTATATATTAATAAGTAATTATACTATAGGGTTAAGTTTTATAGTTAGGTATTATCTTGCTATAGATAAATGCTAGTAAGCTTAGTAGAGATATTAGAATTAGAGAGGGCTAGCTTATCTTTATACTTTAAGTTTTTATCTTTATAGTTATAACCTTGTTCGTTATATTAAGTATAGTAATAATCTTATATTAGACGTTAGTATAGAGTAACTTTATAGTATAGTACGTAATTAATTTAGTTATTAATTTAGTTACTATTATTATTATTTTAATTACTAGATAGCTTATCCTTATTATTAGTTTTGCGTTTAAGGTTTTAGTTAATAATTTATAACTTATTAATATATTTAGTAATAGTAGTAGCCTTAGAAAGGAATAGGCACTATGTAATTTCTTTAATAATTATATATTTAAGATAAGTAACCTTATCTACTTTTATAAGGCTAGCGTTAGTAATTTTACTATTAAACTTAGTAATATATAGAGCAAGCTTCTTAGTCTTCTTTATTTAGTTTAAGGAATTTTATAACTAAGTAATAGTATCTTTATAAGTATTGCGCTTCTAGGTATATTAATTTAAGTTCTTTTAGAACTCTATTATATTAGAGTATAGGTTTAGTAATTTATATTACGCGCGATTCTTAATAAACTTAAGAGTAATATTAAGAGTCTTACTACGTATTTAAATAGTAGTATCTAATTTCGTAGGGAAAGAGGCTTATTTATTATAAAAATAGTCTTTAACGTAAAGCTTTTACGTAAGATATTATTTAGGGTTATAACTAGAGTATTTACTTAGATTACTTTATTTATATTTCTTACTTTTATTACTAACTAAGAATCTAGATATTACTAGGGTTAGACTATTAGTTTAAATATAAAAGACTTATTAATAAAGGGGAGGCATTACTTACTTATTATTAAAATTAAGTTAGTAGATAGTCTCTTTAGACTTATATATAAACTAACTAAGCTAGTCTTTAAGATCTTTATTCTAGAGGTAAAGAGCTATAATCTTATTACGCTTCTTAGTATAAGAGGTATATAGTTATTTAATATTATTAAGTACTTTATTAAGTTCCTATTAATTTATATTATAGGTATTCTCTAAGTAAAGGACGCGTTTATTATTTTTATAGTTAGCTTTAATTACGTAGTTAAGTTATTAGTAAAGTTAATCTACTTTTATATATACTTTATTAGTTATAACTATAGTATTATTAAGTTTATTAGTTATATCTTTAATACCTTACTTATAGTATTAGTAAGTATCTATTATATTATTTAGTTAGGCGTAGGTTTCTTAAATATAGAGATTAGCTACTTAGGCTAATTTAATATAATTATGTAGCTATTTAAACTAAAGTTCTAGTAATATAGTAATATTATAAAGGAATTCTTTATAAGTCTTAATAATTTCTAAATATAAGTTACTTTAAGTATAACGTATAAGTATAGGGTCTAGAGAAACGCTTTTAATAGTACTATTTAGAGGAATAGTTTCTTAGGCTTAGAAGGTAACTTTTTTATAAAAGAGTTATGCTAAGGGTACTTAATTCTTCTTATTTAGAGTAATTAATTAGTAGGTAATAAGGTAAGAGGATATCTAGTAGTTTAATAGTAACTCTTTAATCTAAGCCTAGTCTACTAATTAGAGAGTAGTAATTAAAGAATTAGTAGAGGATGCCTTCTCTTTATTTTTATTTTAGAATTATAATTAGCTATAGATATAGCTACTCTTAGCAATTTTTAAGACATTAAATAGTAGAGGTGCCTTAGCTATAGAGCTATAATAAGAGTATAAGGAATTATAGTATAAAGCTTAGCTACGAGGTAGTTTTATTATAGCGTTATTATTATTACTATTAATCTAAGTATAAGGTAGCATAATTATAAACTAAGTAGTATTCTAAGTCCCTAATTGCTATTACTTATAAAGATAAGATATAGAATAAGTTCTATAAGTCTTACTAGTATCTCTTATAATAAGATAAGGGTTTAATATAAAGTAAATATAAGTAATAAGCGTAAGCGCTAAGAAGTCTTAAGATAAAGTATAAATAGATTATAAAGGTATAATAAGTAATTTAAGGAAAAGAGTAAAAGGTCTAATTTATTATAGTTCGTCTTTAGGGCTTATTATAGTATAGTAAAATAAGTAAAGTCTTATTATAGGTATAGTAGTAGAGAGAAGTAGTAATAATAAAGGAAGATTATTAACCTATAAGTCTAATAGAATAGAAGTTCTAGGTTAATTAAGGTTCTTTAAGCCCTTTAATTAGATGCTAAAAGTCTAAGCTTCTAGTAAGATTAAAGGTTAAGAGTTTGCGTATTTACTATACTAGTAGGTTAAATCTATTAGGATTTAAAAATAGGATTTTATATTTATATAAGTAGATGTTAGAAATGGGTTGTTCTAAGTAGGTAAAGACTATAATTATTATAGTTCAAGTAGACATATAAAAATAGGGATAAGAGTAATTACTAGGAAGTTACTTAGACCCTTATAATTCCTCTTCTTTATTACTTAGAGCTATAAGGACTCTGCTAAGCTATCTATGTTTATAATAGGTCGTTATTAGTTAACTTAACTAATAACGCTTTATTCTATGTAGACGTGTCCTATTGGTAGTTATCTTAAACTAGAGGTATCCTAGTTCCTAATATTATCCCCCTTCTTAAGGCTATTCGTCCTAAAGAGCATATTTAAAGGTTTTATTAGATATTTCTTATACTTATATATAGCTTTTAACTATACCCTATTATACTAAGACTTAGGAGAAGATAAGGCTTAACTAAACGTATAGGATTAGGCTACCTATACCTTAAGGAGTCTTCTATAGCTTAGTAATATTCTTATTCTCTAGCTTTAGTATATAACTCGTTCTAGATGGATAGCTTTCTATTTTTTACCTACTCTAGATAAATAGCTCTCTATTTTCTACTAGTCTTAGGTTATAATTAACTATATTAACTTAAACTCAAAGGAGTCTAGTTATTAAGGTCTAATATATCTATAAGATATCTAATAAGTAATTACTAGCTCTATTAGAGTTTTGATTAGTTAATACTAGCTTTATTAGAGCTATATTAAGCTATCTATAAACGTAGCGTAGTGCTACTATTTATATTTAATTAGATCTTATTAAAATACTACTAGATAGTTATCCTATATATAGTATAGGTTATCTAGTTATTAAAATATATATGGCTTAACTTAATTAGTTACACTATATTAGATATACTAAATTTGTATTAGTTTAGTATAATTAGCTTTATAGTAGGTTAGGTAGCTATAACTTATATGTAAAACTACTCTATAAGCCTTATTTAGCTCTAGATTAGAGGCGCATTTTAACTCCGTTTTGCGTTAAAAAGGGTTCTTAAAGGGGTATCCCTTATATATGTATTTTAACGCTTCTTGCGTCTAATTAAGGGTCATTTTACGTTATTTATAGTAAGGTATTTAAATCCTTACTTAAAAGTTTAGAGACTCTAAGGCTAGGATTGTACCTTTCTATTTAGGAAGTTATAATCCCTTTAAGTACTTACTATACTACGCATAACTTCCTTTTACTATAGAAGGCTCTTATAAGTCTTTACTAAGTACTATTACGTTAATACTTAGCCATTTTAAGAAGGTAGAGAGATTTAGGTATAAAATAACCCTTCTTACTCTAAATTCTCTATCTCTTATCTTTTATACTCTAAATCTTAAGGTAAGTAGAAATTCTATAGTTTTGTAAATATATATAAAGATTACTATTACTAACCTATTTTGCGTTATAGGTTCCTCTCTAGTAACTATAAATTTTCTCTTCTTAGTTATTAGGCTACTTAGCGCCTCCTTAGGTCCTCTTAACCTATTTTAGTATACTTTACACCCTTCTAACCTTTAATAACTTATCTTAACTAACCTATATACTTTTAAACCTATCTTTATTTAAAGTAGGCATTAATATAAATAAGTTACTTAAAGATTTCATTAAAGGCTCTTAGGTCCTTACTAAGGGCAACTTTAATTCTAGCAAGACTATAGTAACTATTAATACTAATAATAATATTAATACGTCCTATAATGACTAAATCTTAACTACTAATATTATAGACCTTACTAAAGTAGTCTCTAAAGATAAGATAGAGTAGGAATACGCTAATAAGAGCATTATAGCCTTACTTAGCTTATTATAGTACTACTTAACCCTAAATCCTTATTAGTATTATATAGAGGTCTATGTAGTATATTTCTCTCCTCCTTTAACTACTAAACTCTGCCTTATTCCTAACTTAGATTATTATTATGCTTAGCAAGTTAGTTTAAGCAAGTACTTTATTAAATGCCTTAATACAAAGTTAACTAAGGATTATTTAGAGGTAATATCCTATTCTAGCTTATTTTACATTATATTATACTAATATAGGTAGGTTGTTCCTTATAAAGACCTTTATAATAAGGCTAAGCTTATTTTAGTTTGCGTTATAATTAATAAGGTTATTTATACTCTTAAGAATAATTCTTAGAACAAATTATCCTATAAGGATAAGCGTATACTTTATAGTAGTATTTAGTATACTTATAAGTACGTAGTAACTCTTTATAAGTCGTAAGTACTTATTTTAACTAATTCTAGTCTAGTTCTACGCATTTAGATACTAATTAGTTTATAGTCGTATGTCTAAGTAGCTAGTAGCTAATTTCTTCTTATTGCACTCTAGTATTACTAAGGGTAGCTTCTACGTGACCTACGCGCTTATTAATTACTATATAGGTATTAAAGTGTAAGGAATCCTTACAGGTTTAGTGTTGTAGTGTTTGGATGTAGAGATCTAATCTTATAGATAAGATCTCTTTATCCCGTTTAGGGTTAATGTATCTAAGGATCCCCTAAGCCCTATATCTTTGCATCTATAGCTACATCCCTAGATCTCTTCTCTCTATACTTAGATCCTACAATACTAGCTACTTTCTACTCACCTATTGCGCCTATTAGCTCCTTATATAATCTAAGTACCTCTATATTAAATTTTACGCTCTGCGTATATTTTGCGTATTATTAATAAACGCGTAGAGGCGTTTAATAATTCTTATTAAATTACTATAGTTATGCTATAGATCTAACTAATTAGCATTTAGCGACACTACCCTTAATTAGGATTAGCGTTGCTAAAGGTGCTAGCAAATTTATAAATACTAACTAGAGTAACGCAAATTTAGTATTATTTACTAGAATAAAGACTACTTAGAGGCCTAAGCTTTGCCTCGTAGTATTCTTCTTAAATCCATAAAGGCGTTTATACTACTTCCTTTCTACTAACTATAAAATACACTTACCTTATTCCTTGTTAATTCGTATTTATTAAATCTATTAAATTAGTTCTAATTTATTAAAAAACACTGCATTATTTAGCTGCGTATTACTATAAGTGAGGCGCTACTTATTCCTAGTCTTAAACTAGTATTAAGTGACTCTTATATTGCTTATAAGCGTAGTAGCGTTAGTATTTAAAGCTACTTAGTTTCACCCTACCGTAGTAGAGATGGCCGCTTCGTTAAGAAGCTAGTCGCCCTAGATATAGGAACTAATTAATAGTCTACTATCACGTTAATGCTATAGTAAGAGAGCATCCTAGTAGTTAAATCTATTAAAAAGCTACCTCTATTGCCTAAAGCAGCTTTAGATAATAAAGATGAAGAATTTCTTCGTTAAAATACTTAAGTTAGTATTAATATTTAATAACCTTATAAGATTATTACTAGACTATTAACTATGATACCTATTACGCTAGCAAGCGTAATAAAAGAGCTAGGATTAAAAGGTAAAGAGGTAATAACCTCTAGTGTCGTTATTAGTAGTCTACTAAATAAAGGCGCGTTAAAAGTAAGATTACCTATTAATATCTACTACTAGCTAGAATTACTAGTACGCAAAAAAGAACTACATAACGTTCCTATGTCGTTTCTACTCTATCTGCTCCTAAAACTAGTAGACCTTAATAGTAAAGTTATATTACTTACTAGCATGAAGCCTTTATTTATATAAGTATTGTACGAAGTTAGACTAAAGGTAGGGAAATAGATATTAGTAGTTCTTTAAGACAATCCTAATGATTCTACTACTCTTTAGAAATATTATGTATTAATGTCTAATAGTAAGCATCTAGACTAATATATTAAGTTTATAGAAGAAGATTAATTCTTTAAATAACTATATATCGTGTTGGTAATTAATTAAACTATAGCATTACGTTATTAGTTTACTTAAAAACTTTAAGATTAGCTAGTAAGAGAACTTATAGACGCTAATACAAAAGTAAGTTAACTAGGTAAATTAGTAGAAGTGCTATAGGAAGAGGTAGCTATCTATTAGTAGATAATAATAGATTTTAAAGCGCTTACTAGCCAAATTCGCTATAACTATAAGTTAGCACTAACTACTACTTGTTTAAATAAATAAGTAGCTCTTACTAAATTAGTAAAGAAGCGTAATATTAATCTATAATATTATAAGTTAGTTATTAACCTTTACTACTAAGTCTAAGAACTTAAGGATAGACTTTAGACGAATTTAAACTAAGCCTATATTAACTTAAATAATTTAGAGAATAATATCTTCTTAGGTTGTTCTATACTATAAGTAACGCATCTAGTAGTTTTATACTTATAGCTTTAAGCCTAAGGAATACGCTATATTTTACTATTATTAGTAGCTAATAGTACCTCCTTAGTAATACTTGCTAAGTTTAAAGAACCTAGTAATTTTAAAGGTAAACCTACATACTATAAATAGTAGAAGGAGAAAATATTAGATATACTTCTTAATAAGAATATATATCTATACGTCTCTACTAAAAAGAAGAAGATTAAGTTTATTTACGTTTATTATACTAGCCTTATCTATAGCATTATAGTTATACGCGAAGGTTATAAGTTAAAGGACTCTTATAGTACTATAGAAGAGATATAGGTAGACCTAGATAGCTATTACTACTCTAAGAATGTTTTTAAAGATGCTAAGGCATAGTTAAAGTCCTTAGATGCTAAGATAAAAGATATAGAAGGTCTTTAAGCCTTTATTAGCTACTTCTTAACGAATTTAGTAGATATAGAACTATTTAAGCGTAAAAAGATTATTAAATTATAAGATCTTATTAATTATAAGTTTATAGACTTATTAATAGGCTAGCATTTTAGTAGTTTTGCTATATTTTGCGCTTAACTTTACTTAGTAGCGCGCTAAATTAATTATAAGCCTGCTACTATAAATAATAACTCTTATAGTTATAATAATAATTAGTCTACTAATAAAGGGGCCTAAAATAACAAAACTAGCAACGTTAACTGTCTTATAGACGTCTTTAACGCCTTAAAAATAGATAAACGTTATATCTATTATAAATAAAAGGGTTATTACTACTTTAATAAGACTATACTATGTAAAGATTAGGAACCCTTATCTAATAATAAGATTAAAGCCTTAATTGTACCTTTAGTAATAATATTTATAAAAGTTTAAAAAGAATAGTAACCCTCTATAAAGGATACTACTAAGGAGGATAATTATTAGTCTTTAAACTAGATGCTTCTTTGCTAAGCTATAAGGAGGAGCTAAATAAGACTAAAGTATATAACAAAAGAAAGAAACGTACTTTTAACGCTAATACTAAGCGCGTAAAAGATATATTTTGTTAATATAATAAAGAGTAATACTAAAATATTAAAAAAGTTAAAGAAATATTCTATTAGGCTAAAGAAGACTATAAAAACATTAAAGAGAAGGCATAAGAGAAGACTAAGAAAATACTTAGCTACCTTTACTAATATATTTAGCGCCTTAAGTATAAAGATACTATTTATAAGGAATGAGTCTTACTAGTATACTTATATACTATCTATATCTTGCTAGCCTCTATTATACTAGCAGTATAACTTTAGGATATTAAAAAGAAAGATCCTATTATTAGATTATAATAGACTACTATTAGCTTAGTATTTATACTATAGCGTTTAACCTACTCTAACGCTAGTATTTTAATTAATACTAGTAGTAGTACAATAGGAATTATTAACCCTTATTATCTTTAGCAATATAATATTCCTACTTTTTAACTCGTATATCCACGCTTAGTAACACTTACTAATAGTAAATTAGTATCTATAGTTAATAAAGCTACTATCCTTAACCTACGTATTAAATACTACGTTAAGCAGATTAGCTATTTCGTTATAAAAGTAGCCTCTTATAATCTAATCCTAGGAGCACCCTAGCTAGATTAATATAAAGTTAATCTACATAGAGGTTTAAGAATATTAACCTTCTATAGTATAAGATATATTATAAATTATATTATATTATAACGCCTAATTATTATAGACCTAAAAGGATGATCTACAAACTTAGAATTACCTAAAGAATTAGACATTACTTTTATATCTATAGTAGCGTTTAAGAAACTAATAAAGCGTAAAGACGCTATAGTTAATATATTCTAGCCTAAAGATTTTAATAACGAAAAAGAAAAGAAACCTCCTAATAGTAATAAAGATAATAATAATAGATTTACTATAAACCTTGCTATATATACTATATTAGAGGAAGATTATCTTAAATAGCAAGATAAGTAAGATTGCCCTTATTTGTTAAAAGAGGAGATCTTAAAACTTATCTTAGAACGTTTCTATTAATATTTTGAAGTCTTTAATCTAAAGCGTTTAGATATCCTTATGCCTTACTATAGTAAATATGACTACGCTATTGACTTTATCCTTAATGCTAAAATTCTAAAATGCTAACCTGTATTAATATTGCTAAAACAAGCCTTAGTTATTAAATAATATATTAAGAGTCTACTTTAGCGTAGTTTTACTATAAGTTTAAAATCTTAATATACTATACCTATACTTTGTATAAGCAAGCTAGGAGAAAGTATTTGCGTCTATATTAATTACTATAAGTTAAATAATATTACTATTAAAAATAGTAATGTCCTACTACTTATTAGTAAGATGCTTATACGCCTTATAAAGGTAAAGTATTACTCTAAGTTTAACGTTATTACTACCTTTAAACGTATCTATATTAAACCTAGAGATAAATATAAAATAGTATTCTTAATATACTATAGCCTATTTAAGTTTAAAGTGCTACCCTTTAGCCTTATAGGGGGACTAGGGATATTCTAAGCGTATATTAATTATGTGCTAATGTAATTTTTGGACGATTTTGTAACTATTTATTTAGATAATATTCTAGTATTTAGTAAGATACTAGAAGAACATAACGCCTACGTATATTTAGTACTAGACGTATTAGAACGTGTAGGCCTATTCTTTAATATTAAGAAGTTAGAGTTTACTATTTAAGAAGTAAAATACCTTAGTCTAATTATTACTACAAAAGGCATTAAGATAGACTTTTTAAAGATTAATATAGTAGTTAACTAGGAACGACTAAGCTATCTTAAAGATGTTTAGGCGTTCCTTAGATTTACTAACTTCTACTAATAGTTTATCTTTAATTACTTTACTATAGTAGCACCCTTAATAAATCTTACTTAGAAGGATACTTTAGCTATATTCTTCTAGGATCCTAATAGGCCTAAAGAATAAGCTTTTAAGAAGCTAAAAGTGGACTTTACTAGCACGCTAATACTTTAATACTTTAACTATACTAAGGAAACTTAGATAGAGATAGACGCATTAGATTAGGCTTATGCTACTATATTATTATAGAAAGATATAAATAGCGATCTAAGACTAGTTGCCTTCCTCTCTAAAAAGATATTACTAGTAGAATGTAATTATAATATTTATAATAAGGAACTACTCGCTGTTGTCTACGCTTTTAAGGAATAGGAGCCTAAGTTATTTAGTACTAAAGATATTATAAAGGTATTCTTAGATTATCAAAATCTTTAAACCTTTATAAAGACTAAGAAGCTTATACGTTGTTAAATGCGCTAAGCTAAATTCCTATTATAGTTTTACTTCTTAATTAAGTATTACCCTAGTAAAGATAATAGCAAAGCTAACGCTTTAACTTAAAGATTATAAGACGTACTCTAGAGTAATAAAGACCTATGGGTTAAGTAATAGCATTGACTGCTCCTATTCTTATATTAATTTAGCACTAAATAAGCTATTAAACTAGCTATAATCCTTATCAATTCTATTACCTTGTCCTTTATGCAAATAGCTACGCTTGCGTTAGATAAGCTAGATGTTACTATAGTAGGAGAGTCTAATTTAGAACCTATTGTAGGGAGCTTTAGGAATAGAGCTTTAGCTAGTTTAGATAATTTGCTACTAGTTAATACTAAATCTCTAGATTTTAACTTAAAGCAGTTTATGCAAGAAGTAATAAAGGTAAGTAAGGGAGATAAGTTACTTATTGCGATCTAACTAGCAAAGGCATAGAAAGACTACTTCCTATCTTTTAGTATACTAGATTAGGATTAAATTAAATTAATAAATTATAAAGCTCTACTAAATAGTACTATCCTCTATTAATAAAAATTATTTATACTAACGACGTATTTATAGAATAAAATAATAAAATAAGCGCATTAATATAAAGTTATAGATTATAGAGAAACTATAATAACCTACTACTACCTTTAATAAGATTATTAATAGCTAAGAATATTAGAATATATTAAGAAATATATTAAAGGTTATTACTACGTCTTTTTAAAACTAGTACACTAAAAGAAGTAAGGGCTCCTTTACTTGTTCTCTCTGCTAGATTAGGCTTAGTCTAATATCTTTATAGACTTTATTGTCTTACTGCTACGCTATACCTACTAGGGTATAGTTTATTAACATATTATAGTTATTATTAATTATTTAACGCGATTATGATAGTTTATTACCCTTCTAAGTCTTTTACTAGAAATAATAGTTATAGCATTTATTAATTAAGTATAGAAGCTATATGGTTAGCTAGATTCTATCCTTTTAGATTAAGGAACTTAATTTATATCTACCTTTTAGGGTCGCCTATACGAACGTATAGGCGTTATATTGAGATTAAGTACTATATAGTATCTAGAGTCTAATGGCATTATTGAAATAACTATTACTACCTTAAAATAGTATCTTAAATCCTTTATTAATTAGGATTAGGATAATTAGGTAGCTCTATTACTATTTACTAAATTTATAGTAAATTCTATCGTAAGTGCTACTACTAGTTTTATACCTTTTAAAGTATAAAACGGTTTTCTACTAAAATTAGGACTTAAGTCTACTTACTATTTACTACTCAAAGTATTGTACGCTTTTATTATAACGCGTAAAGAAGTCGTTGCTACTAATTAAGTATAGGATAGTTAAGAGAAGCTTTATAAGTTCTTAAAAGAGTAATTGGTTTAGGCTTAGGCTTAATAAAAGCTCTACGCTAATAAGTATTAACGTCTAGTACTAGATCTTTATCTTAGGGACTAGGTACGCCTTAATGTTTAAAATTATAATATAACTTACCCTTTAAAAATACTTAATAGTAAAAGCGCTAATCTCTTTAAGGTATTGTGCAAAATTAATAGAGTAACCTATAAATTAGATCTTCCTAAATTAATAAAGATATACCTAGTATTCTACGCCTAGCTACTATATCTAATTAATAATAACGTATACCTATTATAGAAATTAAACCTGCCCCTAGTAGTTATTAGTAAAAAAGAAGGTAAAGAGGAATAGCTTATTAATGCTATTATTAATAGTAAATAAGATAGTAAAGGCAAGAATAAAGTACTTAAATATAAGATTAAATAGATAGGATTTTATAATGAAACTTAGCAGCCCTAAAAAGATGCTATTAACGTACCTAATGCTATATTGGAATTCTATAGGCTTTATCCTTAGAAGCCTAGTCTATACCCTTCTTAGTCCCTACTAGTAAATAAAGTTAAAGAAGAAGATTATAATGCTAATAGACTACCTATAGATTAGGATTATATAGCATAAAAAGCGTTATATTTATTTATCTTTACTAAAGCATTATACCTCTAGTTTAGTTTTTAATTTACGCTACTAAAGGAATTATAGAATACTACGAACTAGCTTAAATAGACATCCTCTTCTTTGTTAAATAGATTTAGATAGTACTAAGGTAAGTAGATAGTATATTACTATATCCCTTAGTAGTAATGTATATAAAGGAGTTTTGTATTCACATAGACTAGCCTAGCCTAGCCTAGATTAGCCTAGACTAGACTAGAACGGATTAGATTAGGATATAGCCCATAAGGTCTGTTTTGGAGGAGGGGAGTTATATAAGGAATCCTTATAGGTTTAGTATTATAGTATTTAGATATAGAGATCTAATCTTGTAGATAAGATCTCTTTATCCCGTTTAGGGTTAGTATGTCTAAGGATCCCCTAGGCCCTATATCTTTGCATTCATAGCTATATTCCTAGATCTCTTCTCTCCGTACTTAGATCCTACAATACTAGCTACTTTCTGCTCGCCTGTCGCGCCCATTAGCTCTTTACATAAAGCTACCTAAAAGCTAGTAGATAACGGCCTTTTAGAATTAGAGAAGCGTATTATAGCTTATCTAGCTCTCTTAGCTACTAATGTCTAATTCTATCCTTCTAAGTACTTTAAGCGCTATAATGCGCTATATTCCTAGCGTATAGACTTTATGCGTATTATTAATCCTTAGGAACCTAATATATCTTAGGTAAGTCTTTTTATATCTATAGTAGGTTACTTTGTATCTAACTATTCTATAGTAACTTATTAATATTAAAAGAGCTCTATCTAATACCCTTATAAGCTCTTAAGTACTTCTTAAGCGCTATAAGGCCTATCTTAGCGCTTCTAAGTGCTAAGAGGTTAAGGGCTATATTAAAAAGGCTATTAAGGCCTTCTATAAGGATAGTTATACTAATGAGGACTATTCTAAGGTTAAGGTTATAAGTTTTGCTACGAAAAAGCGTAAGATAGGCTAGGTAGCTTCTTTTTAAGTTAAAATAGAGTTAGATAGGTTATTTTAAGTCTTTTAGAATTTAATATTATCTATACTTAGCCTTAATTAGCTAAGCAGGGTTATTTCTTATTATATTAAGTTATTTTACGTCCTTTAAGAATAGATTAGTTAGTAGATACCCTTTTAGGACTTCCTAAGGATAGGTTTATTAGTAGATACCCTTATAGAACTATTATATAGCTAATTTAACTCTTAGTTAGAAATTACTTATTCTTTTATATATTTTCTAATACGTATTTTAACTCTATTTTGCGTTACAAAGGGTTCTTAAAGAGGTATCCCTTATATACGTATAGAGACTTATTTTACGTATTATTTTAAGTTATTTTATATATTTATAACTTAGCAGTTTTCTTATATGCTTATTATTTAGTACTATTTTTAAGTTACTTTAGGTTAATTTATTATAATATACGTATAAGGAAGTTAATTTAGGTTCTAATTAGTAAGAAAATTATGAAATAACTATCCCTTTTCTTTAAAAGCTCATCTTAAGTCTTTTAGGTCTTCTTTAGCCTTCTTAGCTGTCTTTTTAGTCTTATAGGGTTAAGATTCGTTAATCTATCTATAACATCGTCTAAATGCGTTATTTTATATTTAATTACTTCTCTAATTATACTTATTACTAGTATAATACCCTTCTTAGCTAACTTTACGTAATAGCGCTTAAAAGTAGTTAAAGAAAGGTTAGCTATAAGCTCCTAGGTTAATTTAGACTCTAAGTAACCTTTCTATTTTATAAGGTAGTAGTATTTACCCCTTTTATCTACTATATGCTTTATTATCCTCTCTATATTATATATATCTAGGTCTTCTAGGTTTAAAGAATTCTATAGTAATATAGACTTCTATAGAAAGTAGAGGTTTAGCTTATATAGCTCTAATAGAGAAATATAGAATACATTATAGACTTGTACGTTCTTTAGGAAGTTAAGCTAGTAAGTATTAGCGTTTATAACCTTTACGATCTTAAAGAGACCTATATACTTAATATTAAGCTTCTTCTTAATATAAGTAGTTTAAATGTTCTTTATATTAAGTAGGACTTAGTTACTAACATTTAAATAAACGTCCTTTTTCTCTTTATTATACTAGTTAGCCTAGTATAGCTATACTTTAGCTAATTTGTCCCTTATTGCGCATTATAGGAATAGAATATAGTTTACTATTCCTTTAGCGTTAGGTATAATACTTTTTAATAGCGTTTTAGCTAATTTAGGAGCATAGAGGTTCCTTTTAGTATATACGACAAAAGAAGTAACCCTAGTTAATAAGTAAATACTATTATTATAGTTAAACTTAGCTAAACTAAACTATCTTGCCTAATTATCCTATTCTTAATACCTATAAATTTATAAGTAGTACTTAACCTCCTAGTTTAAGCGCTCTATTTAATTATTAGTCTATAGGTAGAATACTATTAAGAGCTTTCTAAGAATAGAAAGATAATAAAAGAACATTTTCTAGTACTTAGAAATAAAGAGAGGTCCTTAATTAGATATAATAGTATAAGGTACGCTATATAGGTATATAACCTCTTATAAGAAGATCTTAATAAGGTCTTTTACGTCTATGTCCTTTCTTATTAGGACATAGTAGGCTATTTTAGTTAATTTATTAACAACTACTATAATAGAGTTGTAGATTTAACTATTATAAATACTTAGGAGCAAATTTATAATAAAATTTATAGTAATGTCTTCTTATAGCGCTTCTAGGACTAGTAAGGCTATTAGCAACCCTTTTTAAGCTTATTTAATAGATTTATTATATTAGTAGTTAAAATAAGCCTTATAATAGTCCTTAACGTCCTTCTAGACATAATCCTAGGTATAGTAGCGCTTAATTTTCTTAAGTATCTTCTTTAACCCTCTATAATTACCTTCTATAGTATTATTATAGAACCTTTATAGGATTTTCTTCTTTTATAACTCTTCCTTAACGAAAACGAGATTTCTACTTATCTATTTAGCTTCGTCTAAGTTATTCTTAGCTAGAGGTAGTTTATTAATAGCTAAAATCTTACTAGAGCTTATTTTTAGATGCTTCTAGGTCTTAGTAGGCTTATCTTAACCCCTCTTAAGTTAGTTTATAGTAGGATGCTACGTATTAATACTAATGTATATAATAATAAAGTCTATAAGTCTAATAGCGTTAGTTTTAGCTATAGAAGCGTTATTAAGCTATAACTTATTATAGAGTAGGTTAAGTAACGCTTCTATAGTCTTTTTTTATTCTCTTTAGCCTTCTTTAACGTAGTCTAGACGTCTTAAGGGTCTATTAGCTAAATTTATCTTACTTAGGTAGTACTTAATATTAAAATTATATTTTAAGAGCAAATCTACTTACCTTGCGTATATAGATAATATTTTTAGTATCGTTTTAAGCAATTTAAGGTTCATATAGTCTATTAAGACCTAAAATTAGTCTAGTAAGCCTTATAAGTACTTTCTAAATACTTTTAAGGAATCTATAATTGCTAAGAACTCCTATTATAGAGTTTTATAGTAGCTCTCTAGCGGAGATAATTTCTAAGAATAGAATATAATAAGTTTCTATAGGCTATCTTAGCCCTTATTACGCTATCTTTAGCTTAATATCCTATAAATTACCTTTTTAGAGGTATTAGTTTCTAACTATATAGGAAGCGTAGAGTTAAAATAAGCTAAAATTAACACGTTTATAAAAGAATCTTTTAGTTTATTAAAAGAATCTAAGGCGTCTAGTAGTAATTTAATATCTATAGACTCCTCCTATTATAGCTTTAGGCCTTTTAGGGCCTAACCTAGTTCTTTCTAGGTTAAGGCGTTTAGTAGTATAGCAATATAGGAGAATCTAGTAATAAACTAACGATAGTAGTTTATAAAGCTAATAAATTCCCTTACTTAGTATACGTTATATAGTTTTAGCTAATCTAGGTACGTATTAACTTATAACTAATCTATAGTAATACTATTTAGGGTTATAACGTAACCTAAATACTTTATACTACTAGTATAAAACTTATACTTAAATAGTTTTGCGTATAAATAGTACTCTATAAGTTACTATAGGACTTCTTAGACGTTTTTAATATATTACTTCTTAGTTTTAGAGTAAATAAGGATATTATTAAGGTAAACAATATATATTATATCTATTAAGCCTCTTAATACTTAGTTAATATACGCTTAGAAGGCTGTAAGAGTATTCATAAGTCTAAATAGGACTACTATATACTTAAATGTCCTATATTTAGTCTTAAATGTAGTCTTCTACTTATTACTATCTTTAATGTATAAATAGTAGTAAGCTTTACGTAAATTAAGGCTAGTAAAGAACTTAGCGCCTTAAAGTCTATTTAAAGACTTCTTAATAAGAGGCAATATATACTAATCCTTAATAGTAATATTATTTAGGCCTTAGTAGTCTATATAGAGTTATAATATCCTATCTTTCTTCTTTATAAAGAGGATAGGAGCTCTAGTAAGAGATCTTAACTTCTAGATTTAATCTCTTGTAAGGTAAGTATCTAAGTACTTACGTAGAATAACTAACTTAGCCTCTAAGAGGCTATAAATAGGTTTATATAGTACTATAGCACTTAGCTCTAAGTTAATCTTAAGGTCTTATAAACTATATTAAGCTAGTTTAAGCGTATCTTATTTACTAAAGGCTTTAGCGAACTATAAATACTTACTTAAGAGCTCTTCTATAAATAAATTTAGGTCTAGTAACCTAACTAAATAATTAAATAGTTAGGATAAACTATCCTAAGCTAACTTAGAGAACTTATTAGCATTTATAGTCTCTATTTTACTATAGAAGCTACTAAAAGGTTACTTTTATGTAAGGGTCTTATTCTTAAAGTCTAGAAAAGGATTCTACTCTTCTAACTAGAGTATTCCTATAATAATAGGGCAATGTAGAGAGTTTATAATATAAAATAATTCTATCCTAGTCTTAGGGAGGCTATTTAAGTTAATTACTATTACTATAGCTTCTATAACTCTATAAATTTACATAGGAGTACTATCTAGATACGTTATAAGTATCTTAAAGAGGGGAGTAATATAGAGCTAAAGTCTTTTAGCTAGCTTAATATCTATAACGTTAAAGCATAACCTATAATTAACTATAATATCTAGAGATAGGGCCTCTTAGCCCTTATTGTTCCTTAGACTCCCTTATAGGCATATTTGCTTTAACTTTAGTCTTATAAAGTCTACCTTGCTAGGTAAGTTATTATTCTTAGCCCTTAACGTCTCTAGGACGTACGTAATAATAGTCTTATAAAGCTATTTAGCGCTAGGCTAGATTGTCTTATTAATAAGAGAGGCTACTAAGTCCTAGTTTATAACTTTATAGCCTTATTTTTCCCTTATAGCTTAGGGTATTTTGTTTTAAAGTAAAGTCTACTATATTTAAAGCATTTAACCTTTTTTAGGTTAGACTCTAGTAAAATATCTATATTCTAAGTTATCTTAGGCATAGCTTATTCTACTTTATTATCTTTTAAAGAGTAGAAAGACTTTCTAGGTATTCTTAGCTCTTTTAAGCCCTTCTTATACTTATACTTATCTTCTAAGGAGTATAAGCATTATTTTAGGAAAGATTATCTTAGGTTTGCCTTTTTAGGAGTAAAATAGGCCTTAGCCTCTATAGAACTAGAAGTCTAGTATAAGTTAGCCTTTTTAAGGGCCTCTTTAACTATAGCGGTAGTAAACTTCTTATTAAAGAGAATCTTCTTCTATATATTCTTAAGGAGGCCCCTATAGAACTAAAAGAGGCAACCTTTCTAGTCGTTATATCCTTATTCCTTCTATAACTTAAGGAGGTTATTATAGAGCTCTTAAGGGCAGTATTAACCTAATTTAATCGTTTAGAACTTCTTAAAAGTAATATATTCTTACTTTATAGAGTAGCTTAGATAGCCTAGCGCATAGTCTTAGACTACTTACTATATCTTTTAGAATCCTAAGTCTTAGGACTCCTTATAGAGGATAAGATTATCTAATCCTATTTATAATAGCTCTTTCTTAAGCTAATTGCGTCTATAAATATACTAGTAAAGTTGCTAGTTATAAATACTCTCCTAATAAAAGGGTTTAACGAACTTTTATTTAACGTTATTAACCTAAGATATATATTCTTAAAGACTCTTTCCCTTATAAAGCTCTATCTTAGGCCTATCTTAGTTTAAAGGTTCTAAGAGGGCAAGAGCTTAGCTTAAAAGATGCTAATTAGGTCTTATTATATTAACTTAGCTAAAGTTCTCTAACTCTTAAATAGTTTTAAGCTTACTAAACTAAATTGCTCTAGCTTTTGCTATTAGCTTTTATACCTTAAGCTCTAGCTTCTTTTTATTAATAAGCGCGTTAAGTTTTTTCTTATAGTGTATTATAAAGTTATTTTAGGTCTCCCTAGGCCTAGGTAGGTTAGAGTTAGCTAGTTTAATATTAGATAGGTCTAATAGACCTCTAAATATATTAGTTTAGGGCATAATAAGTGCTAGTAACCCTTAGCCTAATAGTTAAGGCTACCTAAGTCTTATTTGGGCGCTAAGGTCTAAATATCTACTATTAGACATAATTTCTAATTAGATAAAAGATAAAAATAATTTCTTTAGGTATTTAAGGGTTAGGAAGTAATTACTATATTAGAAATAGGTCGTTCTAAGTAGGTAAAGACTATAATTATTATGATTTAAGTAGATACATAAAAATAGGGATGAGAGTAATTACTAGGGAGTTACTTAGACCCCTATAATTCCTCTTCTTTATTACTTAGAGCTATAAAGACTCTGCTAAGCTATCTATATTTATAATAAGTTATTATTAGTTAACCTAACTAATAACGCTTCATCCTACGTAGACGTATCCTATTAGTAGTTATCTTAAACTAGAGGTGTCCTAGTTCCTAACAGTAGACGTATTAAATCTTTAGATTTTAATATACTAAAAATTAGAATTATTTTTTAAATAATATAAGGTATTAGTTTTATATTAAGGACCTATAGGCGCAAGAGTATAAGCTAATAGTAGATATAATTTAAGAAAACTAATACAAAGAATTTAAGAGAGAGAGTAGGGAATAATTATAGGTAAGCTATACTAAATAATCCTTAGGCGCTAAGCCCTTAGCATTACGTAATAGGGGATGCTAATAATGTTACAATAGGATTAATAGTAGTAGATCCGTAATAGTTATTAGTCTTCCTTCCTTATAAGCTCGTTACCTCTATATTATCCTTATTACTATTACCCCTAATTAAACTACTAATGAGCTTAGCCTAGTTAAGCTAGCTAACATTAATAAGAGTATGCTTCTTCTCTACGTAAACTAGAACCTAGAGATTCTCTAATCTAGTAGTTTTTTAGGCCTCTAGGTTTAGTTAAAGTTAGAGGTTTAGAGGGTAGTAAAAAGCGTATATATTTTATATAGATTAATCCTTACCCTAGGGCAAAATTAGAGGATGTAGCGAGTATATAATAGGTATAAGTAGCAGCAATTATATAAAGTAGCTATATAAGTAAGTAGATAAAAAAGCTAGGTATAAGAATATAGAGGTTAAAGGTATAGCTTAGAACGTAGCTTAGAACGTAAGAGCCGCGTAGGCTAGCTAGACTAAATATAGTAATTACACTAAGTAATAACTAGTATTAAATATAAGTAAGTATAATAAAGCGTAGAGGGTTTTAGGTATAGTGCAATCCTAAAGGAGATACTACTAGGCTAGTATAGTACTAGCGTATAGAATTATAACTAATTAGTAACCTAGAAGTAGTCTTAGGCGTAGAGCCTTATTAAGCGTTAGAGCTTAACTAACTGTTAATTAACTATTAATTAATAGTTAATTATTAGTTAGCCTACTTAGCTAAACGTTAGCTAACAGTTAGTACTTAAATACTAACCATTAGTTAATAAATACAAGGTTAATTAGCGTTTCTTACAATTAACTATTAGCGTTATAAATAACCGTCTTTTATACATTTAAAAAAATAAACGTTAATTACTACATAACTATTAATCCACCATCGCTCGACTGTTGCCTAGGCCGCCAAGGCCTACTAAGGACTTGATAGACATTGTATTATAATCTTACGACGATATACAACATTAATCGGGTATTCGTCAATATATTTTCATGTGTATAATCCAATTATGAAATGATTCCGATCTTAACCATGGATCGCGAGAGCCTCCCACTCGCTCAGTTCCTAATTTCTGCTTGAGTCCAATTAAATGAGAGAAATGATGCCAACTTCCAAGGATATTGAAGTTTCCATCGAAGTTGACTACTCACAGTTCGCCATTCAATTCTCCGACCACTGTACGACACTCATACACACAGCGGGTTTCGTATCACTCTCAAAGCAGCTGGCCACAGCATATTGACGCAACATTCGGAGAAAACCATCTCAGATCGGGACGCCTGCTCATCACGCGCAGCGCAACATCACCACTCCCAGCATATCTCACGCAACCTGTGCATCCATCCACTGCAATACTAACGAACACCCAACGAACCACAACAAAGCGCCTCAACCAACCTCAGTGATCAGCACAATTGAACCCGCAACGAGCAGTCACCAACAGCAAGAAACGGCGGCCTTACCGTAAAAAGCTGACAAGATGTCTGCCAGCTCTGGGGCGCTGGAGAGGCGTTTTTAGGGCGGTTTCTGTAGAAATAGCCCTTATAGTAATTTTGTAGTAATCCGTTTTTGGAACGCTAAAAGCTATAATGGCGCTCCTATCCCTAAACCTATTAAATGCGTAGAATTGAAGCTACTTAACAATATCTTATTAATCCAAAATGTTAAGATTAGGAAGTTATAGTATTATATATAAGTAACTATTTTAAAGTGCCTATTTTAATGCTAATACGGAGTAAATATTACCTATGATTTCTACTACTTATCTATATTTACTATAAGCTAAGAATACTACCTAATTCGTTATCTAACTACTAATTTAAATAGTCCTATTAATAATAGAATATTACTATTAAATACTAAAGATAAATATTTTAGCTAGGTCCTTTAACGAGATAGGAGTCAAATTAAAGAAGCCCTAGATACTAAAATACTAGTGTTAATATTAGTAATAAAGAGGTAGTTAAATACTAAAACATAGTAGGATTAGACTCTTTGTATCTACTAAGTAATTCGTTTTAGAGGAGGCTATTAGACGGCTTAATTACTTATTAATTTTAATAAAGATAGTAGTAATACTATTTAAAATCCTCTAGTAAAGAAATCTAGTAATTAGGCTAAGGATTAAGCTAAGGGTTAAGGTACGGCAGGATAATTAGTAATAATATAGATATTAAGTCATTTATATATAGATTTTACTATATATCTTCTATTAAATTAATAAAGGTTAAATTAATTATAGCTTTATCTTCGTTAATAGGTAAAGGAATATAACTATTAGCTTTTTCTTTATTATAGCATTCCCTATTATTATTATTACTAATATCTTTAGCTTTTACATTAAGGTCGTTTATCTTCTCTTACTCTTTATCTTTACTAGCACCTAAAATATTAATAGATTCTTGCTTTACTATACGCTAATTTAAGAGGTCTAATAGTATTATTAAATCTTTAATACTAATGTTGTTTTTCTCTTCTATAATAACGTTTTTAGGCATAGTATTTAACCTTATAGTAGTAAATAAGCGTCTAATTATTAGAGCATTATTAAAGTAGATTTAACGCTAGGCCTCTACTATAATGTACGTTATAAATACTTAATATTAAAATATATTCTAGTTAAGAAGGTCTAAATCTTTAATATTTATATTTTTAAAGCGCTCTTATTAATAGAATATAGGGACCCATAGGTCCTAAAGGTTCTTAATAAGTTGTTTAAATAGCTTATTTACGCTAACGTTAAGTAATTAAATTTTAGATATATAACTAGGAGGAATAATAGTAATAATAATATTATAGTCTTTATACTATTACTTAATAGCAGCTATTTTATAAGTAGAGAAGGCGTTTATAATAAGAATAGAAGGGTTAGATATATATATTATAGATATTAAAGAAGTAGAAGATATTAAAGATATTAAAGAGGTGCTAGTAGGGCTCAATTTTAGAAGAGATATCGTTAAATTAGACTCTAGATCCTATAGTTAGTACTAAAATATTTCTATTTTAGGAAGGTACGAGAGAAGAATTACTTAAGGTAGAAGGAAATAGAACATCTTTAGATCATTTAGACCTCTCTATAGGCCCTTTAGGCCCCTCTATCGCTATATCTAATCCTCTAAGATAATAATATTCTAACTACTACTATATAATATCCTTATTATTCTATGCTATCTTATTATATTTAATAAATACCTCCTAGTTATAGAATGCGCCCTTAGTCTTTAGGATGCAATCTTTATCTTTATTAGTAGTATTATAGAAGATAATTAGCGGTAGAATTTAAAGAGTACTATTAGTAGTAATAGCTAATATAATTATTATTTAATATTTATTATCTCTATCTTTATAAGTATAAATCGTAACTATTTTAGACCCTACGTTAGCTAAAGTATAACTATTAAAGTTACAAAAAGGCATTAGCGTCTTATCTATATTAATAATTTAATAGGAAGTTATTACTACTATTAACTACTTATTCATTAATATATTAATATCCTATTAAATACTACTAGCTAGCGCTATAGCCCTATAGGTTATAAGCTTTATAAATCTAATAAGATTACTATATATAGAAACCTACTTATTAGGCAGTTTCTAAGCTATATAAGTTACTTTCCTTCACGTAATCCTAAAGCGCTTTATATAGTTATAAAGCTAGCCCTTAGAGAATTAATAAGTTGCTAGTATTATTCTAGTATTAATTTTAGTAGTATAAATATAAGAGTATAATACTAAAGCTTTCTAAAGTAATTAATAAGTACCTATAGACTTCTTCTTATCTTACTTTTAATAATACTATACGTATAGGGAATCTTTAAGTCTAGAGAAGTACTTCCTCTATATATCTAGATACTTAACTCAATAGGATATATATAGAATTAACTATAATAATAAGCGCTAATGCTACTACTATTATATAGTTCTTAGATTTATAGTAAAGTACTTTGTAGCTTTACTTATTATCGCCTAATGCTACTACTAATATATATCTAGACATTTATAATACTTTATTTCCTTAAGAAGAATATATTGTTATTTACTAGGTTAAAGCATATGCTACTATTATAGCATTTACTTTATAACCTCTATTTATAGTTAAATAAAAGTAGTATTAAAAGAGTATAATTTTGCTTTAATAGTTATAATCTTCTAGAAATTAAATTCCTTACTCTTTTTAGTATATAGTTTAGCCCTAGAAAGGCGTAGATAATTCATCCTTATAATATTTAGATCTAGTTTACCTAATAGCATTTATTGCTATAATTAGCGTAGTTCTTTTAGTAGCTTTAGTATATTAATTTATATACTATTTAATTAGATACAAGTTAAGATAATAGATATTTAACGATATTAATTAGATTAAAGTACAAGATAGAATTCTACTATAAAATCTATATATAAAGTGCCCTCTAAGGCTTTAGCCTAATTATAATAGACACCCCTACTATTAAAATAATAACATTCTGCTTAAAGTAGTTAAGATCCTATCTAAAAACGTTAAAATAGCTTACTCAGCGCTAACATTAGGGCGGTAAAAATGGATACTACCTAATTTACTAGCCTTGCATTTTTGACGCCCCCTAGCGCGCTATCCTCCTTAATAGGCTATTTTGGCTAAATCGATTGGTGAGCTAGTAGACATCTTGTGAGAATCTTACGGTAGATCCTGCACGACTCAGACAAGACGGCACAACACACACTCAAAAGAAACAGGAAGATTTCAAATCGATCGATAGCTCACAATTGTATGATATCGCGCCCCCAGTACCACACACCATACCACCCCTCGTCGTTGCCTCGTAGCCCCCCCTATCTTGTGATCTTGATAGCTGCGCCTATCGCGGCCGCGTTCTATCGTATTTGATTCAGCGGTCCCGCAAAAGGATTCTTTTCGTGGATCGAATCAACAAAATCCGGCCCTGCCGTGAGGTTGGCTGGAGAAAAGAGGAAACATGAAACTGTCCAGCGCTGGCAGGGAATGCCCTGCGATAAATAGAGCGAGTGGGCCAATAGAATAATTCCTTAGTGCGGATTGGCGTAGGGGGCATTCAGGAACCGTAAGTCTGGGACGACACAATCGACGATGGTTCCGTGGCAGGTGACATGATAAGTTGCCGGTGAAGTGTGCTAAAGTAGAGTTAAAGCATATGAAATATGTCGCAGAGATAAAGTGATATCACATTCAGCTGACGAGGATTATTCTCGCGAAGAACGACTTTGAGAGGTTCAAAGTTGATGCAAAATGATCTGGGGTTGGCGTCTAGAAGTTGTCCGCATCGGGCGATATGCATATCTAGAAAGGTGATTTTCAACTTCGCCGTTGGACGCCTTATTTGACCAGGTTTCCAGGAAATCCAACCCTCCTCCCCACGATGGAAAGGAGTTTTGCAAGCTTTTCCCGCCCCGAGAATCTGGATCCCCGGAAACTTTGTGATTAACGTTGCAGCTTCTACCGAGTCCGAGAAGTCAATGCTTGTTACTTATGGAGACTCCGAAAAATGGCTCAAATGGGCAATTGTCAGGCCTCTTGCGTAAATGATTCAATGCCTAGTTTGATGAGGACTCAGGTTCAAACAGCGAACATGCTAGGAAGGGTGATTGATGCCGAGAGCGAGTTTCGCTAAAATGGTTCCTTTCTGCAACGTGGAGCGGCTAGAGGCGAGACCTGGTTTAGCACGACATCGTGGTTTGCAGCTCATAGAGAAGAACTGTATTCACTACAAGGAATACCCAGACCGATGTGAGCTGCCATGGTATTCTGAACAATGAACGTTCAGCCTATTCGGCCCGATTCTCTGACGGAGATGACCAGGCCCTGCGAATATACAAATTCATCACAGTGATTCGAT
This sequence comes from Microthyrium microscopicum, assembly GCA_010405405.1. Classification (NCBI taxonomy): domain Eukaryota; kingdom Fungi; phylum Ascomycota; class Dothideomycetes; order Microthyriales; family Microthyriaceae; genus Microthyrium; species Microthyrium microscopicum. The sequence goes on along the minus strand of MU004233.1, from coordinate 1,583,795 downwards.
CCCCTTCGTCCGTTGCTCTTGCATTGTATACGTACATGGAGTTGTTGAATGAGGCCACCCGCTGGACACAAGTCAGCAGACAAGTGCCTGACGCATCAGGGGCTGAAGAACTCATGGAAATAAACGCACTGTCTCAACAACTTCCAAGACAGGGAAGCGCATTGTGAAATATCTACCAGGCTGGTCAATTCCTGGTGTTTCGATTTACGCCTACGCTCATGTGGGTAGGAGGTAATCTTGCTTCCATCCGATCTCGATCAGTCATATGCAGAAAAGCAATGGAAACTTGGGGTAGTTCGTATTGCCCGCGGCATTTTACTGCCGAAGAATTAGAACTGGTAGCTAACGTTTCGTGTTCCTACCAGTTCCCTTCTGTCGGTACCGTGGTTGTTCAGGCCTGGCAATTAATGCTGGCCATCAATCACTTTCCATGGAGAACAACCAGTCCCTCGGGACATAGGAGGGATTGACTATGGGTAAGGATAGTTTCATGTGAGTTGTAGCGTCAGAGTGACAGGCAATAAACTCAGGGTTGTATGCCAAGTCGATCACAGAGGTAAGTTCCGTGCCAATGATCATGTCAACTCTAACACGAACTTTTGAGGTATTGGTTGTTGAGGATCCATGCCATACATCGTTTGACCCAAGCAAGTGGTAAATTGCAGTCTTGATGCACAAGCCCAGCTGGTAGTCAATTCATGAAGATTACGATACCTGTGGTATGCAAAGTTACCTTATTGCAAATCCTCCCTCTTGACAACCACAGCATCGTCCAGCTCCATCCTTGAACCATCATCGGTTGGATCTTGCATACGAGCCTGGTGTTCATCATCAAGATCGTCCTTCGGAAACACCTGCCGACGGTCTGCGGTTTGGATGTTGTGTTTCCAGACCTTGACCAGGCCGTCTGCACCCCCACTGACAACCTGGCGCGCCTTGTGGTGTGCGTCGGCGGCAAACACGACGCCATCATGCGCATTTTCTATTGTTTGCAGGATCTTCTTGTTACCCACGTCCCAGATCCACAATGAGCCATCCTCGCTACCAGATACCATGAGGGCTGATGGCTTTTCGGTATATTTATCATTTTCGGTTTGATACATGGCTTCGTATCGACTGTAAGTACCGAACGTCCCAGTGATACCAAACTTCTTATTGGTATGACCCTGGTATGTTTTTACACAGCGACCAGGGTGTTCAACATAGTTCCAAAGTCTAATGGATGAGTCTAATGTCCAAGCTAGGACATACTTGCCATTAGGTGAAAACTTTACGCTCATGACAGGAGCATGATCCTCGTGGATGATGGTTCGAAGACATTGGCCCGTTGAGGTATCCCATATTCGTCTAATATGTCAAGAGTCAGTTGTATGAAACATATACCATATGAAGGCAGTGCTGCGGAGTTCATGCACTTACATCAAACCGTCACTGGAACAACTGACGATCAACGTGCCATCATGGGTAAAGTCGACCCCACCAACAGGATCTGAATGGGCAGGTAGAGATCGGATACGACGAGCTGCGCGAACATCCCATAGAAAGACGGCCTCATCGTGAGACCCACTAGCCAGAATATTTCCCTTTGGGGAAAATGCCAGGGAGGATATGTAATTTGAGTGTCCAAGGAAAGGGTAAGGATGCGGTTTACCCTACAGATTAATGTCAGCGCTTGATACACCAATGGGAATATGTATTCCATACCATTGTCACATCCCAAAGACGAATAACCTTGTCGTCGGCCCCTGATGCTATCCAACGAGAATCGGGGCTCCACGCGATAACGGAGACTCCAGCAAGATGGCCTTCGAATGTGTGTTCATGTTGCCCTGTTTGGGCATTCCAGATCTTGATTGTGCCATCGGCGGCTACAGATGGTCAGTATTCTGTCAGCGAGCTGATTTTACCCCGGTCCAGCTTACAACAGCTCGCGATTCTAGCTCCATCCGGGGATATCTTGACATCTGACACAGCTTTTTTGTGCCCTCTTAGTGTGAACTGAGGCTTGTAGTCTAATTGTACTGGGGTTTCGTCGTTCGCTGCCGCAAAGGGTTCGTGGGACGCAGGGAGTGGTGACGGTGAATGCTGGAAGCTTAGGCGACTCGGGGAACGAGATATTGCGCGGCGGGGTGATTGTGATGCAGAGAGCTGTCGCGATCCGGACATTGATCGTTGACGAGCTCCGTTTGTGCCGTACCGGTGCGTTGGGCCATCCATCTCCATGTCTGCACCAACGCCTATTCAAGGCGTGATTGAAGTATGCGGCGCAAAACTTGGTTCTCGAGAATCAGAGAGGGCGGGTGAAGGTCGCTGAAGATGCGCGAATGTTGGGAAGAGGCGAATTTACGTGGCTTCGACAGAAGTTGATGCGCTAAGGGCTGGAATGCAGTAGTAAACATACACGATGTTTCTTTCCGCGGGAATCATTTTTTTGGTGTAGTAAGTAAACTGCAAGTAAACTGCAAGTAAACACGCGGGGCGCTAACGCGCTAGCTCCAGCAGCTTGGGAAGGCACGGAAGGAAAGCTCCAAAGCTCCATGTGTGGTACCTGCCTGCCCTCACGTCACAAATGCAACTACACTCAACGCCATCACAACTCCACATCAATCAATTGAGTGGCCTTGTCTTCTTGATCATGACCTCCTATACTATCCTGTAACCTAGTCTCTGCCATGACCTCTCACATCCACATCCTCACCTTGAACTGCTGGGGCCTCAAGTTTATTTCCGATCACCGGAATGCCCGCCTAGCGCACATCGGAACTGCCATCGCGAACCTCTCTCCAACACCGGATATTGTCGGTTTACAAGAATGCTGGACGCAGGAAGACTATGAAGCAATTCGAACCCGAACGTCCCATATCCTGCCCCATGGCAAGTTCTACTTTAGTGGTGCTTTCGGCGGTGGGCTAGCCATCCTAAGTCGATGGCCCATCGTCGAGAGTACCATGCAACGATACACCCTCAATGGCCGACCTACTGCTTTCTTCCGAGGCGATTGGTATGTAGGCAAAGGCATTGCATGTGCCGTTGTCAAAATGGACGATGGAGAGCTGGCCGAGGTCTTTTGTACCCACGTACGTCCCGACTTTGCGTACCCTGCTGGGCGCCTTGTTACAAACAGATCTCATGTACTGACTTTTTTTGGACAGTTGCATGCTCCATATGAGCGCGAACCAAACGATTCATATCTATGCCACCGGACGTCTCAGGCATGGGAGGTGTCAAAGCTCCTGAGCTCTGCTCGTGCCAAGGGACGGTTGGCTGTGGCGCTGGGTGACTTCAATATGATTCCACTGTCTTTGGCACACCAGCTCATTACTACACATGGGCCCGCTATTGATACTTGGAGAGCTCTACATCCCTTTTCGTCCATAGGCAGTGCCATTGACGAGCCAGAAATGGCAAGAGGGCTTGAGATACCAGATGCAAAATTCAACCTCACAGAGAACGGTGCTACTTGTGATAGCGTGTTGAATACATGGAGATGGACAGATGAACAGCGAAAACGGCTGAAGAAAGGCGAGACTGTCGATATTCCATTGAACACAGAGGATTCTCGTGCCAAAAGGCTAGATTATGTTTTTATAGGGGGCAAAACTTCAGATTGGAAGGTCACAGCTGCTACAGTTGGCATGGTTGAGAGACACCCTGACATACAAGTATCTTTGAGTGATCACTTTTCTGTCGAAGTAACCATTGAGCGCACGAAACCGCCTGCAGAAGCGCAGGTGATTGCTCAATCACAAAAAGCTGACGAGTTTCTCCCTTTGGAGACTTATGATGCAATCCTGGATGTCACTGAGGCATACATCCTACGGGAGAGGGGACAGCGACGGAGCAGGATAGCACACTTTTTCTTTTCAGTTGGCATCACTATTGCCTGCCTGGTCGCAGTATGGTGGAGCCCTCGGAACTTTGTTAGCTTCATCCTTATACTTTTGAGCTCCCTGAGCCTCACAGCAGGCACTGTAGACGGGCTGATTGGGCTCCTGTTCATGTCCTGGGAGTTGAGATGCCTAAAGGAGTTCCGCTGGGAGATGGAGAACCTCAGGCAACATGCCAGAACAGAAATTGAATTGAAGAGCGCGAGATGAACATGGCGCGCCTAAGCTGCCTTGAGCACAGAAGAAAACATTACCATTGAGGTTCTGATAGTCGGCATCTGTTAATAGGCCAGTCTTAACGAAAAATGCATCCCATTGCGAGGACCACCCTCGATGGGCATCAATCAAACAGAACAAGCCATAGGCCATATCATCTATCCTTTTTCGTCATAACCTTTATTCCTTCCACTCCCTCATGACGTGTCATCCTTCTCGGCAAGGTTACGGAGTAGAGCAATGACTTTTTACTCCAATGTCTCTTCCATATCCATGAGGTTCGCCCCCAGATATTATGCGGCCCCTTTCGCGGCCCACAGAGCATGGGAACTCTGGGCCAATCCTGAGCCAGGCTGTGACCTGATTTCCCCGAGAGTGTATACAAGCGAGCGCGTTCCAGCCTCTCATAAAATGAAGCGTAGTGAGCTGTAACGGCGCGGCTGCAGTCTGCGCTGTCCCCGCGCCTTACCGATAGCTCTGTGGAAAAGAGTCAACAAAACTGACAGTAAATGACTGATCCTTTGAAGGGATAGCGTCTATCGGTAACTTGGATAGTGAGAAATGACTTGCATCAAGAAACGGGAGGTGGAGCCGCGCTCCCAAAGCCGTTAATTGGGGCTCGCCTACATCAGAGTCGGACCGACACGCGGAGAGTCTAGCTGTTCTATCAACGGAGGTTAACTACTGCAAAACTTTGAAGCCTTTCGCTTGTTTGTACGTTTTCATCTGTTCCGGACCATGCTCATGTATCCAGGTTGCATTGTTGGAGGACGAACGTTGGGATTTTCGTTACATTGACCCAGTGGCTGCCGGACATGTAGTTACCGGGTCAAAGAAGTGCACAGAATCCTGTCAATTTGGTGATATTTTCCACTTTCTCGTAGATCATATTGCGGGGCTGCTCTCAAAACGTCCAGGGAGTTGAAGAAATAATGCAACTAACGAGGTATGGCTGAGCAGTGGGCTGTTTCTTGAAAAAGGGCCGACTGAGATTCAATGGCCGACAATTTAGCGTCTAGTTTTTGGATGAAGGGAGGACTAGTCCTGTTTATAGTTTATTTCTCGTAGCCTAGAACTCGCAGATCTCATTTTATATGTTAGACTAACCGTGAAGTTACTGGGACTACTGCGAAAATGGCCTGAGAAGTCTTGAAGCGAGATCCTTTGAACACGCACAAGGTGGATCATTGTGGGGCATTCGGGTAAAGTTGATAAGCTCTTGTAAAGCCAGTGACCAGATATCTGGCAAAGCAACGGCCTATGCTAACTAAAGGCCCGATAGTTCTGTTGTTGAAGAGATGGTACCTCGTTAGCAGCCGTTGAGATTAATGGACCATGCATCGAGAACCAGGTCGAAACGCAACGGAACGGGTTAACGGCAACGTTGACAACGCTCTGACAAGCGCCAAAAATGAATAGATTGCTTGCAGTTAAACGTGCCTGTCAGTGGTCGCTGTCGCATGGTTTGAGGCATAAGCGACCTGCACTTTGGAGAATGAGGTGGTTAGTTTGACTACCTACACTAGCCTGTTTGAAGACAAGTTCCATCTTATGATAATGGAAGTTGATATTGCGACGTACGCTCGACTCGCTTCTGGAAGCCATGAGCCGCATGCGATTCTCCGTTGTTGAGTCACTCCAGGTTAGCAAGCTCTACACGAAGTGTATTTGTGCCTGTGATATATTGACTTGTCACAGGAGTGTTCCCAGGTCACGCAGGGCTATCAATATGTGAACAGCTTCTAAAAGCTTGAGCGGCAATGGGGTAATACGCACAGGAAGTTGCTTCTGGACTTTCTTGTCGTACGTTGAATGATCTCCCAAGTGATGCTAAACCTCAAGGATCGGAACATCGGGGCGACGGCTATGCTGGTTCATAGATGACACCGAACGCAAGGTTACCTAGGTAGAGGTAAGTATACCTAGATTTCCAGATCCCATTCAAGTTGGATCTTTGACCTTAGCATGGGTCAGCATAATCTAATCGGGGAGTTGTGATCGCTTAGGTGCTGATGAAATGGTTTTGAAGCAGTATGCGACCGAGGACGAATCAGTCTGGCGCTTTCTATTTCATGTAGAATCACAATGATACTGGCCTACATAGCTAAAGTAGCTACATATGAAAATGGCGTTGGTCAGCCAATTTAGAGGTTTTAGAGTATGTAGGGTATTTCTCCGAACGATGTCTCGAGACTGTCTACCGAAAGGAAGTCATGGATAAAAAACGAAACGAAACATTCACTGTCTGCAAATACATGCTCGTGGACAACTGAGTCTTCCACGTGAGTTGTTTGTCAATCGCCTGACTGAGTTGAATGAGAATTCTACTAACGTAGGGGGATAGGATACTGGCAGGCATAGTAACTAGCACCCCAAATCAAATAATCTAAACTACTTCACTTCACAATTAAACAACCAAAACATAAGATATAATTATAAAATTAAATGCATTATATAGCTATAAATCTAGGCTTTTATTTCTTTACCTTTTTGGCTCTCCTTTTAGCCCTTTTACGCTCTTCCTCTGCCTCTAAGCGTACTAACTCCTAAGTACCTAAAAACTCCTGTATAGTATGTAGTTTCTTAGTAGAATCTATTTTATCTATCCTCTTACGCTTCTTTAAAGCTTCCATTAAAGATATCCTTTATTCTGTAGTAGATAACAATATTTTGGCGTAGGAAAGTTTAGCTTAAAGACGCTAATTTTTAGCCTGCAAATCATAGATCTGCCCCTTATAATTACAATTACTCGCTAATTACTCAATTAGCTTTAGAATCTAGGAAACAAAAGGTCCTCTAGTAGTAATTTGGGTAGTAGTTGTCTCTATTAGTCTAGATTCCTTAACAAAGTAAGATAAGAGCGATTTTTCGCGATTTAAAGGCTAAATTCCTACCTTTTTAAAGCCAAACAAAGCGTTAGCTTTCGTGATAGCCTCAGGACGGATTTTATAATATATTTCAATAAATCTAGCTTTAGGAATTAAAGCTTCATCAAAGATTCTAGTAAACTTGCTAAGTTCGCAACAATATAATATTTTAACAAGTCCAAATATGCTAAGATCTAGTAGCTATAAAATATGAGAAGTATATAGTAGAATATATAGCAAAATAATCTAATTTTCAAGATAAATACGCATAAAGCGATAGGAACAATATAATCCGTAATTATCAAGGATTAAAAGACGCTATGTCTTACGACGAAAAGGTTTAGTTTATAGTATAAAGCATTCCTAAAGCTAGTAAACGCCTATGTCGTTAGAAGTCCAACTATTTTGAGAATACGTAAATCACTAATCTTTATAATCCTTAGCATCGAATTAATTCAGAATCTAAGTACTCTATATAGATTTACTTATAAAGATAACTAGTAGATTAAGGTATTCCCTAAGGGCAGAAATTATCTCTAAAGCAATATTCTATTTAACTCTAGTAGGCATTTTAACTACTACTTACTTTATAGTAGATTTTAATATTATAACAACTCGTTCGTTACTAATATCACCTATTTAGAGGCTAGATTCGTCTATATTATACTCATTTACTAGTATAATATAATATTCCTTTTAAATTACTTCTAAGCGATTAAAAAACTTATTTATTATAGTCAAATTACATCTATTAACACGATCTAAATCAATTTTACGTAATAGAACTAATTTAACTTCATTATATCTATTGATAAAGTATTAATGCCATTTCTCACTAAGATTAAACAGCAGGCTAGCAGATTTAAGTATTTCCTAAGCAAAGATATAGATACGTACATAGGTAGGTAAATGTCTAGTACGATCTTTTACTAGTATCTAGTCTATAAGATAATTCTCTATATTAGGAAGCATTTTCTACTAAGATCCATAGGCTAGTTTTTAAGGTAATACCCTATTTAGTCTATTCTAAATCATTCCACGAGGAATTCTAGTAATCCACGAGCAAGTAGCAACTAAAGCGAATTCTCCATTTTTGAATCAATCTACAGCATTAGCTATATCAGCCAGAGAGTATTTCATTTTAAATCATCAAATTTAAGCATTATTTAATTAATTTACAGTGGTTTAAAGTTATCTAGATCTATTTAATTTTAAGGTAGTAGGGCTGCCAGTTACTATGCCTACCAGTATCCTATCCCCCTACGTTATAACAACGGCATTTTTTAGGCTGGTGCATCGCATTATGGACCATCGTTATCACTTGATTGGCGGCTTCAACTAATTTTCAATTGATTGTTCTTTTTCGGCAACACCGGTTCTTGGAGGACCTTGCCAGTGAACTATGCCAGGTCCCTGGGTGAATCCTCAGATCTACGTGCAGGATGTGCCTTCCTATCTTCAAGGATTTCCAGGAGCAAGCTCCGCTGCAAACGCAAAGCACTAGCAAGGCAAGCGAAGACCCAAGTTGAAACTAAAGAAGTATACTATACATTGATTCGGTGTAGTATAAAAGCAGAGTCGTACGTACTCACGACTTGTATAAAAGGGCCGAAAGAGAATTAAGCTAAAGAATGGGATGGCCCGCTGCCGAAGGTATGGGCCTCAACTCGTTACAGGGCAGATGATTAGCGCTCGCTTCTGACAAGGCCGATTTGAGCTCGTGTTGAGCAGAATACGCAATGTACAACGACTATTCTGTTCATTTCGCATATGAAGTAGCGATCATATAGTGTGGACCCGACTTTACGCGGTTGGCTAACAGGGACGAAACATGGGAAAATCTACTGCGGTGGTGCAGAACCTTCAACAAACCACTCTCGAACCCGGTTGATCAGCGCAAGGTTATCACGCCGTTCAAGCATGTTGTAACTGCATCAATATGGCATTCATACTCGTTACGACAGGCAATTTGCTTGGCTCCAAAAGCTCCGTATTGAGATGTGATATGGTGCTTTTGCGAAACGGTGAACACAAAGACAGCGTGTAACGATATTTTTTTTGGATTATGAGCATTGTTAGCATGAATGTGAAGTAACGCAATATGCGTGGGTCGGTTACATGCAGAAGCGACAAGGGAAATAATCACATTAATATTCATGCAGTTCCAAGCGTCAAGTGATGTTGAATGCTTTGCTTCAGCATTGCCAAGCAATAATGACATTCAGCTAAGTTTGACGTGTGGAATGATTGTTGCATAAAGTAATGCTCCGATAATGAGCAGGCGCTCAATCTCGATTTACAAGATTGAAAACCTTATCGAAACTGATCAGGGAGGTGATTGCAATCGGACAGATGATAGATTGCGCGCAATCCTAAGCAGGAGATGGCGCGATATCAAATATAAAAGCGGGCTGTAATCAGTCGGAAGAGATCGATCCTATGTCGGAAGTATACTGAAGTGGTGCAATTATGCACTGCAGTAGGTAGTAGTGGGGACCGTTAGCAGCTCAGATTCTGCTCTTTTCGTTTAGCGATCTTCACCTAAATAGGTTAGTAGGTTAGAACGAGCTTACGGCGCTAGAGCTAAGGTTTGGTACCATGAGCTTAATCTAACTTCCTTAAAGTAGTTTAGCGGCACTAAGATAGGACTAGCTTAATGTCTATTTAAATAATATTCTATTAATTTATAGATCTATAGGTTTAAGAATATTATTAGGAAGGTGTGTCTTAAAGGTGTTAAAGCTATTAAAGTTAATAAAGTTAAATAAATCTTTAGTATAGCTATAAGTAGTAAAATACTATATAAATCTATCTATATCGTTAGTATGTCTTTAAATTTATAATATTTACTAAATAATACTAATTCCTTACTAGTAGAGTTAATCTAGCGTCTTTTATAATAGTAAGAATTATAAGAATAGCTAGAATTATAAGAACTATAAAAATCGTAGTATTTAGAGTTATTTAAGAAAGCTTATAACGTTAATAAGATGACTCTTATATAAATACTTTATAGTAGGGCATATTTTAGCTAGAATCCTAACTTTAACTTTACTATAAATTTATAGAGGACTAATTCTTAGTAAATATTGCTACTGCTGCTATAGAATCTCTAGCCCTAACCATAATATAGGGATATACGCTAAAATAGCACTATACTACTATCTTTAGATTAGTTTATATTAATATTATTATTATAGAGCTAGCTAGAGCCTTATTTACCCTCCTCTTTATAGTAAGTAGTTTCTATTATGCTAATACCTAAATTCCTTATTCTTATAACTCTAATATCTTTAACGCTAGTATTTTTAATTAAAGGAAGAAAGTAGAACTTTAATTAGGGATAGCTACTATTAATAACGTTATTATAGTATTATTTAAAAAAGATTAATAGTTATAGTAGTATTAGTAGTAAAGTGCTAATAGAATAGAAGATGTAGTAGTAGTATAGTATCTCTATCTTATTTAGAATAAAGAGGAATCTTAGTTAGGATTAAGGACCTTTAGGATTATTAATTATAGTAATAGTAGAAAGAGTACTTCTATAGTAAATAGTAGAGAGAGATAGTCCTTTAGGCTATAATATTCTATATAATAAGTTTTAATAGGCTCTTAATTAATTTAAACCCATATAGACTTATTATAATAATATTATTAAAGCTAAAAAGGATACTACTAAAACTAAGAGAATATAGAAAAATAATAGCGTTATAACTTGCGAGAATATTACTAAATAATTCTTAGAGAAAGGCACTTTATTAATTAATATTTCCTTAGATAGTAATAGTAACGTTAAAGAATTATCTATAGAAACGTTAGCTAGAGTATAAAATATAATTAAATAGCCTAATCTTATAGGCATAAGCGCTATCCCTTTAATAATTCCTAGCTCTTTAATTTTAATAACTACTTAAGAATTAGATCTATATTTAAAGTATAAGAAGCTTAAATAATTTTATATACCTAAAGACGTTATTATAAGAATATTTAATATAATTATTAAAGTTCTTAGAGACTGTAATAAATGGCGTAGTAGTATTATTAATAATTTTATAAATAGTAGTAGTAGTAGTAGTAGTAGTAGTAAAGGAGATAAAGTTATAGACCTAAGAGAAGAGGTAAATAGATTACGCTTAGAAATAACGAAGATAAAGAAGTTATTAAAGGAGTCTTTAGGTTAATTATAGTTATAAAGGTTAGGCTAGTGTTTCTTATATAAATTAGTAGTAAAGATAGAATCTAGTTTTTATAGAAATGTTATAATAGATACTAAAAGCTTTAAAAGTATATAGAAGAGTTAAATAATTAGCTAACCTTACCTTATTAATTTCTTTTCTTTAGTAAGAATATTTAACTTTACTCTATAACTTTAATATTTTTAATAAATATATAACTATTCTATATTGTTTAAATTCTCTCATTAAAGTAATTCTAATAGTATCTAGTTATTAAAGATACTACTAGGGTTTAAATACTTATTAATTATTAGTAGTTTAATTATAAATTAACTCTTAATAAGATTTCTTTACTATAAGGCTATTTAATAGTTTTAAAGTAATACTAATATGGTTTAATAATAGATAATAAGTATTAAACTTATCTTTATATTACGTTAATAGTTTAACGTACTTTTTTACTAAGAGTTCTTTAATATTATAAATATCTACTTAATAGTAATATAGAATCTAGATTATTTAAAGTTAAAATTCTACTACTAAAGTAGTAATTTAGTGCCCTAGTATAGTAAAATAATTATATTATTATATAGATATATAGCGTCGCTATATAATAGCTTTTTTAGACTATTACTAAATATCTATTAAATTCTATCTTTAAGACTTAAGTTTATTAATATTAAAGGGTTATTTAAGGATCTAAAGTAGCTATAATTAAGTACTAGTAATATCTTATTAAGTATAGTAATAGCTTATATTTTTATATAGTAGTTTTCTTTATAACTATTATAAAACTCCTACTATATTTAGTAGCCTTCTAGTCTACTAATATTAATATAGGTTCTATTAATCTAGCCCTAAAATTTAGGTACTCTACTAGTATAATTAATAGACCTAGTATATTATTTATATCTTAATACTATAAGAAGAAGATAGAATTATAATAGCGTCTCTATATATTTATTATATAAGTAAATTAATATTACGTTAAAGTAGAACTTTATATATATTATATTTTGTCTAAAGTACTAATAGATATTAATATAGGTATAAATTTAAGTAAGTCTATAGTATACTATATAAAATAGGAAATACTATTTATTTAGAGGTATAATTTAATATAGTAAGAGAATATTATTAAGATCTAGCTTCTTTACTAATATTTATATTTTATATTTTTTAAAATTATTATATACTAATTAATACTATAAGTATTATTTTAAGCTAATCTAGTAGTATACTAATATTTAACTTTATATATCTAGCTAAATTTATTCTTAAGATTCTAATTAAAGTAGTAGTACTTAATTATAGGCCTATATTTACCCTCTTATTGCTTTTCTTCTAGTAGCTTATAAAGTAATATTACTAGAATACTAAGTATAGCTATCTTAATATTATTATCTTTAATAGTATCTATTTTAGGTTAGAATTAATAGAGATAGGTTTAAGATACTATAAGATTATAGTATAAAAAGCTATATAGGGGAAATTTGTATATAACGCATTATCCTTATCTAATACTTATAGATCTAAGCGCTAATGCATCCTAATCTACATCTGGCTAGAAAACGCGTAAAAGATATGAGTAGAATCTGAGCTGCTAACGGTCCCCAGTTGAATCTCCGTGTCCTTGCATTGTTAGCCTGGCATTCCGCAGGAGATTTAAAGTCACGAGGCATCGGATAGCGTTTCACGGTGAGAGAAGATAGTCTCCAAGCGTGGAGTAGTATATTTATCGCCCCAATAATGGATAAACGTCACACTAAACATTAAGTACATATTGGTAATTCTATCTGCTCAGAAATATGGAAACACAGCACGTGGTGAGCATACCGGAGCGGTGGGTACTTTAGTTTCCACTCATATCCGGTAACTCGTGGCAATTAAGCTTCAGATGGAGAACATTGTGGAACTAGTTTCATACTATGTGTTGTGGTAGCAAGCCTAAAGATCCAGCGGAGCTGCTCTTAGCTTAGCACAATTTAGATGTATGGCGAAGGCCAAACGCGTAGCCGTCCACGATTTTATATCGAGTGCTACATCAATGACATGCGACGACTGGTCAATGCCTCAAGTCAATATAAAAGATACTATTTGAGGGTACTGAACGCTCTTAATTTCCAGTCACTGCGTGGCAGATAGGTAGCGATAGCAGACATGAATAGTTTTCACAATAGTCTCGACCAGTTATTGACAAACCTTAATGAGACCTGAGACCATTTGTGGGTTAGAATCCTCGTCATCGCCTGGTCTTTGTTAGCATTGACTGAACATATCACCCGAATTTACCCGCCATTTACCTTAGCGACTGAAATTCATCAATATCGTGACTCGCTACGGCGCGAGCACTTGCAAGTTGCGTCGAGTCAAAGAGAACTCCCTACAACTTTGGTCCACCATCTCGTCTCTTGTAAGTTTTACGCTGGAAATCTTGACTCTGATCCTGTACCGAGAGTTGTCCGACGGACGAGAAAACGGGCAATATGATCAAAGCTTAAAGGAACCACGAAATTGTTTTGCACGTCCATTCAGCACTGAGAGATAATTTGCCTGACTCGTCTGAGAAACGTAGCCAATAATAATCGCTAGATTTTTGCAGGCAGCCAATGGCGCTAGGAGCATTTTCACAAAATCCCAGCGCTGATTCGTCCTTTATCTGGAAGGTTGCGAAAGTGGTCAATTTGAGGTCAGCTGTGAGTGCTTTGAGCCTTGCAAGTCACACACACTTGAATGCGCGGCGTAAGTGACATTGTTTGCGTCAACGGATTGTCAAGATAGCTTGGCAGATAACGGCAAGATTCCGAGTTTCTGAATGTCAAGCTGGTACCTACCTTATCGTTTCGCGTAGTGAGAAGGAACGCGACAGCTGTATTTACCAACTTTCTCCATCGTCCAAACTTTCGATATTCAATAGCTGCCGGGGAATTAGGTGACATTCATATTATCATTTGAGGTCTGTATCTGGTTCCGATGTCTCGCTTTCGACTGAGATGGCTTGAACTGGCTCGGCCGTAAGATTACCGGCTGCTTGGATAGAGTCTGTTTCTCCATCGTGATGGGAATAACGAAAGAAGCAAAACATGGTGAAATCGCGAGATCAATTTGCCAGACAGCATATCCCTGGCGCCACCTCGCATCGACACCTAACTACTAAGCAAAAGTCAATTATTAGGCGTCCAATGAAGATTAATCGTTGACATCAACCACGAATCTGGTTCCATCATTCCCAGTAACCAACCCCTTGGAACGACGAAGCTTTTTGTTCAACGTTTACAGCTGGATGAGCTACTGGACCGTAACTTCATTGAAAATGGGACCTACAACTGGGAAGGCATTATCTGGTAATGGAACTGTCACCGTGTATCAAGGGGCATATTGAATTCGACTCGTGTCATCTAGACGAAATTCTTTCAGATGTTTACAGGTACCGTATATCGGATCACATCACATAGAGATGGAGCTATATGTCGTTTGCGAATTACTCAATTCATCCTTTCTGTACAGAATGTATCAAAGTTGGAGTATTATTCGTGAAACAGCTGTTCAAATTGCTTCCAAACAATCTGCGTAACGATGGTGGTAATACTTGTCTTGTCTTCGGAGGTGCTTGACCGCAAATCTTTGCTCACCGCTTGAGTAGCACCCATGTATTCGTGACCATGGATGGTCCCGAAGCCGTTGTCGCATAACTTTCAACGTTGCACTTCTTGAGGATGTAATGTTCGCATTCAGACAATCTACCAGCTGTGTACCAGCACAACTTCATGCTTCATGCGCGTAGACAGCCAACAATCAGTGAGGAAAGTACTCCGGTGAAAGTGTTCGTGGTACCGTTCATGTAACTATGGTAAGAATTGCCCCCATAATTGCCATCGCCGTCGTGTACCTTGAGGTCTACGACATATTATTCGTCAGGTCATTTCCATTTCCAAGTAACCGCCTCCACCAGGCAATTTCTTTCGCGGTTTTGCAGTTTCGGTTACTATCCAGCCCCACAGTTGCCTCCTCCTACGCCATATTCAGCTTTTGTTGAGGTTATGATTAGTTTCCTCCAGAGCTTTTGCTTTGGAACGCACGTTCACCGCTGCTTCGGGTTTGCACTATCAATGCTAAACCAGTTCCCGCTGCAAAGGCTCGACAATTTCACTGGTTTCCAGACTGTTGAGCGTGCCGACCCAGCCGAATCAAGGCGTATGCCACAGGCGCCCCGTTCGTAGAATAGTTGGATATCAAGCGGAGGCTGCCGTAGATTTACCATCGTGTACCCCTTGATTAACTATCGTCATACACGCGCTAGCAGAGTTCCGGCGTCGTGGCTCAACGATTGCTTGGGAATTTGGGGTACGCCGGTGTATCAAGAGTCAGTATCGTGAACTATTTAGCGAAGGCTTCGAGAACGATCCAAGGAAAGCACTGCTACTGGTCAAGGTTAAGCAATTACGATAGTTCGCAATCTTGCTATTAAGTGGTTTGCCTCTGGACCTGTTCGAGCGTTGCAGGAAGTTGTTCAGCTGCCGCGGGCTCTGCCAGTTCAACGCCACACACGCCATCACCGGTCATAGCATGATGCTGGAATGTGAGATCACTGGCTGAGATCTAGAATATTCTTGTGTCCTAGTTTCAGCAATGAGGGGCTATTATCAAGTGTATCTATACCGGTCTTTGCCGCAAAATGACCTTGTGGGGGTTGTAGTGATACCTCCTACGTAACGTCTTCAGCCAGCTCTCTACGAGATTGCCATATCTTAAGATGCCGTGGTTAACTGGCTAGTGGTGAGACTAGCTGTCAAATTAACAGGTTACTATTTGACGTAGTTGACACGAAATATTTCAGAGTGAGTTGGTGGTTCGAACATGCAAATTTGTTGGAGCATTGGAGATGGATTTGAAACTAGCCGGGGTATATTCGTGTCAAAAAGAAAATGGCCGCGGAAGTCAGGCACATTATTCACACCACCAGGCTTTATTGGAATCTGCGCGCTCGTATTTGGTATCCCAGTCCCTTGGTTGTGGAATACCTTAAAGCTTGCAGACCGTTAAGTTGCTTCTTTTTGACGCTTCTTTTTGGACGCACTTCAACCTGTCATCTTGCTGGGTCTTTTCTCCGGAGGTGTTTTGCATCGTCTGTCTGCAACTCTGCATCCTTCTTTTGCAAGGTTGCGAGGTTGCAGACGAAATTGTGCCCAAAGGACTGCCGTGCTGCACCTGGGAAAAACAGTCTTGTCTATATCGCATCCTAGATTCGGAAATATAGAGTTTTGGAGGCCTGTAAAAATGAATTGAACGCGGCATCTAGCACCAATTTCTGAACTTTTATCGTGGAGATGGAGGTACCCGTACCAGCCGACGGCGATCAGCCATAGCACTCAACTACTACCCGGTTACTAGTATTATTTCGTACTTGTAAAAAGGGCCGGAGATTTAGAGTCTGGCACAGAGCATGAGAGAACCAAGTCCCGCACCCAGCTTTGAGCTTGCCAGCCGTGCCAGCTTCCGCCCGTTTTCTCGCTGCTAAGGAGTGCTAGAGAGCTGGGTCAACCAAGAAGTTGCTAGTGTATACGATTCACACCCTCATGGTGAAGCTTTACTGGCTGTGGACAATTTGAGGTTGGGACTATACTTTGCGCTGGGGATTTAGCTCGCCGCCGTCTCAAGCCTCTTTGCGATCCGGCTCCTGGGCACCTCTGAGATCCCGGCAGTACCTGCCAGCTGCAGGGCCTTTTTCTAGAAAACACTAAAGTAGTACCTTTCTCAAGCCGGCGTTGGCCTTGTGCAGCGTGTGCGGTATATGGCCTGTAAAGCTGAAAAGAGATGGATAGAATGATTGCGCTCTGTGCTGTCCAACCTGAGTGGTTTGCAAGCGTTGTGGGTTGCCAGTTGCAAGTATGAACGCGGCCGTTGCTCGTCTAAAGGCTTGATATCAACCGCGCTGTACTATTGCTTGGAAGCGTGGCACAATACCGCAAGAGATGATTTAATTCCTCTCTACTGAACTGAGGCACGTCAGACCTCTCTACCAAGAGCTTACCAAGCGCCGTATTTTTTCGGAGAGGCGCAGAGCTTTGAACATGCTGTAAGCAGTGGTGTCTCCGCTTTGGGAATTTGAACCTGGGATTGTGCTTTGACCGGATGGCCCTGTGGAAGAAGCTTAGACGTTTGCTGGGGTCGACAATACAGCGTACAAGCGTGATCTTGTGGTGTTGTTGCTTGAATAATTTTGCTTTGGACTTGGTGCTTGACCTGGAGTTTTAACCTTTGAATTGCAAATTGCAATGTCGCATGGCCGATTAATTGCCCACCAAAACTAAAATCCCACATTCAGCCAACCACGCCTCTTTGCACTCTGCTGCTCTCCATAAATCCTTCGCAGTAGTTTCAACTGCTCAACAACCTTACTTGCTTCTTTGAGCCTTTCTGTGTGCTTTAACTCGATCTTCTCCAGTTCATCAATCTCATCACGACTCCGGTGCGCACTGCCGGTGAACCTGACGACCTCTTACTCTCACTCTAGTTCCTGAACTAGAACCCGTAGTCTGACTTCCAGACTTGCGCTCTGCTTGTTGATTAAGTTCTTGACCAGAGATCATCAGGCACGCCAAAGGTTGAATCAACTTCCGAATTTGATCACCCAACGACAGGCTTGCCCGCTTGCCCGCTTGCTGAGTGCTCAGACTCTTACAGAAGCTCTCTCTCCACATCCACATTGGATTGGAGCATTCCCCATTTTGCGAACCACTCCAGAGTCCCGCCTCGCTGCAATTATCCACTTTGTTATTGGGGCCATCATATCCGAGCTCTTCGCCTCCAAACTCAAGGTTCAAGCTTGACTCAACTTGCCCCATTATTACTGTAATAGTGTCATCAGCATCAAATCTCGCGAGTCGCCATCGTCAATTCTTGCGTCGACCCGACCGTATTCCGTGCTGCTACTACTCTAGCACTGAATTGACCAGTGCGTGGCCGCATCCCCCCCTGTCCCAACCGGCTGGCTGTGTTTCTGGCCGTCGTTCTTTGGTCCCGTCTCTCAGACCTCTCTTCTCGACTAGTTCTTGGCATTTCTGTTTTAATCATTGAACTTGCGCTTGCTGCTTGCTGCTGCTCATCTTCCCGGGTTCAAGGGTCATCTGAACCCTTAACGCACATCCCGTCCCTTCCAAAGCATCCCACTCCCCTCTCCCATTGCCCCCTCCCCCATCCCCATGCTCAATTAGCTAGCTGCTCCACGGGGACCCCCATATTCTACAGACCTGTTGTTCTTGCTTCGACCTTCGACGACGACTTGCTTTACGTCCATCATCCTCGTCTCCAGCCTCCTCCGGCACCTTTTGTCTGCTGGGCTTGACTTCCGCGCGCCAATGACGCTTGTTGTTTTGTCCGCGGTCCTGGAAGCCAGTGTCTGTTCGCCGTAGCCTTGTCTCTTTTGGCTAACTGGATGCCCGCGTCCCATCGCCACCACGGCACCACTCAATCAAGCATCCAGATATCCGGCCTACGTGATTCAATCAAGACACATGGCCCTGGCTCTATAGTAACCATGGGCCGTGATCTTGAGACAAAACGTCCCCGCCTGGACTTGGACGCCCATCCTCTTACATCTACTCGCCCGTCTCCACTTCATTCACTTGCTCACCCACCTCACCCTCCGCCCCAAGCGCCTGGAACGCTTGCTGCTGTACCTGCACCTGTATCTGCATCTGGTTCTTCCATCGCATATCAGCCTCACCCCGACTCTTATCCACCACAGCAAGCTTCTATCTCGCGTGGTGCGCCAATATCCGTGGCCATCCCCCATCAAGGCCCTCTATCAGCAACTCTTCCCCCTCCCTCTGGACCTCTTCTACCATCTCCAGGACACTCGGCATCCGCTCCTCCTGCTAGTGGCTATCTCCCTCCCGGAGAGGCCCGACCAGGCTATGGACCGTTAGGAACATCCCACTCTCGAGGTATCCAATCTGGTCCACCTCATAGCCGGCCTTCAAGCTCTGGAACTGAACGACAGCAGACTGCGCCTGCCGGCGCACCTCCAGTTATGGAACATCATCCTGGAATGGAGCAGCCACAAGCTCCTTTATCAGCATATGGACCACCGTTGGAAGCACCAGTCAATGGATCATCTACTCCATTGCGTGGTCCAAATGGCGTTCCTCCGCCAGGATACCATCCTGTTCAGTCAGCACAACAGCAATTCGTTCAGCCCCCACCGCCAGGATATCAACAGCATGCCAGTTATCCTCCTCCGGGAATGTATCATCCAAATGATCCAAACTGGAGACCTCCGCGAGGAAATCCGGCGAAGAAGCACACGAGGGCGCATGTGGTCAGTTTTGCATCATTTAGAAAGCGATATGAGGCTAACCTCGGCTTAGGCGTGCAATAATTGTAGACATCGAAAACAGAAGTGTGACGAGAATTTTCCAGCTTGTAGCTATTGTCAGCAGGAAAATATTACTTGTGAGTATCGGAATGTGGCACCTCCAAAGTATGTATGATGCAGACATTTCCGTGACTTGACTAAAAGTTCCTCAGATTGGACAAGAACTTTCTTGTCGTACAAGATGAAATCAAGGCGCTACAAGACGAAGTCAAGGCTCTCAAAGAATCATTTCCGGACATGATGAGATCAGCACTCGTAGAAATTCTTAACCTCCAATCGGTTGACAGGAGAGCAGTGAGTGCATCTCCTGTGCGACATGCTCTGGAGACTCGACTTGCTTCAGTTTCGGTGGACGATGGCCAGGTTAAAGAACAAGCACCGGGAGTTCACATAACTGGCGCTCAGCATTTAATCCAGATTCCACGAATCCGAGTATGGTTTGACCAGGCTGAAGTGAAGGACGAAAAATATCCTTACGACTTGGAAATCGCGCGAGGAGTACCGCGACTATATGGTTTCGGCTGGTCTGGTCAAGATCAGGTATTTCAGGATACTTACGAGCAAGCAGAGCATGACAAAGTCTACAACGATGGCTTCAGCAAGTTGTTGAGACTAGACGCATTCAACAAAGGTGGTGCAAACCCAAATGGTTCCTTACGACTTGATGAGAGTACTGTCAAACGACTACATGATAGTTACATGCGGAATGTGTGGGTAACATACCCCATCTTCCACGCTGCAAAGTTGAAGTCTCAAGTTGCGACTTTTATACATCGATACGGCCCTCCTGATAGCAAACCATATACTCCTCCACAGCCGCCGCAATCCGCAATGTCTCCAACCTATGGAGGCATGAAAAGATCCCACTCCCAGATGGAAGATTCTGACCCAGGAGAATCGGCTGACCCCAAAAGAGCCATAGAGCACTCTCTCAACAATGCTCTTGTTTTGCTGGTCCTTGCTCTTGGAAAGCTCAGTGAGCATGAAGATTTTCTTATGCGTGAAGACATTAAAGATGTTGCAGGAGGACCGGAGCCTCCGAGCAACAGCGACAACATGTCGCAGGCATCTTCTCCAAGATTTCGAACTTCAACTGGAACTCCTCGCTCTGCGAGCAGTCATGCTAGTCCACGATTTCCGGCAACAATCATGAACCCTCCTCCAGATACGCCGACACCAAACGTCAGTAAATATCCAGGGCTTGCCTATTATGCCAAAGCAATCACAATTCTTTCCGAGTTCTGGGGAAGGCGAGATCTCATGACCATTCAAGCATACATACTGGCCGGCTTGTATTGGGGCCAGATTGGACACATGCTTCTCAGCGCGGATTACATCCACAAGGCCGCCAATGATGTTATCGAGATGCTTCATCGCTTCAATCCACTGGATATTACGATTGAGGTGCCGCAAGACCATTCAAATGACATTGAAGATGTGAAGCCCTCACATCCCAAACCACGTGAAGAGCGGTGGGCTGGTCGCTCAGAGCATGAACGAAATGAAGCCGATCTCTTCCTCATCGCATTTTGGTCAGTACAACAGCTTGAAGGAGACATCCTTGCAGAACTGGAAAAGCTTCCCAGCAGTCAGCTACCTAACTATGTGGAAATTGATGGCAGACGAGTTGCGACCCCAACAGGCGTTGTTGGATCAACAAGCCATGGCAACCATGAGATGTTTATCTCACATCTAGATACCAACGACATCATGTTCCATTTCGCCGCTCAGATATATCTTCGAACGCTGCTCAACCGAGCGCATTTGGCTCTTTACGGTACTAAAGAGGAGAAACAACAATTACAAGGACTCACCTGGGCGGACATGCGGCCTGCCGATGCCTGGGAGTCCGTCAAGCAGTGGCGTGACTCGCTTCCGGCTCATTTTAAGTGGTCTGACAGTGATGACCAATCGACGGATATTCTTACAGCGCGTTTACGAGCCAAGTACTATGGAGCAGCATACATGATCAATCGCAAAATACTCACCGAGGCAATCAGGGATCCGAACATTTACGACCTCTCAAGTGCCCAATACATGAGTGCAGAAGATCTCTACAATGCAGGAAGTGATGTCAGCGTTTCCTGCAAGCGTTGCATTTTGAGCGCAATGTCGAGTACGATTGCATTTGACAGAGCATTTCCCCAGAGACCAAGGTTGCCCAACGTCTACGGCACTGTTACTGCGTAAGTTGTCTGTTACTTTGATGGTAAACCTCGGAATCTAATGTTCACTAGACAATTCGGCAACATGCTTGTACTTGGAGTATCATACTTGAACGACAAGCTTCGGCCCCTTGTTCCTGTCGAAGAATTTGCCCAAATGCTCGACCGAACCATAAATCTCCTTAATAACCTTACACCTATCTCTGACGTCTTCCGTACAATGAGGAACATACTACAAGCATGCAAGGCAGAGATTCGCCGCTTAGACACTGGACGTGTCTTCAAGACCGAGTCAACAGGGCAATTTCGACTTCCAGCAAACATCCCAACCCCTCCCTCATTGCCTCAGTATGGCAGTCCACTTTCCGGCAGAGCAATGAGCGGCGATGCTGGCACTCCCACCAGTAGACAGTATCACGAATCCGCGAGTGCTACCTCCTCTTTTAGCGCACACCACCGATGACTCGCCATTCCATCACACAGCGCTCCCCACTATATCTGATATTTCTTCGAAGATACCCAATATCCTTATCTCCACAAACCAGTTCCGGAATCTCAAAGCAGCCCTCTCCTCCTTGTTTCCCGGAAACACGTCTACCTTTTCTTTTCATTCAACAATCAATGTGCGAAAACCATTGCATTGGAGGCTAGCGCTGAATTTTTCTTTGAACCGCATCAATACTACCCCGGACTGATCGGCGCTTGTGTGGTATTTTGCTTTTGTCAGGCGAAAAATGCCTGTTTCGTTTTCCTTTTAGCGTGTGTGTTGACGGCCTTTACTGTGCGTTATGTGTTCCGTCTTGCTCTTACCCTTTTTTTTGGTGCTCATTGCAACAATGACGAATGGATCGCTGGCGGCTATTTTGTCTTCGCTTGAACTGTACATTGCGAATAACTAGTGATTTTAGGTATAGGCGTCTGCGTTTGACTTTTCAGGGTTTTGCTGTGGTTGTTGTTCAACTTCTACACGCCCGATTCTTATTATCTGGTTTTTCTCGGTACGAGAACGTATACAGTGTATGGTATGGGATCTCATTGGACTCGCGCTGGTCACCAGCTTCGCGCAATTTAATGGGCAAGCTCTGTTGGTTACAAGCTTGATAACCTGGAGGATATTGGTCAAGATCTGATCTGCTGCCATTTAGATGGGATCGAATCTTCAAAATCTTGTTGGTAATACTCTATATCGCAAACCATGGCTTCCCAGTTCGCCTGGAATGATTAAAGAACACCCATCCCTCAAAACACTGTTCTCCATGTCTATGAATCGATTCAACAAGAAATATTCTCCTTTTGAACCAGCACATACAAGGCTACTCTAACATTAAAGGACCGCGATGAGCAGAATCACAATGCATTGACCACTCCTTCTCTGATCATGCGTTGCATACAAGATATCAAGCCACAGCTACGTACAGTACGATATCGTACATCGGAGAATAATTTCAAGTCTTTGCTTTTACACCCATAAAATCCTCCTGCGCACACTGCATATGTACACGCCTCCAATCGGCGATAGCCTGCATGAAGTTCGGAGAGATAATAAGTGCATATGTGATTGGGGCTGGGCAACTGTCCGCAATTATTCCTCCGCACTGCGGCCAGCCAAGCAGCGCAGCGGGTGGCGTTTTGAAGTGGTTAGTTGGCACGGGCGGTTTAACCTATCGTCTGCATGAGATGCAGGTCACGTGTCTGCATGAATCCTTCGGTGGTTGTTTGTGGCTGCTGTGGTTGGTTTTGGCGTGGTTTGGCGTTGGGCTGGGAATTGCGTTGCGAAGGGTTTGGTGGTGGGATCAATGGGAGGGATGGGGCTTGAGGTTGTGGATGTGATGGGATGGATGGGTTGGTATGCGGGCTTGTTTTGGTGGATTCCCGGGATGGTTGCGAATAGTATGGAGTGATGGGAATAGTGGTGATGGGAAGGGGGAGCAGAGTTGTGGTTCGTTAATGTATGGTTTGATATCGCAGTCGAAAAGATAACGTTATTCGAGTGGCCTTGTCAAAGATGCGTGATGGCGAGATCAATACAAGTACCCAGGCGAGAGCTTGGTCGTTGAAATAATCTTTGGTTTAAATACTGATCATGGGCAGGCGCATATTTCTAGAACTCGTTTACGGTTGATAAAGCGTCTCTTGTAATCTGAATATGAAATTCAAGTTTACTAGGGTATTTCCCTAGGCTGTATGTAAGAGTGAAGGGTACTTCTCACCTACTCGCTTTCTGTTGATCAGGTAGTAGTAACTACTTTCCCAGTGCGGGAATGTCTGAAGACATGTGAGATGAGAAATCATTGGTCTGTATATTAATGGCCCATTGATGATTGATGGTAGATAGATAACTTGTGTTACCATATCCAGGGCGATTGAGGAGTATGTATGGTGTGATCTGTGATCATACCTTCTACGAGCACGGTTTACAAGCCGCTCAGCAGATCTGAACCAAATGAGAAGCACGGAATTGTGTATGGCAGCAAGTGACAGAAGTCGGTATGGAAAGCAGCATAAGGTTGCATCAAACGGAATCTAGGGAATGTAGCAAGGGATAAATACAGCAAGTGACAACAAAGCCAAAGCGGCGAGGAGATGAAGTTAAAGAAGGGCGGAGCGGGGAAAAGATGATCCGGGGGTAGAGTGCAGAGGTTTACAAAAGCGAAGGATTCCCCAGAGGATTCCCCCACCATAAATCCAGAGCAAAAGCTGTCTCCTCACTTGGCCCGAGCTCCCAACGCCATCTTTGGAAAGAGCTCTAGTCTGGCTGGTCTTGCCTCTTTGGGCCTACTGCATCGTGGTTTCCCAACTTCGCGCCAAGCAACAGCGACTACCCCTGTCAGCTCGTGTCTTTGCCTGTCGTGCCTGCCTTAAATCTTTACATCTATACTTCTACCGAGTTGCTCTTTCCCTCTTTGAAGTTGTCACTTGCTTCAAACAACAACTGCCTATATCAATCACGCGCCAAGGCAATTACTTATTATTTGGCATATCTCCTACTGCATCACAATTACCTCGCGAACTCCTACCATCGCATTGTCAGCCTCCACCTCAATTGCCATCATTGCGACTTTTCCGCCCTTCCTATTTAACTACGACTCTGACTATTAGCAACTTCACCACCAAGACTGGTTCGTTTATAACACCTCAGCTTCCGCTGCACCCCGCCATAGATCTTCCTCACATATCGCACAAAACCCCCAGAAACCATACGCACCTTTGACGGAGCATGTAACTCATCAATCACTTTGTCATCTCAACATGTTGGTCACTACCGACCGTAGTCTCAAGTTCCCGATTCGTATTGTACGCATCCAAAAGAATGTTGGCGACGAGCTCAAGAAGTCCGACGTCTTGTTCGAGTATGAATACACAACTATGCGCCCTGAGGGCCCGGAGATGATCCCCACTCCTCTCAAATGCTATGCCGACTTCGAAGCTGGCGCCGATGGTACCTTGACCAGAGTGGTCATTACTAAGGATCAAGTCATCACTCAGCACGGGTTTGTTCCCCCTTCCTTGTTTGCAATTGCATACTGACCTGGTTTATAGCGTCCCTCTGTTCGAAGTTAAAGAAGCCTGTTCCCACGATGTACAATATATGGGTATGTGTGGTAACTGCGGAATGGATATGGAGGAAGTCGACTACACTTCTACCCGCAAAAACACCCAACGCGCCGGCATAGTCATGAATCATAATACGACCGATCTCAGAGTCAGCGCGAATGAAGCTAGTCGGGCTGAAGGATCCGCCATGCGCCGTCTCCTGAAAAGTCGCAAATTGTCTCTCGTTGTTGATCTCGATCAGACAATCATTCACGCAGTTTGCGATCCAACCGTGGGTGAATGGCAGAATGACGAATCCAATCCGAATCACGAGGCCGTCAAGGACGTACAATCATTTGAGTTGCAGGATGAAGGCCCTAGGCGCGATCCATCCACGTATTATATCAAAATGCGGCCTGGGTTAAAGGAGTTCCTTGAAGAAATGTCACAGATTTACGAGCTGCATATCTATACAATGGGGACCCGTTCGTATGCGGAAAACGTGGCTAGGATTGTTGACCCAAAAGGTAACATCTTTGCCGACCGTATATTAAGCCGCGATGAGAGTGGTAGTATGTCTGCCAAGGATTTGCGTCGCCTCTTTCCCTTCGATACCAACATGGTAGTCATTATTGATGACCGTGGCGATGTATGGAGCTGGAGTCCAAATCTCATCCGCGTCAAAGCATTTAACTTCTACCCTGGACAGGGAGACATCAACGCGAGTTTTCTGCCGCAACTAGATCCTACTGCTGATACCTCTACGCCCGCACCTGCCGTACTCCAACCAAGACCAGCTGAAAACACCGCCGAAAGCACCAATAGCCCGCAAGCGGATAGCGCCTATGCTTCTGCTAGCGCGTCGCCATCGATATCTATTGAGGACCAACTTGTTGCAATGGCTGGTAGCACAGATCCCTCTACTGTTGAGCAACAAGAAACCCAACACGCAGAGCAAGTTGCTGCCCAGGTACAGGAGCGGCCATTACTCAGGCAGCAAGAGCAGTTAGATCGAATTGAGGTTTCGGATGCAAATAGTGAAATTGCGGAGTCAGAAGCGCCGCCTCAAGAGGATGGAGAAAATGCCGAAGCAGGTACAGGGGAAAATAGACCAGCAAGTCGCCAGTCGGCTTCAACACACAGCCACCAACCTTTGTTGAGAAACGACGATGATGAACTCATCTACCTCACAAAGCATCTCGCGAACATCCATGAAAACTTCTTCTCTAGCTTCGATGCAGAAAATGAAGAAAAGACCTTGGCTGCACCCCGAGTGTCGCAACTGAAAGGCGCGAGAGGTGCCAAGCGGGGATCAATTACCGATGGACCTCTAGTAGTGCCTGACGTGAAGATAATAATTCCCAAGATGAAACTCGACGTTCTTCGTGGAGTAGTCATCTGCTTTACTGGAGTTATACCCCAGGGTATTCCTCACCAACAGTAAGTCAATCACGCCCGAATACATCGCAAAGACTAACACATGTAGTTCCGACATTGGATTTTGGGCCCTATCGTTTGGCGCCCGCATCAATCCCAACCTCACTAAATCCACAACCCACGTCATTGCGGAACCAACTCGTAGAACCTCCAAAGTGCGCTTAGCTGCCAAGTATTCTCATATCTTCATCATTGATAGACACTGGCTGGCAGAATGCTTCTCGCGCTGGCAGCGCGTCTCCGAAACTCCATATCTCATTGAAGTCGAAACAGATAACCGACCAATCGAAGATTTACCTGGCGAATCGAGTGAACTCCTCTCCGACGACGAAGCCGACGTGCGCGCAGACAGATCCGGTGACTCTAAGAATGACACTGGTACCTCTGGCGAAACCGACGACGACATGGAATCTGTAGATCTTGACGCTGAAGGCAATCCCATTCCTGCCCTTACAGGCATAGACGAGGAGGCCTGGGAGGGTATTGATGCCGAACTTGCCGAATTCATGAATTCTTCTGACAGCGAAGATGGAGACGACAAAGACGATGACGACGGTGATTCTTCTCACTCGGACAACAGCCAAGACAGTCAAAAGAGTCTACCACATCGCAAGCGCAAGCGCGGAGAGGCAGATCCACCGCGGACAGCGGCTGAGGAGGCCGCGTGGGGCGAGTCGGACCTGCAGAAGCGCAAGAAGCGTGCCTTTGAACGGACTAGCAGTCTTACAAAGGTGGAGAACGCTACTTATGGAAAGGGTCTCAATGGAAAGAAGGGTGCGATTCCCACGATTGTGGAGCCCGCTGCTTCTAAGGCGGAGAATGGGAACGGCATGGAGCAGGATGAGGAAGACGACGACGACGACGGTGATGATGGACTTGAGGCGATGATGAAAGCGGCTTTGGAAGAAAGTGACGAGGATGAAGCGAAGGGTGTAGAAGCTTCAGAGAAGGGCTAGCTACTCCTTTCGGCTTGCTGAACTCGAGGGTTCTTCTGTGTTTTTTTGTTAGGTAGTTCACCATCTTCATGTCTAGCGTAGGTGCATTGCTTGGCTATTGCGGGTGGCTTCGTTTGTATGAATGATGTAGTATTAAAATGACATCTATGCTAATATCTTATTTGCTTCTCAACGATCAAGATTGATATCAGGCCCCTGGCTTGAAGAAAAGCTCTTAGTCAGATATTAGTGCACTAAAGGGACTTGGAGGCTAGCGAAGCTAATTTGCGGAGTTGCGGTGGAGATGATGCATATCTGGTCAAGATCTTCGGCTTCACTGCGGATCATATGCTCACTCCAAGATCTAGCACTAGGTATAGGTGTATATTTGTTGCAACTCAACTGGTCTACCAAGAGCCCCACATGGATGCCTCGTGATAAGAATGCGATCTACACTACATAGAGAGCCATGATCTAGCTCAATACTTATACACAATTAGGTTGGGGGACTAGCTGACATGCTCTAAATCCGATGCGAAGTTACCAGGTAGACCCTTAGGTTGAGCTTATGCAATGCCATGCACGATCATAGGCTGACTTAGTGAGCAAGAAGTAGCATATAAGATTTTGAAGGTGTCTAACTTCGTACTCATCTGTCTGATCATACTTTTAGCTACATTGATACCAACAGACTTACTCTCACAATGCCAGAAACCTATCTCCTGAACCGCGACGCTGAAGAAACTCGTCGCTTGAATGAGCAACATAAAGTCTACGTAACGTACATATCCCCAACCATCGATTCCACCACAATCCTCCAGCTCACGAACTTTGATCCCTATGCTTCCAAGTACTCACATCTCACTGACCATCTCCACAGCTCCCTAGGCTACGAAATCCATCCCACAGCCACCGCCTCCCTTCCCCCCAACGCTACCATCGCAGACATTGGCACCGGCACAGGTATCTGGCTCCTCGACATCGCGCGCACCAACCCATCCTACGTCCTCCACGGCTTCGACATCTCCGCCGCCCAAATACACCCCGACTTCAACAGCTCCTCTAACCTACACTTCCACCTCTCAGACTTCAAACAGCCTTTCCCACCCGAACTACTCGGTACATTCGACCTGGTACACGCGCGCCTGCTAATTTTCGCCCTCCAGGCTGAAGAATGGGCACCCGCCGTAGCGAATCTGACAACACTCCTCAAACCAGGCGGGTATTTGCAATGGGAAGAAATTAACCCTGCGCCCGCGACATATGTATTGCGCACAAAACCCACCGCATCCACGACGGTGTTCCAAGGTGAATTGAATACAATGCTAGGTTCCGGGGAAGCGATTGTGCAGAGCGCGTCGCAAGTCCTTGGTCTGTTGAGGGATGGTTTTGGCAAGTCGTTGGTGGATGTTAAGACGGATGTGGTGAGTTCCGAGCGAGAGATCTCGCAGCGGGGCGCGGCGACGAAGGTTATGGTGGGTGTGGTTGTTGGTGCGTTGAAGCAGCGGATGGCGAGTGGGAAGGAGGTGCTTGATGAGGAGAGGGTGGAGAGGGTTAAGAAGGATATGGCGAGGGAGGTGGAGAGTGGGGCGTATTTGCAGTTTTATGTGCATTGTTTTGTTGGGAGGAAGGAGGGTTGATTGGGAGTTGGATAGGGGGATTTGTTGTTGGTTGTGGATAGGGGTTGGAAGTTGACGATGAATCGTCTCTTTGATCGAATTCTCGTTAGGTCATAAAAGGGTGTGAATGCTCCTCAGTCGAGGTATTGTCCATTGCCAAGTAATTGATTCGGTAGAGTTCATGGCAGGCAATGTGTAATGGAATGTTGAAACGGAAGCTGATCGCCCTTGTCCATGGCGTCAATCAACCTCATCAGCTAACAGTCTTGCTGCGATGAGAGCATGCTTGTCCGGGTTTCCCCTTTTCAAGATCCGAATAGCTCCAGACGTTTTTTTGTCAAAGTGAGTACGGAACTCTGAACTCTGAGAAGGGCATCTAGTCCTCGTGATTGACCTCCTTTGCCTCCATGCTCATTTTCTGCTTCGTCTCCTTTTTGATCCCGATGCTTTCGGCGTCTTTGAGCTTGACATCAATCTCGTTTCCTGTCAATCGATCAAAATCGGATGACCATACACCTCTCGCCATCAATGCTTTGTTTGACCAGTTCTTACAATCCTTGGGATGATTCTCAGGATGTTTCTGAGTCCCAAGCCATACGATCCGCCGTAATGGTCGCTTGTAAGCTAATGCGTGTTTGATGGGTACTTTGAGGCTGTCAGCAAACTGTTTTGCAACTTGTTCTGGGGAAACATGGGCGAGATCTCTATAATCCGTGTAGCCTGCTTTGATAAGCAGTGTTGCTGTCTTTGGCGTGATTGTCAGCTGGTGTTTAAGAGTCACGATATCTGAAGTCGACATAATTGAGACCGGATACTCTAGAATTATGCTCTGACAATTGTCTTGCAATCTATTACCGTAGATTCTAGAAGAAGAACACGTCGATCATCAATCAAGGCGCGTCGTGAAGCAACGACTTCATAGCCCCCAGTTGCTCTTTACGTAGCCTCTACCTCCAACTACCTGTTGCTGTTACCTGCTGCCGCCTGCCCACAATCCTTTGCTTGTTAGCAAATATATCTACTAAGCTATCGCTCTAAACATTTGTATTTTAGGAGTTGAGTCAGATAATAGCCTTGGCAATGGGCCCGAGGAAGACTTCGTTCTCTTTAAGTATTTGAACAACCTGATTTCTGCCTTACGAAGTTACAAAACATCACTTCCACCTAGCAGCGGTTCACCTCGCAGGGGAAGCGGTGCGTTTTCTTTTGCTTATCTTTCAAAGTCATTATTGACAGTCCAGAAGTATTCAGCCTATTACTAGCTACCTGTTCTGCCACATGAGACATCGCCTATGAACTTGGGTAAAGTCGATTTACCTGACTTATATGTCAGCTCATTACAGAGAGAACGACGCCCTGTGTCAACTCTTTCAAAAAAGCGACAGCGAAGCATTGGGAGCAGTGGAGATAACGCATTGCGTGGTTGTTGACCTTACGCTTGACCACCTGGGGCACCTGTGGGATTTCATGCGCCTGGTCAGGATCTATTATCGACCGCAGTTGATCAGCGGCAAGACCATCCGGTAAGCGCCTTGGAGAGGAGTACCGCGTAATAACTTGTCTTGCCTGTGAGGCTCTATGCTTCAGCCTTGTTTTTGCGTTTGGAACATTCGTAACCTCTGGACGAAACTCTACCTCAAATAGTCATAACTTACTATGTTTTAGATATATAAACTCCGGCTTACTTTTTCCCTGTACTATTCAACATCTTTCTCCACGACTACTTCCGCTACTTGACCGCTATCGCCACTCAGCCACTATGACCAACCAACCGCTTCCGCCATCACTTGACCCGTTCGCCAGCAACACGTCTGCTGCATCTCTTTTCGATCTGCCAGTCCCATATCTGCAGAACATCATTCCGCCTGAAATTCGGCTTCTCATATTCCGATATCTTCTCGTCCGTGCTAAGGATTGTGTCCTCACTCCGCAGATGTTCTACAAAAGTCTTTTCCCGCGCCGTCCATATTGGTATCCATCAACAAGCCTTCCATATTATGACTTTGAAATCAGGCAAGTGCCTCCTAAACAGCAATTGTTGTATCCGCAAGTCTTGGCGACATGTCATCAATTCTACGACGAAGGCTATGGCATCCTGTACAGCCAAAACAGCTTCCAGTACCTCTGGGGTGATGGTAAACAAATGTTTAGTGGCCATCTTCCTCCCCACGGAAATACCTCACTACGCCTCAAAGCCCTTTGGTCCATCAATCACCTCGTATTTCGCAATGCATGGTTAGTGCGAGACTTTGGCGACATTACGGTAGGATTTGGATCTTTCTTTCCGAATGTCAAGACCGTAACTCTCTACTTGGATACGTACAACGCCTTAGAGGGCTCGGACTTGCAAATTCCTGACCCTATTGCTGATTTTGATGATGATGATGTTGAAGAATTTGGAGAAGAATTTGTGGGAGAACATCCACGAAAATGGGACGACTCTCTACGTCTGACCATCGACAAGCTTCGCAAGTCATTCCCAGCTCTGAAACACTTGGAAGTAGGATTTGACCTAGGTCGGTGCCGATGTCGATCTCTGTACATGTTGCGATACCCATTAGCACGGGAGCATCTCCCAGATTCTTGTGACAAACACTTCCTGGAGTTTCGACTTAACGATTACTACGCGTGGTTGTGGGCACACCAGCTCCCGCCGCGTGCTCCGCCCATGGCAAAAGACATTGATAGTCTTGATGACAAGAATTCTGGGGAGAGTATCACAGCTCTCCAGAAACACGTCAACCCAGCTGACGAAGGCGACTCTACTACTGAGACCTTAGATGATGATGTTGTCACGATAACGCCTAACATCAACTCTAGAAATCAAGTTCATGATGAGCAGGGTTATGCCACTCAGTTGTGGCGCCATCGCATGGTTCCACTTGCCACTGATCGCCTTTTCGAGGGGCCAGTGGACGCTATTGACCGTGCTTATGGTGTTAGATCAACAGAATATTTCAATAACAATACAAACCATCGCGGTGACGAGGCAGACACTGAGAGCAGCAACCAACATCTGGACAACAGTAGTCGCGCCGATTGCAGCAAGTCCACCACTGAGGTCATCTCAACACCGACATCTACCTGTATTGCTGCCCATTCCAATATCGACCCTACATACCATGCTCACATGAAGGAGGGCTATGCTTCTCATCCTCGAGCAGCCTATCCACTTCCGCTCAACTTCCGAATACACCATGAACGTATGCGCCATATCCGCGAGACGTTAGGCGAGGAGAAGGACAATTGGGAATGGTCATTCTCGACGCATACTTCATGGCGTCACCCCCCACGTGTGCTGATACAGATGAGATTCGTCCAGAGCATGGAACCTGTCACAAAGGTTGTGTGCAGTGTGACTGGAGACTGGGGTCAACAGTCTCATGTCGAAGAATTGGAGCTATAAGTTCCGAGACAGCGAGTTTCCTGGAGAGGACTGCTGCTGGGCATATTCGCTCATTTGATTGTTGTTAAAGTTTCAGTGTGGTTAGAAAACAAGGATTCGGTTTCTTATGTTGTAGTTGTCGTCTCCAATACACCGCTCAAGATCAATTCACTGGAATAGTTTGTTCGATCAATGATATCAATTTCTAATCAGACACTGCATAGTAATACTCTGCTAAATTACGTCTTCCAATCCCTAAAGCGAAGCAAATTTGAACCCAGCTCTTATTACACTTCTACTTTCCTGTAATACCTGCTCACGACTCTAATTATGGCGAGTACCGGGAATTTGGAACACGTTGAAGTGACTCTCGATCAATAAGCACCTTGGCCTCCTTGTCAGGTCCGGTAAGAACTATACGGATGTACTTGTGGTCAACAAAAGTTTCAAAGCGAAAGGAACCAACCGCTCCATCATGTTTCCACGCTTCGACTGAACCTGGAGCAAAAGCACCAGGACTTACCTTAAGAATAACCGTAACGGATGGACCTACAGCCAATGCACCCCCAAGAATAGCTTTGCCAGGCATAGGAGGAAATACACCGATTGTTCTGCCCCTGGCTTCTGCGCCCCAGTATCGGACAGATACAGTCACGCAGTCGTACGTGCTGCGCACCTCATATGAAAAGGGGAGTGAGGTCTTGGTGTCAAGGACGGGTCCGTCGAAAGGCTTGCTGCTCAGGCCAAGGCGCTTGTGATTGCGCTTCAGAACCCGTTTTCGCAGGCGAGCGCCATCATCTCTCTTGTATTTTCTATTTCGAAGTCGACGGTAGTTATTGACAGTATATCTTTCCCAAGAGATGACTTGTGGCTCCAAGGAATCCGAACTCCGACGTATATAACCGTTAGACATCCGAATTTGCACTCGGCTCAATGAATGGATGAGATCTTCTCTAGCCTGTTGGAGAGTTGGGGATTGGGGTCGCACGTTAAACATTATGAGGTCTCAAGAGCAGCGATATCTGGTATGCTCTGCCTCTTCCTCGGAGTCTCATGGGCATATGTACATTTTGCTCGCCTGTAAATTAACTACGACAAAGATAAAATAAAGAGATTGTTCAAAGATAACAAAGACACAAGAGAGCTGGGGACAAAGGAATTGATTTCATACGATGCACGCTATATCAGCGTGCTCCTTGTTGACCTATTATGAGTGCAGTAATGGCAAGAGGGAATGGAACTCGCTATCAAGTCTATACAGTGTGCTGAAATTCTTTTGTAGTTCCTATTGAATCAGTCATAATATGAGTTGCTTACTGGTCTCTCAAAAAACTAAGACCATTGTTCCATAATTTGGAAACCAGCTCTTGCTGACAAGCTTGATAGCATGACTGGATTCCTACATGTTAGGTTTGATCAAGAGATATTGCTGAAGCCACTTTGGTGACCACCGTGGTCGTATCTCTAGTCCTTCTATCCTCCTCTTTCTGCTGTTGCATCTGTACTTACCTCGATCTTCATTCCTGCCCTACTCATCTACGCAGGTAGACTCTTGTAACGACCCGTTTCACGAGAAATAGGCACCGAGTACTCAAGGACTCCAACACAAATGGTGATGCTGATGTACTCGTTAGTAACTTGGACCTCATACAGAGCGGAATCCAAGCCTCCAAACACTTTCCAAGTCGTGCCCCGATCAAACCGAGCTGTCGGACTTACCTTGAGAACGACTCCAAAGTCACCATCAGCAAAAGCGCCACCGTAGATAGCTTTGCCGCCCTGGTGAGGGAACTCGATGCAGTCTGTCGCCGTGCTGCGAAACGCATCTTGGTATGAGACGGCCACACTCAGATACTTATCCGTTTTTCGAGTTTGGTATGTAAAGGGCAGTGAGCGGGCATGGCTTTGGTCAATTATGGGACCATCGAATTCGTTGCAGACCAAAGTGAAGCTTGGATATTTGTAGGGCTCTATGTTATGGTTCCTTGTAACGACCTGCTTTTCGAGATTACGGGACTGGTCTTTCTTTTTGTATGGCTTACGCGAACGGAAAACGTAACACTTGGGGGAGACCGGAGTTCTTTTGAAGTGAACAACCTGTGGTTCTGGAGATGATGCTGCGGTATCTACATCTCGATTGATAGCCAGTCTATTATGCTCTTTGAGCGTTTGATGCTTCTTCTCTATCGATTGTTTATCCATATAATCTTTCGGCACGATAGGATGAATTCTGAAAAGGTGTGGCGTGGACTGTTAGGGATTTTTCATACCTTTCACATTTCGAGATATCGGCGACTACATATACTAAAATCTTACAAAGACAACGTTGGTATACTGAGAGCAGAACAAGGAGATTGTCGAGATACATAAAGAGACAAGGAGTTGGGGACAAAAGGAATTGATTCAATTCAAGCTATATGGACCCGCTGTACGAAGGCTTGTTGTAGAGCGCAGTGGACACACTCGCCATTTCACGTTCAAATTTAGTATTACAGGTTCCAGACCATGCAATTTTGAAATGTACTAAGAGACAACAACTAAGGCCATTTTGGTTGCCACCGCATTCGCATCTCTGGTTTATCTGTTGTCTCCTTCACAACATAGTGCTTGTACTCTCCACTTTCTTCTGCTGGATTACTTATCATTGAATTTTCTCCGTTCGGTAAGTCAGCAGGAAGAAGCGAGTGACCAGTCTTACGATCAATGAGGACCATGTGCTCCAGATCTTCATGATTGATAATGAGCCTGACGTGCTCGTTAGTCACCAGAGTTTTGAAGAGGGCAGAACCAAAGTAACCATTCTCTTCCCAGACCTCTCCTGCTTGAAAGCGAGCTGCCGGACTTACCTTAAGGACAATTGAAAGGTCGCCGTTAGAAGCATAAGCAGTGCCATAGATTGCTTTGCCGCTTTTAGGGAATTCAATCCCATTATCCATTTCTTGTGCAAATACACTTCCAAGGGCGGCAAATACCGTCAGAAAGTTCTCATTGCTTCGCACCTCCCATTCAAAGCGGGACCGTGGCTCTCTGGCACTCTCGTCGATAACAGGGCCATCTGCTTCATTGCAATCCTCGATAGTGGCAGGTCCGACCTTGTGGCTGCGTTTGAGAGCAAACTTGTGGAATGAAAAGCTGTCTTTCTTCTTTTTGGCAAATTTAGCGAGGAAGCATTCGGGTGTAACAGGATGCTTTCTGTAATGAATAACCTGAGGCTCCGGAGAGGAAGATGCGGCCTCTACTGCTTGATTGCTGAAATATACGTTTAGTTTCCTCTCTTCTTCGTCCTCTGCCCTGAACCATGAATCCTTGGTTCCGAACTCCCAGCTGGGTTTGACGGGGAACATCGTGGGTATGCGTGTTGTGGTTTCTTAGAAGTTGTTTTCATGTCCCGAAAAAGTTGGGATATCAGGACCTATATATGCTCAAGTTTTAAACCTTGACAAAGGCAATGTATTGGGGTGTGGTAAACGTAGACAATGGGATTGTTTAAGTTCATCACAAGGAGACAAAAGGATTGCAAAAAAAGGAAGAGCCATAGATTCAAACAATGCCAAAACAGCCTGCTGTTCATTTACTTAGTGATTTATTCTCTTGGATCGACTACTCGAGTCTTCTCACCTGCGAATTTCGCACACTGTCCACAAACCCAGGAAAAAGGAATCGCTGACCAGTCTCACGGTCAACCGTCAAACTAAACATGGAGCTCCATGTACCCATGTTGACACGAATGAAGTCATTGTTCACAATGACCTGGCTCTGTAGTCGTAGCTTCTCACCTCTTTGGGAGGAGGCTATGGACTGGAAGTTTCCGTCCTGTTGCCATTTCTCGCCTGGTCCAAACTGAGCAGCTGGGCTCACCTTGACAATAATAACAAACACTGGCCCGACAACTGCACCGCCGTAGATGGCCGGCCCGTTCCTGCCAGGGCGAGGGAACTCAAGCTCGTAGGGGTCTTGCCATTCCGATTCGAAAGGCACATTAGCTAAACGGACGAGCACGGTTAGAAAGCTATCTGTGCGATGAATCTCGTAAGAATAAGGTGAGGAAGATTCGGGGCTTGAGTCAGTCATGGGGCCATCGCCATCTCCCAAGGCCATGGAATAGGTCAATTGGTTCTCTTCTGTGAGCTCGTGGTTGTAGGAGAGAACTTCCTTGTAAAGTTTGGTTTGGATATACTCATAGCGTTTACGTTGGGACCTCTTAGACCTAAGTGAGACCGGAGACCTGCTATTGAACTGGATGATCTGCGGTTCCGATGAAGAAGAGGCAACATCTACTTGCTGGTTGATATTAGCTCTGTTTTTCTTATTGATCTTAATCCGTTCATCAGTTGTTAGCTTATCTGCAAATACCGGGCGGGCAATAAAACGTCGGGCCATGGTCAGAGGTTGATATTTGGAAGGGTTTTGGGGAATGATTCGTTAAAGTTCTCTATGCTCTTGAAATCCGGAAGATCTTGGTATTTTATAATCTTTCATTAAGCGACTTGTATAACAAGGTAGATAATGAGATTGTGGTGATATCACAAAGAGACAAGGAGTTGCAGGAACAAAGCGGTTATGTCTCGAACAAGTGGATTTCCACTAAAATGAACTTGGAACTGAAATTATATTATGACGAGTATTCAGTGTCGAAGAAAATCTACGGCGATAGAGAGGATGTTGAGTAGGTTCACCGGAATGGGCATATTTTATATGGAAGACGATGTGCGTTGGTTCAGATGTATAGTATTCATGCCCGTGGTATTGTGCTTTGTGACGAGAAAGAAAGATAACAGGGGCATTGTTGATCTGGATGAATACGACTGCGCTT
The DNA here is from genome assembly GCA_010405405.1 of Microthyrium microscopicum. Taxonomy (NCBI): domain Eukaryota; kingdom Fungi; phylum Ascomycota; class Dothideomycetes; order Microthyriales; family Microthyriaceae; genus Microthyrium; species Microthyrium microscopicum. The sequence goes on along the minus strand of MU004233.1, from coordinate 1,546,385 downwards.
GGTCTCAAGACGAGCTTGCGGAGTTCGATAGGTTTCGTAGCACGTTCGCTGCGACGTGGAGTATTTTGAATTCTGGTATATTGACAAAATTGTTTTCATTAGCACTGAATACAAGAAGGGACTGCAGTAGCAAGATACATGAAGAACTTGGTTGATCAACATATTTAAGAACAGCGAAATAGAGCCAAATCCAACTCTAACAGCATAATGCGGCTAAATTCGACTACGAAGACGGAAACCGCGGCCGCCGTCGTCAGAGCGATATTCTTCTCGGGAAATGGTAACATGCTGCATATTGTTAGTCTCATCATCAATATATGTAGGAAAGTATGCATACCTCGTCGCGCTCGTTGTGTCCATGTCCAGGATGGCGATGGCGAACCTCCGCTCTTCTATCCATATCGATGTATCGTTCCTCGGTTTCTTCACGTCTACCATCATGTCCTCGGTGAACATGCTTGTGTACATGCTTATGTACGTGATGGTGTGGCTCTTCTTCATCGCGCTCAACGAATCGCTCCTCGCGGATCTCCTCTCTATAGCGTGGTTCGGCTCGTGCCTCATAGTCGCGCTCCACATAGCGATCTTCTTCGTATGAGTCACGGTAGCCGCGGGGACCACGCTCTTCCTCAACTCGGCGGTCGAACTCGCGGTCCAGTGTCCGGCCATAACGTGGGTCCTCGACTTCAATGGTCCGCTCCATGTCGCGTTCGACAAAATGTCCTTCGCGAATATCAGAAAGAGTATCCCTTTGTACAGGAATCCGTTGGCTAAAGTTACCGTCAAAGTTGCCAACCTTGCGCTGCTCCACATATCGCTCCTCTTCGTAGCCACCGCGGCGGGGACGTTCCTCGTAAACGGCTTCTCTTTCTTCGTAGCGCGGTTCAATATATCGCTCCTCCTTGAATCTGGTCTCCTTGTACTGAGGCTCAATGTATCTCTCCTCCTTGTATCTGAAGTCATTTTGCTGGGTATCGTGTCTGCCTGAGCGATGTTTCTCCTGTTCCTGGTCAACCGCTGGCAAAGGTTCCAGAGTGCCCAAGAAAGTCAAGACCTGGAGCAGACTCTCATGACATCTTGCAACCTCCATGGAATGCACTTCCAGTTTTTCCAATTCCTCCATGCGCCAGTAAATGCGATTTCTGAGTCCAACCCATCTACCACGATCTGTATCTTTTCGCACGCGCATAGTATACCCGTTCATTTCTTGCAGCGCCTCGCGAACAGCAGTGATAGTCTTGTGAATCCACGCGACCTTCTCCGGCGACTTGGAAAGCGCATACTTGACATCCTTGTGAGCAAGTAGACGCTCAGTCTCGGTCAAATCCACGCGGACTCGATCAATAATGCGCACAAAGATCATGTTATCCTTGCCAACGTCGTGCAGCTTGCGAAGCTCTACGAGGGCCTCGATTATCTTGTGGGTTCCCGCGACGGCACTGACGACGGCACCAAGACTGAGCGCTCCTAGACCGAAGCCGAGTCCCTCGTGTCGGGGCATTGCTGGAGAGGTGTATGGAGCAACAACGCGGGTGGTTGAGGGGTGTCAATGGGGTGTCTCAATGGCGCTGCGACGTGTCGGATGCGTTGAAGTTGATGTGTGATTGAAGATTTAGGGAGTTGGAGCTGAGATTCAGCCACGTGCGATGCAAGTGTAAACAGCGAGGCGCTCTGGTGAGCGACAAGAGACAAGAGGAGAGTTTATCGTCCTGATGTTGTGTTGGCTGGAGCGCTACACATGTTTACTTCTTCAAAGGAGGCTGGGGACAGGGGTTTCTAGCAACCAATCGACGTCTGGAGCTTGCTGAGCCAGCGCATGCACTAAGCTCATTTGGGAGTAATCCTTGCTGAATTAATCTCGTTTTGTTTACCTAATCGCTAGCTTTACCAGCCACAATATCAGAGCTTTGAGCCACACCTGTGCATCAATAAGGCTGAGTACATGAACCTAGCCGAATTGAGGCTTGACGGTGACCGGAAGCAGGTTGGATCGAATCCTCGTTCCATGTAGCTGCCTTGAGACAGGATAGATGTTGAATACATCCGATAAGCCACTCGGCAGCGAGCTATCGGGAGCACAGTCTGAAGGGTTAAGTGTATTCGCTCTAGTATGGCTGAAGTTGAGCAGCCTGCCTGACAAGATTGCCAGCGAGTCATATAAGTTCCAATGATCCCCCAAGTTCCCTCGGGTTACTCATTCTCACAAGTCATATATGAACCAATAACGAAACTACAGGAATGGCTTCGCAAAGTTCTCTCTTACTGGCCGCGATTAGAGATTCACATATTCAAAGAACAGCTTGGTCAACGACACATATTGACGAGCCCATGGACAAGGCAGTGGATATGCCAGTCAATAAAGTCTCAAATAACGCTGCAATGAAAGTCTTTCAACCTTCTGGAGATTTGATATTGGTTGTCGGAGAGCTACGTCAGAAGATTAAACTTGCATCCGCGAGCCTGGCGCCAGTGTCTACTGTCTTCCAGATCATGCTTAATGGCAGGTTCAAGGAGGCCGTAGATTTCAAGTCGTAAGTGTTCTGACAACAATCTTAGAAACGACGAGTTGATAATGACACAGGTCGAATAAGCCATACGAGCTTCATTTACCGGACGACGACTATCTCGCAATAGCTACATTATGCGACCTCATTCACCACCAAGGTCGCAGTCCACCAAAATGGTTGACTGGTAAAGTTACCAAGACTCAATCAAACTTTGACAAGCTGGAGCCCGAAGTCCACTTCTTTCGCAAATTTGCGCTGGCAGCAGACAAGTATCAACTGACTGCAGTGACCACTCACTTTGCGGGCAACTGGTTGACTCAACTTTCCCGTTGGAGTAATGGAGAATCTTTTGGTGGAGTCATACCAGGGCGGCAGTTTTGGCTACGTCTAGATCTTTGTGAAATTGCAGCTCTGTTGAGACAAGATCAAATCTTTGAAGAAGTTACTCAAAATCTGTTGTTACGGGGCTGTAACTATCAAGGGCTACAAAACTGGCGGGCGGAGATAGAGCACAAATACCCTGGCTTACCGGATGCGTTTGTCGGTACGCAGTATCCTTGATAGTCATATGCTCAATACTAACATGATCAGATTTTGTGTACCGCCGGAACAGAGAGAACCGGGAAGGTCTACATGGTCTACTCACCAATCTCAAAGACCTACTCTGCATAGGTCAAACACAAGATGTTCTGGATGATATCAGATTGCTGCCTATCCATGGGTACTTCAAAGGGCCTAAATGTAGTCCAGAGCTCACCCTTGAATCCATGCGGCGTACGTTCGAGGCTTATCGGTTGGGAACTCACGATATTATGCTCATGGGAGGCTTCGCCACTGCTATCAACAAATACCTTTTACCTGATGAGGATCAAAAAAACCACGGTGCTACTTTGTGGTACACGGTCGACTGTCTTGGCAAAGTCAAGATCAAACCATTTGCTACACTGGATTCTCTGAAAGGCATCAAGGTGAGTGACAGTGCCTCTTGTCGAGCTTGTACATTTGATGTCGGGAAGGCATTGAAGAAAAGCCTGGAATCATTCCTGGAGTCAATAGAAGGGCTTTGTCTGAATTGTGTCTTGAAAGGCTTTGATGATTGTTCCAGTCATGCTTGATATCTTGTCTGGGATGCCATGTAGGATTTTCATAAGCGCTATATTCACATTTACAGGATGTAATTGTATGCTATATTTTGTTTATGCTTATGTATATTTCCACTTACTCTTAGACTCCGTTCCAAACAGGACCTCCAGGTGGAGTGTATTGTACTTGTCCTTGGTTAACTCTCCAGAGCTCAACAAGAATCTGCACCAACAGTCAGTCGAGGACCACCGTTATTAAACCAAAAGTACTTACGCCTTTATCATCTGGTTGATAAGCTCCTGGAAGCGCAATGCCCTTAGGATTGGCAGTACCAGAGCTAGTCAACTTGATTTGAACACAGGTCCTACAACATTAGCACCCCTCTTAATCACATATCAGTATCGACTTACGGGTAAAATTGTGCACCCATTCTCTTTCCAGCAACGTGTAGACCCAGAATCTCATGTCGCAAGAGATAGTCGCCGGGTGCGAGGCTCTTCGGTATGGTCGTTGTCCACGTCGCGTTTTGTCTTCCTAGTCTGTCGGACGCCCATGGTGGGTTTAGCTTTGTATCGTAGCCTGCTTGATCGATCTTGACCCAGACTGGACCTGAGTCTCCCTTGAACGAAGCACAGTTATCGCTGCCGGTGCATTTTGCCATGTAACTGTTGTCTGTTAGATTGTGCTCGCTCGATGTTAGGGAATTACGAACTCCATCACTGGACCGCTATGCGATGAGCCCCACTGGTCCCAGATCAATTTACTATTATTCATGGTTAGTAAGACTATATTCTCCTCCCAAACGGCTTTTAGTGGGAGAATGTCTAAGCTTACACTTTGTCGCCTGCATTGACTGGAATGATTCCAGCAGCAGCTTGGTTGCCCGCATCACCACAACTGCTTAGCATCAGCAAATCATGAACAATCTCAAAATGAGCTACATGTACGTGATTCCTTTGCCCGTAAAGTCCTTGACTGGTCCCTCATTTAACACTCGTCTCGCATATCGCACCAGTGGACCCTTCTCATACGGATCCGCATTGATCTGCCACGCCATGTACTTCTTCCCATTCACCTCCACCGCCTTGAGACTTCCATGAGCAGCCACACCGGACAACAGAGCATAAAGCGGAACAATGACTGAAGAAAAGCCAACCATGGTCGTGTGGTGATATATCAAAAGAGCGTTGTAGTTGGAAGATGCAATATGCAAAACACGGGCCTTGACAGGACATTATATGAGAGTGCCATGCTGTCCACCTTCCCCCCACAGAAATCGAATTTCAGTATTGGGTTACTTGTCCGGAGGTATTCATCAAGGGATGGGGAGGGAAAAGCGCCGGTTGGTCGAGAGTGTGCGATGATGCTGCGTATAAATTACGTTGCTTGGGAGAAATGGCTGGACCCTGTAGTTTTCCACCAATGGTTTGATGATTGACGACTGCGAAATTATCAGGTGTTGTCAATTTGTCAAGTGTAGGGTTCCCCATCTATACTCGTTGTTGGGATATGAGACGAATCTGGGGGTGGCTTTTGGGTGGATTGCCCTATCATTGATCTGAATACAGAGCTGGTCTACGAAGCTAAAAATTGATTTTGGTTTCTTGAGCTTCTCTCTAGTCACGACTTCAAGTTTTTCAGAAAATGCAGAAGAGTTGAGGCTGAAACCATGGGTTCTAATTTTGAGTCGAACAGATCTATGTCAGTTGAACTGCCGCTGCTCCAACAAGTATGTCTATCATAGATCCCGTAACATCTGTAATTGATTTGCTTGAAGTATGAACGGCTGTTGTATACACAATGTTTATCCTTGTCTGTAAATTTATAAGAACATGAATCTCAAGACTTGCAAATATGGAAGGGTGGGATTCAAAGCTTCCTTCAGCTAGCACACATTTGTCCTCCATGACAACTGTTATATCTTCAACCTTCCTTGGGGGAAGTTTCTCTCAGCATGAGGACAAGCGACTTGATGAAGTCCCGCACACTGTGATGGCCGCCATCAAACTTTAAGAAAACCTTGAACTTATTGTCCCATAAAATGCGATGCTTCTTATCTTCTTCTTTCGTACTTGGTGGGAGACAGACCCTGTTCTCTTTTCAGCAGGTGATGGCGACCAAAGAAGTAGGTATGTGGGAGCATGCTACTTACTCTATGTAAAGATTTCTTTTCAAGCCCACTAAAACTAGGACCCAAGGTAGCTCCTTCTCATCAAGTACGCTCAGCCTTTGCTTTACGTCACTTCACTTCCTGGCAAGTATCTCCTTGATGGTTCATCAAGTCAGATATCAAGTCTCATTGGCACTCTAACACTTCTCACTGCTTGAAATCCTCTTTTTAGCAGCACAACTTCACTTCGGTGTGATTTTAATTCTTCCAGTCTCTTATTTAATCTTGCCATGATCCTGTCGCTTCCACACACTCACAGTTTCTGGCACGATACTTTCAGCCAACCAAATTCAGCATATCGACTCAAAAATCAATCATGGCAAACGATCCTCCCTCCGCGACGGCGCAAGAAATCACCATCGATGAAAAGGGTGACGTGATCTTGGTGGTTGGAAAAGACCCCCATCAAGGGCGTATTCAGGTTTCGACAATGCTATTAGCCATGTACTCTTCTGTTTTCCGCACAATCTTTCAAGGTCCTTGGAAAGAGGCAGTCCATTTTGCACTTGCAGTCAAGGTAAGCCTTGATATTCAGCGGACTATGTGGATTACCACAGCATCTCAAAGATATCAAAGACAGGATTGTCTGTGAAATGACTATTGCACTTCTGGGAGTCGGTGCCACTGTGGGATGGATCGCATTTTATGGTGACCGCCAGCGCTGATGGGCATTATTCACTAACTTGTCACAGAGCCAAAATCCGTACCAATTGGAATTACCCGAAGATCTGTTCGAGCCAACCACGTTCTTGTGCGAAATCCTCTATCACCAGGCAGTGATGCCCAAAGCTATCCATCACTCGACATCGGCTTCCAAAGAGGTATGCGACGAGCAGCTTGAAACAGCCGAACGAGAGGCGGAGCGAATGGCTTCGTTTATTACGGTATGTGACAAGTACGCGATCATCGAACCTTGCAGCATTTTCCTCGGTGCTTGGATCACAAACCTTGCAAACTGGTTTGAGCAGCTTCATAGCGCCAAAATCCATCATACTCGGTCAGTTGAGCCTGGCTTTCAGAAACATATCCGACAGTCAGAGTTCAACGCGCGTCTCACTCAACTGATGTTCAGTATCTGCCTCAACTCCTTGATGATCAACAATTCCGAGCTATTCCAAAGACTGAGCAAGTCTCTTCTGCTGTCTACTGGTTCTCTGCGAAGCATTGTAAAGACAGTTCAATCCGGCAACGCGTCACTATATGGTTTGAAGGCGAAGGAACTTCTTGGTAAACCAATCCCTCTGATTATTTGCCTTCTGCTAATTTTCTCCAAGCCAAAACCAAGAGTCAAATTCTTGTGCAACGAATGAAAATGCATAAAACCTTATCGGAGCACTTCAATCACGTTCTCTATGGACCAAAAGGCCTGGACATGCTAAAGCCTCACGGTTATGGTGACGCAAATACTTATTGTTTAGGCCAGCATGACTTACAGTGTTTCTGGAGTTGCAACGAGGAGCTGAGACAATCAAAGATTGGTGACCATTCTGAGGGCGTTACTGACCCTTATCTGCCAGTTGGAAGCGATATCCTTGGTTTGAGCCAACTAAGGAAGAAGGGCTGGGGTCTGCTCGATTGGGAGATTTCGAACAAGGTATGCTATGGTTGTAATAATTTGCGCTCCGGATGGCAAGATGCTGTTGATAAGATCCTGGGCCAAGTTGAGGCAATCTGTTGGGAGTGTATCACAAACAACTTTACGGACTGTGTTATGCATGAAATGGTGGAAGAATGAGCATGAATGTCAGAAGCTCACATTACCTTTCGGGAAGAACAGTCTTTGGCAGTCTGTTCATGATAGGTCAAAATGCCTTCAACAGTCAAATTGACAACTCTTCCATACAGAAAATCTCCCATCCAATGCCGTATCTGACATGATAATCCTAGGACACCATAAGCTCCATTTCCTAGCAATGCGCCGAAAGCTTACTCGAAGTACGAATGCCATGGGAGCTGGAGCAAGTCACGGTGAAACACACTGGGCGAACTGGCAAAATTGTGATAACCACAACCAACATCAATGAGAAAGGAGAAAATGACGGGTAATACGGTAAGATTTAGACCTAACTTGAAAGACTAGCCACCGGAAGTGATAGGAGGCTGATAGATATTCTTCGTGGCCTACCTAGTGGTAGTATCCTCCATGAAGATCGCAATGATTCAAGCGTAGACGTGTGCATGTTGAGCAAAGTCCTCTCGCCTCGTCTCTCAATTTTCGGCACAGTGTCTTCCAATGTTCTTTCCAGCCTCCCTGACAGACCGCACAACGAGGGTCAGAAGTTGTATCCCAAGCTAAGCTATCCAAATCAACCTTAGTCTCGAGCTGATTGATAAGTCCACCCAATGGAACTTGCACCGCATATCTTGAATCGCGGTTTAGGCCTCGCAGCACTGACCGGAACCTATCACTAAATTTTAAGTCGTGCTTACCCAGTATGTAAGTATCGGGTTGATCATGAGGATAGACTCCATGAAGTTCAAGAAAAGGGCCCTCAGGCAGGCTACCGTGGTCAAGGTAGGCTTGGAACTCGTCTAGAAGATCCGTCACTCGATTGCTCTCCAGTAGCATTCGATGTTTGAATTGACCTGTACTCAATGATTAGCATCTAAATAAAATGACGTGAGATCCCAGGTATCACTTACAAATAATGGCATTTAGTTTGTTTTCGAGATTTGGGTGATCTTTCCGAAGCTCTGCACATGCCTCTTGGATCGGATATTGGAAGAGTATGAGGCACTTACCAACCCGCCAGAAGAGTTTGTGATTGTTGGTGTGGAGACAGCATAAAAGCATGCTAAGTATCACCCGTGCGATGCCTTTACTATCCAGTTCTGTCCAGTAATGACTTTTAGGAGTGCGTCGTCCAGCCATCATCCCATCCACATCAATTTTCTTCTGAACTGGGATTTGGGAAGCGTGGGTTGACGGCTTCCACAAGTCCTCGCAAAGTTCTTCAGTGTACTGTATGCAGTTCGTGACGCACATATCAATGAAGCTTTTGCAAACCTCAGTTGCGAAATACTTGTCGCATACAGTAAGCAATGACAGAAGTACCTTGCATCGAGCTCCTTCTACACCGATGAATAGCAACTCTTTCATGTTGTAGTGGGTTTCTGCATACTTACCGGAGTACATACCGGAGTAGTCTTCTTCTTGCGCGTAGAAAATATGGCCTGGATATTTGTCAAAGGCGAGAGAACCATTGTATGGAATCTCGGCTTTGTGGTGGATAATCTTGAATAATAAAAGCATCGGCTCAAGATCATCACAAGGAAGCTCGATTGTTTGAGTTGGTCCATTTTCTGCAGATCTATAAATTTGTTAGCTAATCCCGGGTATACTTTTAACGATTGGATAATTATCTTACGCGGCTTGTGTTGCTTCCTTCCATGGCCCACGAAGCATGCTTCGAAAAGGCTTTGAGTGCTTGGCCAGCAAGGCAGCGGAGACCAAAACGCGTTGTTTGTGTTTTCCAACAAGAAGCACTACATCGCCCTCGTCGTCAACGATGCTCGTGCCACCAGGGATAAGGACTAAGCGACGCTTTTCGCCATGGGAATTGGCTTGATATATTTTATAAGCATCGCTATCCTCGCGAAACCCGAAGTCTTCATAATCAAGATCAAGAGTTACTTCCTCGCCATCTTCGTAAGAATCTCTGTTAAGCCTTGGATTAGCTCAAGGTACAAAGTTATTTGCCAAACTGTGCAAGTACTCACATGCTGTTCATTGTTGTCGCGAGACTGGAACTTATAGGAGAAGATAAAGAAAACTCGAATAGACCGAATTGCTTTGCGCAAGAATTTGATGAAGACGAGTTGCTCAAAAGGATGGTTTCGCAATATAATAGCAGTGAGGTATTGTTGACTAAGTTGCCCAAATATATATCGCAAAATTGACCGAAAGCGAGCTCCTTGCTCGCGCTTTCACTCTCGCCGCATGTTAGAGTCATCCCAAGGTGTAATAGTCACTGTTCGCTCTGAGTTGTGAAGCGCCTGCTTTTTGAAAACCGGCGCGATTGCTCTTGCCATCTGAAATCCGTTGAGAGAGCCGGTAACCTGCACCTTCCCGAGAAGCTAACACAATTAAACTACACCCACAACACCTGAGCCAAGCAAATAAAAATCACCTCATCTGCCCCAAGGATTTCTTGTTCTCCTACGCTTCCATTATCTGCGGTTTCTACCATTCACCATTCTGCTACCCGCTGCACTCTTCAGGCCGTAGCGCAAAATGGCCGACCAGTAAGTGAACTTGGACACACAAAATTGATTCCTGTGCTAACAGACACCAGAACGCAGGCTGGTGAGGACGAAGCTGTCAAAGATGTCATTCTTGACGATGAGGGCGATTTACGTCTCGTGGTTGGAACAAAGCCCGAAGAGAAAGGACAAATCGTCGTTTCGTCCGCTTTTCTCGCCAGATATTCCCCGTTCTTCCGTTCTATTCTCAAAGGTTCTTGGAAAGAGAGTGTCGGAATTGCCAAAGCGTATGATATCTCCAAACTAGTACGTTGGGCATATTGTCACTGACCAGATTAGATCCACAAACAGGGAACCTTTCGACCTTGCTCTTCCTGACGACGACTTCCAGTCAATGGTCTTGATGTGTGAAGTTTTATATCATTGGGCCGTGGTTCCGGAGGCACAATTCTACGCGTGGGTTCGGCATGAAAATGTCCTACTAGCAGGTAGTCATCTCCACCCAAATGATGTATTAGACCAAGCTAACTAGAACCTCCACAGTCCGTGAACAAGCGGAAAAGATGTTGCGCCTCCTCATATCTTGCGAAAAATACGACGTTTTCAACGCTTGCAAAGACTTCTTGGACTCCTGGAATGCGAGCCTTGCTCATCTTCTTGAGCAGGTCACATTGGTCAAAACTGGTGGTCCCACCTGGAAACTTCAGGACCAATTGCATCTCAGTTACACCATGTTTGTAGCTTGTGCCTGTTCTATGCTTACTAGGAGCCAAGGCTTATTCCGTCGCGTGACTAAGTCAATCATGCTACATGATCATGCCGACTCGCTCACACATGGTCGCGAATTGTTTCGCGATCAGGCTCCGCAAGCCATTAGCTCTCAACTTGACACAGTGATGTGTAAGGGAGTCTCACCGATAATGAACTCAAGCTTACATTCTTCTAGTTCACATCAAGGCGTCAAACACCGACACGCGAATGCGGATACAGTACATCATCGGCGACTTTCAGCGCAATCTTGTCCCTGATCGCATTCCATACAGCCCTGCTATAGATTGGCATGGAAAGATGGGTCCGGAAGGCCTATACCAGTTCGGCCAGCATGATCTGAGCTGCGTTGTCAGATTCAAAGACGCGATTCGGCCCGTAGGCTTTCAAACCGTCTATGGATCCAAAGGCTACATACCTGTAGGTGTCGATCTTGGTATGCTACGAAGACTACCCTGGAATAATATTCTCATATCGAATGACAAAGAAGGACCCTGTTGGGCTTGCAGCAAGGACTGGAAGAATGAGTGGCTGGAGCGGCTTCGCAGTGTTGAAAATAATATCGAAGGGGTATGTCTGAAATGTGTACTTGAGCATACAGAAAATTGCGGTCTGCATAACTGATGGTAGACTGTAAGGCTTGTTGGTGGAGCGAATGGTTGGACTGCAAGTTGAACTAGTCTGGACCGTAGCTAGTACTCAAAGAATAATATGACTCTCAACCGTAAGATGAGCTCTGCGTTACCCTGTACAAGCACGTCAGGCCCCCAAATATATGGCAAGATAGAGGGCGCTCCCCCATTTACAACAATGTATTCTATCCATCACGCTTGCTTATCGGGTGTTTCAGCTGCCATACAAAACGCTCAAAATTTCTGATGTCGTCGTCTCCACCGCAATGGCAAGTACAGTACCTCTCAATCAAAATATATGGCGGGATCCATCACTAACAGTGATGGAGTCACACCTTTTATATAGTATGCCGTTGGCTCCTCAAGCAAAGCAATATATGTCACAAGGAAGCTGAGAAATGAATGTGCAGTGATGGTGTTGTTGCATTGATGAACTTATAAACGATACTCTATTCTAAACGTACAACATGGACTCATGCCTTCAGAGCTGGGTATTGAAAACTATCAAAGGGTATCAAACAAAAACGCTAACCAAGCACGCCACACACCCTTCATTTTGCGCTTGCGCCAACCTTTTACTATCAATCTTCACATCTCGCCATCCTTCTTGTCCTCCTCATCACCGTCCTTTTTCTGGCCCTCTTCATTATCCTTTTTGGGTGGCAGCGGCGGCAGCGCTGGTCCCAAACCTGGCAAAGCCGTCTCCGCTTCCTCTGCTTCCTTCGTGCGGAGGTACTCGTTTCTGTCCCAAGGACGAAGTCGACGGGGAGGCGCGTTTCGTTTCAGGAGCTCTAATTCGTCTTTGGCCGCAGCAGCCCCAACTGCGCCCGGAACCCACGGGTCTGCAAAGGCCAAGGGTGTGATCCCCAATCCGGCGTTCATCCGATTGACTTCCCGAACGCGGCTTGCCCTCTCGGCAGGGGTGATGGTGGGCGGGACTGGTTGCGGCGCAAAGTCGCGCGTCCAGTCCGGAGAAGTGGGAGGGGCGGCTCGAACAGCAGGCTCCTCCGCGGCCCGTCGCTGCCGCTCCTGGATGACAGCTGGGTCTACCCAGCCAGGAGCCTCTTCCCGCGGTGGGTCACGATGTGGCTGCTGGGTTTGAGGCTGGCGGGAAGGTCCAGCTGCTCCAGACTGCCGAGTGGGCTGCGGTTGAGGGGGAGCAGGACTGCGAAAGTGGTCCCGCGGAATTACAGTCGATGGAAGGTACTGCTGACCTTCAGTAGAAGGAGCCCAAGCTCCGGATTGACTTTGCTGGCCATGATATATATGCTGGTTTTGAGAAGGCGCGCCGTAAGCGTAAGAGGGAACTGCAGGTTGTTGCGCTTGATATCGGTGACCAGTTTGACCTTGATGGGCAGGCACGCCTCCATATACCTGCGCACTCGTTGGATACTGGCTGCCCTGAGTAGCGAGGCCAGTATGTTGAAAGTGGCCAAGGCCACCAGGAGGGAATCCTCCGCGAGGAGCCATATTGCCTGCCCGCTGCGCGTGATACTGCGCCATTGCCTGTAGTTGCTGCTCACGCAGGCGTTGGGCTTGCCATGCCTGGCCGGAAGCAGTACCAATTGGGTAATGATTGTGCCCAGCGAATGTTGGGCGACCGGGAACAGAGCCATTTATTGGTAGCGTTGTTGGGGGAAGTGCTGGCTGGGCAGGAGCGACAGTAGTGGCAGCTCCTGTTGGAAGTCGGACGGTGGTTGTGGGCGCATTTGGTGTAGCAGCCCGCGATGCCTCACGAGCACGCGGGATGGCTACGCGCGAAGAGTGAACGGGCGCAGGAGATCGAGTGTTGCCGGTAGTAGTAGCGGCAGCTGGGTTTGCCTGCGCATTCGAGTTTTGGCCGGTGGAGTCCATTCTGACGATTCTTCTTCGCGGAGGTGCGGGCTGGAAGAATCTGTTGGGGCGACGTTGTTCTTGAAAGACTATAACTTCGGACGACTGGTTATGATCTCTAAGATCTTGAAGTTGTTCGAAGGCTGATGAAGTCTGCGCAAATTTTGATGGCGGCAAGAAAGCTGTGGTCGCGGTGATGGTGCGAGCAGAAGGATGAGGAAGAGATGTTTGGGACGGAGGCTCATCAGGCTTTATAGTTATTTTGCGGGGTGAAGCATCATGAGGTAAAACGTTAGCGCGCGAGTTGTGGAAATTTTCTTGTGCGGTATAGCTCGAATTGGCAGGAACGACAGCAGTTTCTGTCGTGAGGTCAGTGGTGCTGGCTCCTAATTGGCCTTCCTGGGGTGGATTTGCTTCAGAGGAAGGAGTTCCTTCCCCACGAGAGATTTCAGAGGCCCCTTCGAGAGTATTGGGTCTAGTGCTATCCGGTGTCATAATACCTTCACTCCGAGCTTGACCTGAACTGGCATCATTGTCGGAGACTAACGGAGAAGTGAGCGCGGTGACCCCAAATATTGGAGGAGCAGGAAGGTGCAATTTACTCACCAGCATTGTTGCCATTTCCAGGCTGTTTTGTAACCCGCTGATTCATTGCCAGCGAAGACCACTCAATTGGGTCTCTATGACCATACTTTATGTCAAAACAAGGATTGACCAAAGGTTCACTATAGTTTTCCCTATCTTTTCCTAAGAGCTTCACAATGCACTCACTCGTCTCATTTGTATCAAGATGGTTGAAATGCAGAGGGATGGTAAGATACATATGTCCTGGACATCCTGTACCGCGCCTACAACTCTTGAGAGGTTCATGAGGCAAACGATCTTGGATTTCTTTATCAGGTTTTATTGTATGGTGGCAGATGTTACAACGAGCCCAAATAAGTAGGCACATCTTTGAAAAAGGTTGTAATTATGGCTCGAAGATTTGTAAGGAAAAAACAATGAAAGCTGGTGCCACGAAATTGGGGAATGATAATTGGAGCATATTTATAAAGATAAGGGAATATCAACACAATATGAATCTGAATTGTTATTTTTGTCGTGCTCAACACCTTGCGTTGAAGTGCTGCAATGAAATGGCAGCCCACGGCTCCAATTTTTGCTTACGAAGATTACGGACAAGGTGTTACATGCATGGCGTATGGAGTCATGAGTAAATATGACACTTGTTTGACTGGATGAGTGTTCAGTGTTGCCCAAGAACGGTGAGGTTGTGATGATAGAGTCTCTGGCATCACTGCGAACTTTACAGAGAGGTACTGCCATATTGATCTCAATTCTTGTATCTCTGAGTTTCTTGCAACAACGAAAACCAGATGAAGGAGTTTTCCAGTCTTTATATCCTTTTGCGCAAAAGTATTTGAATTAAATGCAAGAATTGTCATGATCATTCGAAGAGATGAAGTTGGAATTGACTTTTCCGCTGACCAGCCACGCGACAAAGCACAGACACCCCTGACATCACCCACGTTTTCGCCTGCATCCGATCCAACGACTTGCCATCCGCTTTCAGCATCACCAGATTCTCTACACCATACCAACTCAACATCTCTACCACCAAACCAATCCTACCAACTCCCACTGACACAGCCAACTCACCAACTCCTCCAAATCAAAGAGCAAGCTCAACAACACGTCCACCATACATCCACAACCATCCGATAACCCCAATCGACTAAACAACAATGGAGGACCCCGAAACCCAAATCCCCCTCCTAATCCACACCCTCACCCGCACACCACCGCACCTCCAAAGCACCGCCATACAAACCTACTTCCTCCCCAGCGCCTCCTTCTCCCACCCCTTCGTCCGCACCGGTTCCTGGGATCTCGGCAACGGCCTCAACAGCCGCTGGGCAATCTCGAAAGTCTACCGGTGGTATAAAATCCTATCACCAACCATTGATGTCGTAGTCGTCAGCGTCGCAGTCGACTATGGCCAAACAAACACACTCCACACTTTCTCTACCACAGACCAGAGTCCTATTGGGAGCCAGGTCAATGGGGTGGATACGAGAGACACAAAAGCACTAGCAAAACAAGGAACAGCAAAAACAGCCTACGCAAACATAAAACAAACATTCCGAATCTTCCCACTCCCCTTCTACAAAGCAGATGTAGAATTAGTCGTCAAACTAGACCTTGTATGGGACCGGCATTGGCGACGCTATTATATTTCGCGCCAGACGGATCTTTACGATCTCGTCAACACGCTGAAATTTCTCTGGGTCCCGATTTGGCTGCCCGTAATTCTTTGGCAGTATTTCGTCACGGTTATTTGCATACTTGGCGCTTGGGTGGGCTGGCCGGTGACATTGCTGGAGGAGCGGTGGCGGGTTGGTGTTACGGGTGGGAGGGAGATTTTGAGCGGTAAAGGACATGGGGAGGAGAAGGGTGAGAGGGATGGGATGGTGGGGGAGGCGGCTGTGGTGAGGTTTGTGGATTTGAAGAATGGTGATGATTAATGATAGGAATTGGATTTTGTATGCTTTGCATGGAAGCGATGGGTTTTGCTGGGAGGGATATAGGTTTGGTATTCTTTTGGCCTATTGTATATATGGTGGCCTTGCTTTTTGCCTATTATTCTCTACAATTCGACATCTCCTACTGAGCTATTACTGCTCGAATGATTTTCAGAGTTGATTTTCCGAATAAATCGGTCCATTGACTTTGCGTGTTAAGGCACCATCCCAAAATCCATTGCTCACCACCAAAACACCAGCCTCTTGATGGAATTGCTCAAATAAGTCTCGCCGTCCCTACTCACCAGCTCGTTGTTAGATCGTAAATCACAAGGAGACGGTTTCGAGCGTATGCACCACTCAAGTGACACTAGGACAACAGATTAATGGACTGGGCTATGTATAGTTCAAAGGAAAAGAGCAAAGAGTCGTTACAAATGTAATATGTATATGATAAAAAGAACAATCGCTTGCCTGCTTTAACGCTGCCACCAAGAAAAGACAGACGCAAATGAATGTCCGTTTATCGCTAAGAATAGCGGATGATGCCATGCTCTTCACCAACGTATCAAATAAAAGCCACTCCTACAAAATGCTCGAAACAGTTGTCCAACAGTAATACAAACAGGCAGAAAAAAGGATCAGGTGCAATGCTTGAACACATGGCGCGGCTCCTTGATTGCTTTGGAGGGCCAAACAGGGGGTATTTGTAATCTTTTGGTGGTCATGGTATATCGTGAAAAATTTGCAAGTGCTGGGCAGGTGGTGAATGCCGTTGTCCAGAGGTCGTTAAGTGTTTTGCTTGTATGGCAAGTTTTACAAGGTTGATTTTTGTCATCATGCTTGCCGTGAGCAAGAGGAAACAAGTCTAAGTCGTTGAAACAAAAGAAAAATTGTGGTTGGTGAAGGTAGCGGCGAAAGATTTGACGACCTGCCGTTCACTGAAAATGCCATTCGTCTTCATCCCCATCGTCGTCATCTTCCTCGCCGCCGTTGCCCTCTACTGATTTATTGCCGCTGATAGGAACACTGATAGTCTTTCCTCCTAGCGGTATGTTGTATTTGAGCACACCGCGAATTATGAGCTCAAAGTCATGTTTCAAAACGTGTTCCCATCTTTCTGTGCCGCCGGCTTCGCTGTGGTTTCCTGGTTTCGAAAGCCGTATTGAACCAGTAGTATAAAGTGGCTGACGTTTCCAGAAAGAGCCATCGAAGACAAGTGGGTTGTCCAGTTTCAAGACAGCTCCAAGAAGCATGGTTTGTCCAGAGGGTGGGTCTTGAGGTTTAGGATCGGAGATGATGATGTTGCCAAAGTCTCCTGGTAACGCCATGTTTTCGCGTCGTCGAACGGCATCTCGCTTCTGAATTAAAGCATCCTTACGCTTCTTGTCAAGATTGGGATCCGGTTCTGGAAGCTGCCCATGCTCTCTCCACCATTTTTCAGAGCCAGCGTACTTGCTGAGCGCAAAAATATGTAAATCCATATCCGTGACGGTTATTGGTACCAGATTTGGGTTGACAGCCTGAACGACAACATCCATCATGATTTCTTGTTCGCTGGCAATGATTGACTCCAGTCTGAGGACCTGTACATCCATCAAAGGTTTGCTCATGGCAAAGAGGAAGCAGACAACGCCAAATGCGAGCAGGCTAACTGTGACCAGAATGAGTAGGATTCCAGCCAGTCGAGCAAGCACACTACGTCGATGCTCTTGTGGTGGCGGTCGATTGTCGATGTAACGATATCGTCGTGCTGTACGGTTGCTTCGAGGAGTGCGAACCGTTCCCATCAATGGAGTCCTTTCATCATCGGCCCCTTCGGCATCAATGTCCAACGACGAGTACCCATCGTTCTTCCTCATCGTACTAGTGTGTCGAAGATTTTGAGCAGCGAGTCGAGCTGCATAGGATCCACGTGCACCAACAGCCGTGAGTGATTTAGTTTTTGAAAGTGGAACAATATTATTGTCGTCGTCAATAGGGATGGATTGGCCGGTGACGGTTCGCTGTCCACTGATGGCATGATTTGCGACATTACTACGGGCGCGGTCTCGTGCTCGAATGGTTCCATCTCGGTTGTCGGTTTCCTCGTCAGCAGTTCCGTAATTGCTGTTGTTGCTAGAAAACTTCATGCTTCGGGTTTTCGAGACGGTTCGTTGTTGATCGGTAAAGACATTGGCAATACTACGCAGGCCGCTGCGTTCAGCCATACTTGCGAGGCTCGCACCACTGGGGGTTCGTGAGTGATGACGGCTTCGACGGGGTGCATGGTCAGGAGGGTTGCTCTCGTACACGAAAGTTTCATCAGAATCGTCTGATGTAGCCTCATCCATAGCATTCTTAACTCGATCCTCAAATATGTCTGCTCGAGTTGATGCTTCACGGGATCGAAGGTTAGTGCTGCTGTACATACGTTCAATCGCACGCAGTGGAAGAAAACGCGATTGTACTGGACTGGCATTGGTCGACGAAGTTTGACTCGCCGATGCCGAATCCAGGCCTGAAGGTACAAGCTGGATGCCTTGCTTTGAGCGAGGCAAAGGAGAGGTCATGATTCTAGTATTGCGTGCCGGTTGGGCAGCAAGAGGATCACTAAAGCAGAAACATTTAGTAGAAGAAATAGATGAACACCTACAAGATGCGACATTGGCAGAGGGTGCTTTCCTCGTTGCCTTTTTCCGTTCCTTCTTGGGTCTGATGGTTTCATTACTTGCCTTGACACGGAGAGTGCCACCCGGCTCTACTCGGCCAGAGCCAGAACGATCGGTTGGAGCACCAAGTGCGGCCTGAGGACCAGAGTTGATAGTCTCAGTCTCCACCGTCATGTTTTTCGAGACTGGCGCAGTTCCTGATTTCATATCAAGCTTACTAAGTGAGTCCTTGTTGGACAGTTTCGGTTTTGGAGTAAGCTCAAGATCACCAGTTTCTTCAGAAGTTCTGCTTCTTGAACTACTTCGAATGGGATCGTGTTTACTAGACCCTGTAAATGAGTTTTCATGACTATGAAGAGCTGTAGAAGGCCGATCTTCGTCTGATGTAAAGCTGAAATATTCGGGTTTCTTATCTTCAGAGCTAAAATAGAATCAATAAAAGGCCCGATGAGTATAGTCGGACGTTTGAGAATAAGTGAAATATGAACATATCATACCTTAGAATACTAGCTGTATCAGTAGTGACTGGGGGAGTAGTCTCTTGTACAGTCTCAAGAGCGGGCGCATTGTTGCTAGTGGCACGGCTACTAGCTTTTGGGGTTGGCATATCTGAAGACTCGCTCGCATCATCAACTGGTACTAAATCAGGAGATGCTCGTTGAAGGGTAATGTCTGGTGCCGGCAAACCATTTTCCGTAACCTTACGGGG
This sequence comes from Microthyrium microscopicum, assembly GCA_010405405.1. Classification (NCBI taxonomy): domain Eukaryota; kingdom Fungi; phylum Ascomycota; class Dothideomycetes; order Microthyriales; family Microthyriaceae; genus Microthyrium; species Microthyrium microscopicum. The sequence goes on along the minus strand of MU004233.1, from coordinate 1,527,307 downwards.
AGAGTTCTTCGAACCTCGGCGCGAGCTTGTTGCCGGAGGAGGCGATTTGAGGCGCGGAGACACAGGCCACGATGGCCTCTCCCTTTCTTCCGAGATACCGTTTGTCTTTTGCGCTCTTGGCAACCTCGAGTTGATATCGGATGTGATTGATGGCTGAAGTTGGGGGACAGTTTGCGACAAGGCTCGTTGTATGGCGGCAGCGGATGGAACTGTGGAATTGAAAGAAGACGGGGGCCGCTGAGGGCTAACATCATGACTGTTTTTCCTAGACCTCATTCCTCTAGAGGCAGTTGAGGTGGCACCAGTACTTGAGGTATGACGAAAGGGAGGACCAGCAGGAGAAGAGTCGCGGGAGGATCGGGGCGAGGCAGCAAGAGAGGGCGATCTGGAAACGTTGAGAGAGTGTATGCTACTTGGCGGGCCGACAGATTGGGACTGGTTTCTAGGGATTGCAGAGGCGCGAGAGTTGTGGGGTGCAGTAGAGTTTAGGTCGCGTTTGGCAGAAATGTTGGGCGAAGCGTGGGATAGGTTTGTGGAGAGATCATCCATGGCAGCAGATGCAGATTGCATGTCTGGTTGTTCACGGTCTTTGGAGTTAGGCGCATGGCCATTTGCTAGTGACGGAGACGAGTCGGACATTTTTAGAGGGTAAATTGGACAGACAGGCGTATTGATAGTGGTATTGGACAGTCGTCATCGAGGATCTGGTGGAGGCCTAGCCATCAAGCAGCGCAACTAGACGCAAGGAGAAGTAGAGGGAATGGGATAATGCAGGACTAGAAAAAGGCAGAAGAGATAATATGGCGAGGTGCAGTAAAAGGCGTGAAACTAGAGACAGTGGTTGGACTGGTTGGAGTGGTTAGAATTGTGGTGTTGTGGGCGAGTGGAAGAAGAAGAGAGGAAATGGAGATGCGATGCTGCGTTGTTGTGCAGGAGCAAGAGCCGAGACGATGAAGGGTACAGCGCTGTAATTAATGATGGTATGCTTGGCGATGTTGGTACTGTGGCTGGGGTTAGAGAATATTAGGATTAGTGGCAACTGAAACGGGCTAGGGGTAGGTCTCATACCAGACGGAACCGGGGTAGGGCGAGCTTAGTCATGAATAGTTGGCAAGGCAAGAAAGACCCAGAAAGCCGGATTGCTCTTGCTGCTCTCAACTACTTGCTGCTCTTGCTGATCTTGACGTGTGTGCTGTGCTCAAGACTCAAGTGTAGGTGGTTGTGCCTGCCTCAGCCGGTGCCATGCTCTTTCCACGATTGGAATCTGCGCCTTCCTTCAACTGCATGTGCACCTTCTTTGCTTCTGCCTTGCGCCTCGCCTTCCTTCGCCGTCTTCTAATCCTTCAAATTAAAATGACGCGCCTGCAGTTAAAGTGTCACGAGTCTCTATACATCTCAATCTCCTAATACTGCCAACACATACATATCAATGTACTGCCAAATCTAACAGGAATAGTACAGTAACCTGAACCTACATCAAATGTCGTGTTAAACAAAGTACACCTTGACTTCAATGGTTCTGTGAAACCGCACACCGTCCTTCTCTCCTTGTCCAATAACATCTCCCATAATCCAGCGTCAAGTTGGCACAGTTGAGCCACGATGCCATCAGATCCGCCACGTCAGTCTTTTCTCTCCCTACACCAATCGCACTCCTGCAAATATATATCTCAATTCACTCTTGTTCCTTCGCCCTTGTCGCTGCATCTTGATCTCACTGTCCCGATTCCCGATCCAATTCCGAAACCGTTGCTGATGAATTCTTACAGTACTCTCCATCTCGTTTGCCGGACAATACCCATCAAACAATCCCAGTGAAAATCCAACGCAATCCCCGCCTCGCCTACAAGCTTATTGACCAATTTTCTCCTCTTTTACTCCACCTTACTGGGTGGTTCCTGTCATTGTTCCTGGATCACGCCTGTAAAGTTCCAGCCCTGCACCAACAGTCCGGCTGCCTCACTTGTCTTTTTTCAGCATCATCCTAAGCCGCCGATATGGGCAAACTGAAATAGCATACTTGCGAGCCTCGTTTCGTTCATCAACATCAACTTGCCCGATCTTATTCAACATTCACGACGACATCATTACTCATGATTTAGCCCACATGACGGGTATAACTCTCCAACAAAGCGCATCTGAAGCATTGGGATTTTTCACAACCTGCTTCGATCGCGTGCCATATACTCTACGTTGCCAACAACCGAGGCCAACATCCCTCCCAAACCCCCCAAAGACCTTTCCATTTCGCCTCCCCAATGATGCGCAAAAACAACCCGTTTACGGGCTAACCACCCAAAAGCTAAAATCCATAGTCGCCGTTGAAACCTTCCCAAGCGCGCTATTATCTTCCCAAGCAAGTCCCATTAACCAGGTCCATTCGTTGACATCACCCAACTTCAACTCCTCACCGCTCAATTGCACCCCATACAAAAAGGAACTACGTTTCTGGGTTTGTTTCCAGTGAATTCCCGTCTTTGGCCGAGATGCGAATTTTGGGGTACATGTCTAATAATGTGTAATGGCACTATCCCGTTGTTGTGGCCAGTTCTGCCGGCAACGTTTTCGCGGGCCAACGGGCGGAGACTGGCGGATATGCAGCGTCAAGGCTAGCTTCAGGGTAAAAAAATTTATAGCAGTGGTTTCCCTGCGTCTGGGATGCAGTATTTGTGTTTTTTGTGGTTTTGTGGTGGTGTGTGTATTCTGCAACTGCAACGTGGGTTCTGCGGTTTTCTGCCTGGAAGTGGTTCGCCTACAATTACTCTCAAAATACCCCTATTTTGGCAAAACATTGAGGAATATTCAAGTTTGATTTTCATTGCACGGAAGAGTATGGTCAAATCTTAATGATTGATTGATACGATACTTTTCTTGAAGGTTAATGGGGAAAAATGTGTCTCTAATCTTTTAGTCGATTGCGTAAAATTATGATCACTGGCACTCATCGGTATCTGAATTCGACCACAATTTTCGCTGGAGAAGCTCATTCATTTTTATACTTGGCTGATCTACTAGATCCGTACACACCCAAGTCATGTATAATTAATACTCAATACATCATATTTGAATATCTCACTCGCTGCGAATAGGCACATTTCCATCTCGGATATAAAACAATGACGTGACACTACTCGTCACAGAGTCTCAGAGTCACTCGCACTTTCCATCTTTGATATCTCAAGCAACGTCCAAATTCCTCCTCCATTCTCTAAAAACATATAACCCCACAAATAGAACAAAGTTAAAGAGCCAGGAAATAGACAAACATGGCAACTCCCACTATAAACCCGGCCACCCTTTTCTCCGCCAAAGGTCTCGTCGCCGTCATCACAGGCGGCGGCACAGGTCTCGGTCTAACAATGGCCACCGCCCTCGCCCAATCCGGCGCCCAAAAAGTCTACATCCTCGGCCGTCGCGCCAATGTCATTGAAAACGCTGCCGCCAACATCAACGCCAACTCACCAGATGTCGTCGTCGGTTTAGCTGCGGACGTGAGCGATTTGGACAGCATCAAGAAAGTAGCAGCCCAAATCGAGAAAGACGTAGGATTCATCGACATCCTCATCAACAACGCCGGCATCACCGGCCCCGACCACAAAGCCTCCCACGACGCCACCAACATCAAAGAACTACAAGATGTCCTACTAAGCCAGACGGAGAAATGGGAGAGTTGTATGGCCATCAACGTGACTGCGCTCGCCAATGTCAGTGCCGTCTTTTTACCGCTTTTAGACGCAGGTAATTCCCGTCGTGGATGGGTCTCTGGCAAAACCGAGCCCAATGGCGCCGTGCGCGCACGCAATGAGCCAAAAGACGGTGTCTCCAAAGGCGATCGACGGACTAGCCAGATTATTAGCGTGGCCTCCATTGCGGGCTTCAACAGATATGTGACGGCGGGCTTGGCTTATGCGAGTAGTAAGGCGGGGGCGATACATTTGGGCAAGTGTTTGGCGACTATGTTGGCGCCATATGGGATTCGGTCGAATGTTATTTGTCCGGGCTGTAAGTATACTCACTGACCCCAGAAACCCGAAGAGAGTTGTGAATATGCTGATGGTGTTTGTTAGTGTTTCCTAGTGAGATGACGGAGGGGTTGAAGATGGAACATCCGGTGAATATGATTCCCGCGCATCGGCCGGGTGGGCTGGAGGAGTTTGCGGCGACGTTGTTGTATATGGTTGGACAGAGTGGTGGGTATTTGAATGGATCGGTGCAGGTCGTTGATGGAGGTAGATTGTCTGTCATGACCTCGACTTATTAGATAAGTAGCGGCCCGGTGGCATGTTGAATCGTGCTGGCACCATTAATTGATGGGTCGTGTGTGCTTCATAAAAGGTATGAGGGATGTCCTCTACCAGAACTTTATAGACTTTCAGTGGCTGCTTCATGTCATTGTAGACAATTGAACAAGTATCACAAACATAATCTGATCCTACATTGTGTCAGCGACTTCAGCTTCACTGATATCATAAGACGGGAGAATATTGTAATAATTACCTAGGTATGTAATGGCAATGTCGCCCGCATGCCAAGTCAGAGGGAATGATACATTTTGGTCGGCCTTTGACAGTGTAGGAAATCCAAACATCTAAAGTTCTGTTACAAAACCAAAATAAAATACAATTCTCTCACACACATAATATTAATAAATCTTTTTATTTCTCCTGATTATATGAACTCTCGTTCTGTTCTGGTAAAACCAGAGTACAAACGGAACCGAAGTGAAAAGCGAGCAATGCTCTATATATTCAAAATCCCCGAAATAATCTCCCAATACTAATCAAGCAGATGGCCCAGTGGGGAATAAGTTTGGCTTCTCAATACCTTACAAGCTTATCCGCATTGGGCCAATACCACCATCGTATTGGTTGTTCCTAGGGTGGTCACTTAAACCCATACATGGAACGTTAAAATGAATTGTGTCAAGAAATCAAAACTCAGTTAGTCTGGTTTGGCTTGAGCTGTCAATTGTCTACTCCGTTGGGTGGGCGATTGGGAGCTCAAGTTTTTGCCATCGTGAAGGAGCGCGGTTCGATTCTGGTTGGTGTCACTGGATGATATCTGAGTTTTTTGTGGTTTTTGGAATTGAAAGAGTTTATCTTCGGTTGTTTGATGGCGTTTTGATTTTTTTTTGGAAGAGTTTCATGGTCTTGGTTGAGAGTGTTTTGCTGGATATTGGCTGGTGTATTCCATTGAGTTTCATTGTCACCGTGGTGGGAAACAAGCCATGCTTCCCATAGCATATATCTTTGCTTGATTCAAGAGAGAGACACGCTTTAAGATAATACTTTCCCTCTTGTGTCAGTTATTTGTGTTTGTTTTCCTTCCTCAACTCTTGTGTATGTCAATTCATGTTTGGCGTCAGGGTACTCAGGAACAGAGTCTCATCAGTCTCTTGAACTTTCCACCAAGACTTAGACAATTCATCCGGTTAATTGAGATAAGTAATAAAATCATAAAAATCTAGCCGAAAGGCTGAACTGAAATTTTCTATCTAAAACCTACAATCTAATTCCAAATATCACAACTCCCAGCCTTCTATATTTCGAACTTTTTCCTCTGTTTTTTTTCTATCGAATGATGCAAAGTTAGGAGAAGGTAAGGACTGGCCACTAGGGATCCTCGAAGAATCTACCCTGTGAAATGGTTGTGGGCTTGCATCTTATGCGCAAACTGCCCAAAAACCAAAGGAGTAGTCCGTGTGATTGTCGGGCTTGGTGAGCTCCGTGGAGTGGTGTTGCACTCTGCAGGAGTATCTGACTCCATCATGGCCAGTGACAATGTCGCCCGGGTGATATTCGATGTTGTTTGGGTTCCACCCACCTCCTGCCAAGAAGTTAGTAAAAGGTCAGTTTTAGGACATTTCGTTCTTAGTGATGGCGTACGGTCGTTCCTCTTCATCAGGCCATTAACGTCTCTGCGACGGTTGCACTTGACTTTTGGAGGCGGTTTTGCTGCCAACACGTCTGATGAGGCCAACACCTCAGCTGAGCGCTCAACTAAAGCATTGCCTTGAGCGGTTTGAAGACGTCCGTTGACACCGCTGAGCAAGCTAAGTGCAGCAAGGAAAAGAACATTGAAGTGCTTCATGATTGTTGATTGTTTGGGGGATTGTTTGGGATAGGTGGGTTGTTGCTGGTTGTTGAATAGGAATGTAAGATTGAAATAGTGTTCTGGTTTGTTGATGAGATTGAAAACTTGAGAGAACATCACTGCTTTATATACCGAGATCTCATGAATATCATTATGTGGGCTTGATGGCAGGATCAATTCTCCATAATGAAGAATCCAGAGTTGTTTCAATTTGCAACCTAGGATGAGAACTATTCTCAGCTCTTTAGTCTAGTAGGATTTTTATATTTTTCGTTAGATCATATGTGATCCTGTTGTTCTTTCTCTAGATCCTTAGGATACAATCCTCAGTTCTACGGTATGAGGCTAAGCCATGAGGCTGAGAGGGATTCTTTTTAGGTTTATGCGAGGATTTCAAGGATTGACCTATGCTGAAACAGAGGATGACTGCTAACGACCTTGTACCAGTGCGCATGTACAGATGATTCAGTATAGTCTCTGAAAACCTAACAGAATGATCATCACTCGCTCTAAGGATTTTGAAGCTGTTACATGCCTAAACGCTTCCTATTCCTGCGTACATAGTATGCTCTTCCCATATACTGCCGAGCTTTTGTACGATTGGGTATGATTGGGTGAGATTGGGTGCGAATGTGCTCAGTTGCATGGTTCCCGAAACAAATTCACATCCTACTGACGTCGCTACTTTAGAGTTGATATGGGCTGCAAGGAAATTGAGCTATTGCCATTCTATACTCTATTCTTTCAACAACATGGTGAACGAATCAACATCTTTTCCAACCATATACCTGGTTCTAAAATAAAACTACCGTGGGGGTAACACTGATGCTTGTAGAATAGGGCTGAAATCCTTCCGGAATCCTTCCCATCGTACTTCTCATTATAAAGGTTGAATGTTGATCAAGCAGGGCAATTCGCAAACCAAACTTGACATGCTCTTAGCTACTATCTCAGTGGCTTTTCCAGAGTAGAAAGCAATGCATAATACAACATCTCACAATGGATTTGGTGCGCCTAACGCAGCAAATTCGGCAGCGCTGATGTCGATTCTTACAAATCTCATACCTGGGCTATCTTTATTCACATCTTTGTCTTCAGAATACCTCAACGCCAGCACTTTACCATATTTTGGAATCTTCGCTGTCATTATCTTGGCCTACGGGGTGACCTTTGGCATAGACGGCCCATTTCAACTCCTCAAGTCATGTGTAACATGTACTGCTGAAATTCGTTCTACCGATGAAGTCTACAACTACCTCATGTACTGGATTTCAAAGCAAGCCTTATCCACAGAAGCTGCGCAATTTGTAATTGGTACGAAAACCAATAGCAGTCTTGTTTACCACCAAGCTAGGTCAGACTTTGACTTTGATAAAGAGCTAGACGATTCAGAGGAGTCCACTTTCAATGGTCTTTCAAAAACATATCGAAACTGGGACAGGATGAAGGCGATTCGCTATACACCCGCCGCTGGAACAAAACATTTCCGCTACCGAGGCTACTGGATCGCCTTCACACGATGCGAGGAGAATCGTCTCCCTGGTGAGCAACGCCGAGAAAAGATCCTGCTTTCATGCTTTGGCACAAAGCCGCGGATCATAAAGAAGCTCGTCCAAGAGGCTCAAATCACCTATTTGGAGCGAGAGGGCAACAGGACGGCCATCTATCGGAGCCACAGACCTCATCCTGGTGCTTCCGATAGTGTTGAATGGGAAAAATGCGCATCCAGACCTCGACGTCCTCTTTCAACAGTGGTGCTAGACGAAGACCAGAAGAATATGGTTTTACATGATATGGAAGAATATCTCCATCCATCGACTAGAAGATGGTACTCCAACCGCGGCATCCCTTATCGAAGGGGCTATCTCTTCTGCGGACCTCCTGGCACTGGCAAAACTTCCCTTTGCGTGGCTCTAGCTGGCGTACTGCACCTCAGGATATACGTCACCAGTCTGAATTCGAATATGACGGAGGATGGCCTTGCATCGCTCTTTCGCGATTTACCTCCTCGATGCATTGTTCTTCTCGAGGATGTGGATTCGGCGGGCATGACGGGTAAGCGTGAGACCGGGTTGATGGAGAAAGATGTCGAAGACCGAGACAAGGCAAGCGCTACCAAGGGTATCAGTCTCAGCGGCCTCTTGAACATCATTGATGGCGTCGCATCAAGTGAAGGTCAAATTCTCATCATGACAACAAATCATATCGAAAAGCTGGATACAGCTTTATTACGCCCGGGAAGGGTGGATCTCAAAGTTCGCTTTACTCATGCAGATAAAGATGTCGCCCAGGGACTGTTCTTAGCCATTTATTCAACAGTTGAAGCAGATATCCTAGTCAAAAAGAGTGGGATCAAGGGCCACTCAGTTGATGATAGCCTATTAGGTGGCTCTGATCGATCGAAGGGTCCTGTCGTAGGACGTGATGCGATCGGAAGCGGACTGGGGCGGTTCGATCACGGAAAGTCTGAAGAAGAACTCCAAATCATGGCCGAGCGTTTTGGGGCTGTGGTGTCCTCTTGGAAGCTCACTCCGGCAGAGATTCAAGGTTATCTGCTCAAGTATAAGACCAGCCCGGAAGATGCAGCAAAGGGATTGGAGGCATGGAGGAACGGAGAGGAAAAGCATGAAATTATAGCTTGATCTTACTATTGACATTACATAAAGTCAACTTGGACATTCTGCCTTCCTTGTCGGACATTGTTGACCAAAATGGAGAATTCGACAGAGTTTCCACCCCGACAGATCATCTCTACTTCAAACTGGAGGACGTAGTACATATGCCCATCCGGACTCTGATACTTCTGTAAAGAATTGAAGTCTATACTGAGATTGCATGTAATGGAACATAGCTTTCTAACACTGTCAACCTTGCTGCTTGGGGCTGGTTCCAATTCGCATTGATAAATGTCCATCGCGATCGTCGGCTCGGGATGGAGCATGTGGCGGTAGTATTGGACTTTAACGGGCTGTTGAGTTTGGATGTTAGAGTTCTAGACAAGTATTAGCAACCATTGAAGTATTTTTCAAGGAAGATCGCTGCTTGCCATTTTTAGATACCAGTGCATTTGGTCACGAGCTTTCCATTTGTTCTCAACTTCGCAGTGGTATCTATCTCGAATGTTGTGTTTTCGCTCGTCGAAGATGTGGTTCGCGGCTGTGCCATAATGATATCTAGCAATCCGGGAGGTGATCATACTTTGAGGCGTCCCAATGCCAATGCCGTTTTCTCGAGCTCGGATTGCGGCCCCTCTACAGATTGCGGCCCAAGGTCCTTGGTTGCTAGGCTGCAGAACTTGGATGCCTTTGTGCTCATTCTCGGCTTTGAGTATTTCGTACACGTAGTTGCATGCTCCGTAGCCGCCAACAAGAATGAGCCCCTATTACACATTAATTATGGCTTCAAAGTTGTAGTGTTCAAGGTACTCGCCTTTGGTTTTGTCCCCAATTTTTCTTGAACCATTCGGATCTGCTCTGCAACAAGACTGCTGATGTGATTGATGGACGACTGCAAGAAGAGATTTTTGATGAATCCTCTGTCCAGCTGTAGCCGCCCATTGGAGATTGGCTGGTTTTTGACCTTCTTATTGTTGAGGTTCTTGCCGAACAGCCCGCCACTTAACGCCTCTGGGGGTAGCTCAACGGTATAAGTTGTCTTTGAGGATGGCAAACTACTGAAAAGTCGCTTTATCCCATTTTCCCAGTCCTGTTCCATCATTCTTTGCTTCCCGCTGGCGCTTATCTTGTCCCATTTGGTTCCAAGTCGTGTTCTTATTAGACGCTCAAAGGCCTCATCTACGAATATTGCTCCACAAAGTTTGCCTAGAGGTACAGGTCAGCACCTGCAGTGTAGTCGTCTCCAGCCAAGAATTTTACCTTTTCCTTTTACGCACTCCTCAAATTTGAGCGGGTTCAGAGAAGTGATTTTATAGGTAATAATGTCCTAAAAGAATGAATTAGTCTTGCAAGACTACCCATTTACTCGAGCTGCGCGGTACTCACCACAGTTCCGCCTCCGCAGTCACATACAATGAACACATCGTTTAGCTACATTCTAATGAGTATCGGTGTTATCTGCATACTGAACATTAGGCACATACCGCGAATATTTGGCGATACTCCGACAACGTCGAAAGCGCCGCAGCTTCCGGCTCGGGAACAAGCTCCAACGTCGTGGGTCCACAAGCACGACGGTCCAGTATCCCAGCATCCTTCGCCGCCTTTTTCATCTTCTCGTTGGCATAAGGCTGCCAAATTGCCGGCACCGTGATCACAACCCTGAATGGCAGCCCATCCACGGCGGCCGACCCCCTCTCCCTCTTTAGCGTGCTGATAGTATGCCCCCACAGTTTCTTCAAGTAGTCTGCAATCACTTGCTCTGGCGTCTTACGTAGGCGATCAAGCTTCCGTCGCGCACGCGCTAGATAGGGTGAGGCTTTGTAGTCGCTGGGGATGTCTTCATCCTTTAGCAATAGCAGCTTGAACCACTCCACACTGTCGGCAGAGTCACCATCAGTAACTTCATAGCCCCAAGCGCCGGGCTCGTTGCCAAAGTAGACGATCTTGGTAGGAGCTTTGGCGTTATCACGAGCTCGAGGAACGTTGGTAGGCCAGTTTTGGACGAGACGGATGTTGTCTGGGTCACCGGACCAGGCCCAAGCTACACCAGAGTATCTGGGGGAAGATTCAGTATATGATTGGTCATTAACACGTTGCTTGAACCACATTCAACAATACAAAGGAATAGCAACTTGTTTTGAGAATATGGAGGTTGTGATAGAAATCTGACCAAATTGGATACGATTTCTCGCTTCTGGTGCAAGAGAAAGCGCATATCAAACCATTACAAGACATGCTGGGGGCGCCATGGAATGCCATGGGAGCCATACAGTGTGATAAGAACCTCTCATAAAGTCGAGAAACTGATGATGCGTTCTCTATAGAGTATGCAATTCTTGTAGTAATCGGAGGGGACGAGAATCTTGTAGAGCTAGGGAGCAGTTGATAGGTATTGATCTGCTTGAGAATATGCTAACTATCTCTCGCAGCAGCTGACAGGAACGGAGAAACGTACGTGGTGCCAAAATCTATACCAATAAACCAGCAGGCGTCGTTGCTGTTGGAGGATGAAATTGTCGACATGGACATTCTTGATCTAGGCGAGGCAGTCGATGATCTCGGAGACAAAGGCGCATGTCTGTCTGAGTAGGCTGGAGAATATGGACGCCCGGGCAAGACAGGCCGACCCATATATTGCCTTGTGAAATCATTTTCTTCCATGATCGTGTAGGATTGAAACGATTCAATGCTTCCAGTGAGAGTTCGTATCAAGCCTGGAGTATTGAACAGAAATTTAGTATGGATATGGTAGAAAAGGGTTGATCAGGCTGATGCTGTAAGTGGGAGAAGCGAAGTGATTTGGAAAGTGCTCCAACAGGTGTCTTTAGCCTGGAGCAGCGGACTAATGAATATAACGATGTGACCCATCAAAGCAGATATATCCAGCTACCACTATTCAAACATTTCCGCCATCGTGGCTGAAGAGGTCGCAGTCTAGCTAGGAGCCTGTGAATGGAGCGAGGGATTCATCAGCAAAGTGAGAGAACAGCGAGTAAGCATTTGCTCCACCGTTCAGCTCAGGTCGGCTCCTGTCAACATGTCACAACTGACTGGTCAAGATTTCGGGCTGGAAGCGGAGCAGTGCATTGTGATTATGCAGCAATCTGTTGATAGGGGCTCAGCTCGGCCAATCACAAGAGCGTATTTCTCAGCCTGATGAACCGAGAACGAGGCGTCCTTGATCATCACACCATAATCTAAGAGCGTCAGGTAAGTGAAGCCCACAAAGCTTATCATCCCAAATACTGCATAGAGATTACCGAGATAATTTGCGACGAATCAGTTCCACATCTCCTTAGCATACAATGTCCGTCAGGAATGTCGAAGGTGTCATTCTTGTGATGGGGGAGACAGGTTCCGGCAAGAGCTACTTCATCAATAAGCTTATCGAATCTGGGGAAGTGAAAGAATCTAGCGGAGTCGATAGCTGTGAGTGTGAGATGTAAAGTTCTTCAATACGAAGTATTTAACCTGGACAATAGGCACATCAAAATGCGAGATGGTCTTGGCTGAGCTCAATGACGAGACTTCGATAGCCATCGTAGACACACCGGGCTTTGACGATTCCCACCGCGAAGATGACGAGATACTCAACGAGATCGCTACATACTTGAGCTGGCAATACGCCTCTGGCGTACCTTTGAAAGGGATCATATTCCTTACTCCAATCGTCGAGGTGAGATGGAAGGGCCATTCGCGGAGATACTTTGAGATGTTCAAGAAGTTGTGTGGTGAGGAAGCGTTTGGCAATATAGTATTGGTCACTACAATGTGGGACCGGGTAAGAGAAAAGGATTACGGAGAGGCTCGTAACAGATTTCAAGAAATGAGAGACAAATACTGGAGCGAAATGGAAGAAATGGGTGCCTCTATTGCAGAATTCAATGGAGAAGAGCCCAGTACAGCTCAGGGCATTATATATGAGCTCTACCACAAAGAGCAAATAGTGCTGAGAATTCAACGAGACATTCACGAGCAAGGCCTGAGACTGGATGAAACGACGGCCGGCAGACTCATTACACCTGAGTTGGACGCCGAAGTTCAAAGAATACACGATGAGCAAATGGAGGTACAGGAACGGATATATAGAGCGCAACAAACAGAGGACTGGGATACAGAAAAGTTGTTGTGGGAGGAGAAGCAACAGAAGGCGAAGGAGAAGCAAACCAAGGTTCGTCGTCGTGAGAAATTGGGCAAAAAAATAAAGAATTCTACTGATGAAAAAATTGCTGAAGTCAAACGCAAGTTCGGCTGGAAAGATGCGTTAGGGATCTTCGTGTCGGTAGCTTCTATTACAGCAAATATTGTGATTGGGTTGATACAAATGCAATGAAGCAATCGTTCCTGTCTTGAGCGTTATTTAAACCCTTTGAGCTCAGATTCGGTTCTTTTCTTCTCCAGATTTAGCATGCTAATCCTACCTGCAGCTCAAGTCGAGCCAGATGAGCCTTTAGTCGCTGGTATTTGAACAGACAACTGAATGGCAAAACAAATGGCGTACTCTCAACAACTGCGATGGCTGCCATTAACGCTACTAATCGACAGATGCTATGCTTTCCATGAAAGCATAGATTATCCTCGTCTGAAGGCCCTTATGCCATCTGACAGGAAATCATGTCAGTTTCCTCTTTTTCCCTCCTTGTACCAAGGCACTGCCACAAGAATATTGCTACGCCATGCATTTTTCGCAGGTCAATCTAGCAGCCAATCCCGCCAGGTTTAGTGATTATGTTCCAGGGTCTAGAACCTCAGCCGGAAGACATCGTCTTATCGTTAGGCTGAGAGAAATCAAAAAGTTCATCAGGCTGAGGCTGTGAAGATGCGCTAATGATGCATTTCGCCCCTTTGGGATGTGACAGCTGTGCCCAGATACCTGAGAGCCAAGCTGAAATGCAATCTGAGGCCTCTGTCATTGAAAAGAAATTATTTCAAGGACAAGGTCAACTCTATACACTAGAAGTAGGCTTTGCAGTCATTTGGTGGTCTAACTTGCTCTCATCAACAAACAGTACCTGCTACATGGCAACCTTAATTGAAAAATGTCATTGTCAAGTATATCATCCTCAATACCAAGTCAGTTAATAGCGGGCAAGTTACAGAAAAGCCCAAGTAGGGTCAAAACTACGGCAGAGATTGTTGGAGATATATCATTGGCACCCAGTGACCAAGCGCTCAACGAGAGTGACCAGGGAACGAGGAAGGAATCATTTCTGTTCACCGATGAATCAGAAGAGCTGGATGCCATGGAAGCTAGACCGAAGCAAAGAAGTGGCACGACTCATATGAGCCCGACTCCAACGAGATACAGTGGTCGGAAAGCCGTTAGCAGCAGACCACGAAGTGCTATTTTAACGAACCGAGAAGCAGATCACATCCATGATGAGAACGATTATAACGCAATATTAAACTCTTACGATGCCAATCAAGCCCCTCCTCCTCCTCCAGCTAAGAACACTTCCGACGGTTATGCTCAAACTTCAAGACCACCAATTCAGCGCGCCGCTACATTCAATACAAGCAGCAGCCAAACTTCCTCCAGTCTGCAAATTAGCCACCACGAAGCATCTTTTGCAGAATGTACAATGAGACCGCCGCACATACCATTACCTGAGGATTTTCGCAACTGGTCCAAGGAAGAAATGTACCGAGATATAGAAGCATTGACTTATCAGATAGAGGATCTAAGACAAGAGAATCAAGAACTCCAAGAGCAGAACAAAAATGCGGCAATGGAGCTGAACTCAATGAAGAACGAAAAAAGTTTCAATAGAGACGACGATTTCTTCAAGAATGGCCTTGGTCAATTGAATTATCGAGTAAAGAATTGGGCTGGCCAGTTCTTCAATGGAGAAGCGCGGTCTCATGCTCTTCCATCTTCTTTACGATCAAGTACCGCGAACAGCAAAGAAAATATCTACCGTTTGACTTTCAGCGAGGATTTTGCCAAATTTGCTTTCCGAAATCCATCTCGTCGCCCATTTGTTGTAGAAGCATACATGTGGTCAGTTCTGTTAAACACAGTCTTCAGTGATAAAGGAAACGTCTGGGCTGGTCGCCTACAGAAACCAGTTATAGAGCTGCAAAGAAGTCTAGATCCAAGTAGGTTCATATACGTGCTACTCGACAATTCAATTCTGACTCGTATGTCTAGCTCAATACAAGGATAAAACAGAAGCAGATCTTGGATACTTTCACTCGTGGCGCGCAGTAACCACCGGCCTTGTCCAAGAAAGAACAATAAGCCAGCACGAACAGTCCGCGTACATAACTCAAGTAATGACACAAGTCAAGTGGCTCGGGCGATACAGCGAAAGTGACCAATGGTCAACAATGGAGCCCGACCTTCGAGAAATCTTCGCCCACGCAATAAACTTTGATGCGGAAATGAAGAAGCAGCGAGCACAGTATTGTCTAATTGCGGATTCCATGAGACACACTAAACTATACTTCAACCCTACGACGATGGAATCTGTAGATGGAGCGCAACATCCAGCGACTGCTATCGTTGCGTTCGTCATTCGGCCGTGGCTCTATAAACGTGGGACGTCGGCTGGCGATGACTACTTGAAAGCTGCACAGTTGATCGTCAAAGGGACGGTTATGATATACTTAGCTCCTCAACAGCCTCAGATTCAACAACAAAGTTTGGTATCCCCTCAGTTGAATATGGTCAGTATATCAGATCAGTCACTCTCTGTTACGCATCTCGCTCATCAGCGACAGGTTGCGGATCTCCAGCCGCGAGGTCGTAGCTCTCCTGCACAACTACCACAGGAGGAATCCGACAGAGCGCGACAGGGTCGCTCCAAGCGGTCAGGCCGTGAGAGGTCTCGCTCTAGAACAGGTCTTTTCAGGCGTTCAATGGACGGTCAGCGTCCAGAGGTGTATGAACAGTCTCAGCAACAGGGCAGCTTTGACCCAGCAATGGGAACGTCTGCGACTCAAGGTAAAATTGTTTCTAGCCAGAGCCGGCATTGGGGGGCAGGAAGGAAATAGATTGGAGAGGTCAACTCCATACTGATTTTTCCCTGAGAGGATATAGTTACTATAGAGCAAGATGATGCCGTTCGAGATTTATTATTTCAAACTGTTCTTCATACATATGTAATACAGGAGAGGAATTAATCAGCAAGGTCATTCCCATGTACAACTTCTCAGTAAACAGATGCTTAATTGCTGTAGTTTTTAGCCGCCTTCTCGCTTGTCGTCTCAAGAACATTGAGACCCAAGCCTTGCGAGTCCAAGTACACCTTGTTTCGGCTCTTTTCGAGGATGGCTGCGATATCACGAGCATTCTCAAATTCCTTGAGACTGACGTACGACCGACTCTTCTTGATAGCGTCACCAATAAGTTCTGCTGATCGTGCTTCACCCTGGGCGCGAACAACCATAGCTTGCTTCTCTTGGCGGGCCTTGTCAACAACGAAGGCGGCTCTCTGGGCGTCTTGCTGTGCAACTTGCTTCGCTTCAACTGCTGCAGTGAACTCCGGGGAGAAGGACATTTGTGTCAATGACACATCATCCAACAAGATATTGAATCGTGAAGCGCGTCTCACTAGGTTTTCTCGTACCAGTCTTGAGACATTCTCACGCTGTGTAATGAGCTGACTGGCGTTGAACTGGGCAACTACGCTCTTGAGGACCTCGTTGACGATACTGGGGAGCACCCGCTCGTCGTAGTCCTGTCCGAGTGTTCGGTATATTTGTGGCAAGGCCTCAACGCTGGGGCGTGAGAGAACACGGCAGGTGATGTTGACCATTTGCAAGTCTTTTGTGCCGGTAAGGGAGGAAACATTTCGCGGTTTGGCGCGGACGTCGTAGATGATGGGTGTTTCGAACCAGGGGATTTGTAGATGGGTTCCTTCGGCGTAGATCTGTTTGGATACACCTCCTAGACGTGTGTATTTGATGGCGCGATGACCACCGTCCACTGTGAGGGCGAAAGTTAGCTCCAGACTGGGGATGTATGAGTGCCGGTTGGTACAAGCATACCGTTGAAAAGCGCATTGTTTCCAGCGTAGAGTACTACTCCTCCTAGGACTAACAAAAGCCCTCCTCCAATTGCTCTTCCTGAACCACCAGGTCCGCCGCCAAAGTTGCGACCATTTCGTTGAGCATTTTGCAGAGTTCGTTGCAGCTCCTCGAATCGATTACGGAACTCGCTCATCGTGTAAGATTGGAAAGTAGAGGAAGAAAGAAACAGTTCAGTCCAACACCAACGCTGAATGAATGAATTTAGATGAGAAGAAGCGTTCAACAACAAATTCCTGAACGTCCGGAGGTGTTTAGCTTGAGGTGGATCAATCCATCATTGATTTGAAGTTTCCCAGGTTGAGCTTGGATAATTTGGTGCAGGATCTTATCTCATCTCATCTGCCAAGACTTCCTCAAGCTACGTTCCACCTGGCCTCGCGGCATCAGAAAGTTGTTGCGAAACTTGTCTTCTGTCAAACGAAGAGGTGTAGGACTATTACCATCCCGTCCTCATCGCCATGAAATACTCATCTTCGCTACGGCATTGCGCCGTCGCCCTTCTCTCGCTGTCCCTCGCAACGCCTGCATTGGCTGCTTCCAACTCCAGCGTGAAGCTCCTTTCCAACTCCTTTACGCCAGCTCCTGTTTTCGAAAACACGGAACTTGTCCGAAATATAAACTTAGAGAAGAGTTATCCTCGTGAAACCACCAATATTGTCATTAGAAACATTGGGAAAGAGGCACAATCAGAATACTACTTTCTATTTCCAACGGCTGAAATTCACAATGTTGGCACTTTCGAAGCCAGGAGCAAAGTCAGCGCAGATACCGCAAAACACCCTTTCAAAGTAGAACTGGCACAATATGAAACACCCAGGTAGGCAGAGACAGTTGTTCTCGAGGACAGGGGAAACTAACTCTGTACAAGTGCAAATTCATACTTCATTCTCCATCTTAACGAACCCCTAAAACCCTCCGAGAAGATCACCATTGGTGTATCTTACGCCCTCCTATCCGCCGTTCATCCTCTTCCCGCCTTGATCGAACAGGTTGCCGCGCAAACCATCGTATACCCTTTCTCCGCTCATCTGCCCTCAGCCTACAAGTCACAGAAACAAAAGACCAAGCTTAAGCTTCCAACATCATCTCCTGCTGAGTTCACTAAGCTAGAGGAAAAGAATGCCGAGGGCAAGAAAGATCCGGTCCACCAGGGCTCGTCCCTCACATACGGCCCATATAACGCAGTCGAGCCGTTCTCGACCAAGCCAGTCAGCGTTCGCTACGAGTTCACCAAGCCACTTTTGGTCGCAACCAAGTTTGAGCGTGACATTGAAGTATCACACTGGGGAGGCAACTTGGCCGTGGAAGAGCGATACTGGCTCACCAACCGTGGTGCCAAATTAAAGAACCACTTCTCGCGGGTTCAATGGCAAATGTCCAAATATGCGAATCCCGCTTCTGTGTCGGCAGGGTCTTTGACACTTCCCTTGCTAGGAGGCGCCGAGAACCCATACTACACGGACGATATTGGAAACGTGTCTACCAGCAACTTCAGACCAGGTCGACGTGAATCTCTGCTCAACATTCGTCCCAGATATCCAATCTATGGTGGATGGAACTACAGCTTCAAGGTCGGTTGGGACCACAGCTTGAAGGGCTTTTTGAGAAAGGCTGGAGGTGAGAAGCATGTTCTCAAGGTTCCTTTCATGGAGGGTCCCAGAACGGATGCTGGTATCGCCTACGAACAAGTTACCGTTCGAGTCGTCCTACCAGAAGGTTCAGAGTAAGTGATCAGCCTCATCCTGTCTAGACAACCTCTCTAACCATAAAACAGGAACATCAAATTCGAAGCTGGCGTTCCTCTAACCTCATCATTTATTCAAACCCACCGTACATTCATGGACACCACTGGTCGGCCTACATTGGTCCTAACTGCGCGTAATGCTATCGAGGAATGGAGAGAGCGCCCTCACGTCGTTATCACATACGACTATCCATGGACGGCGGCGTACCGGAAGCCAATCGTGATTACAGCAGCAGTATTCTCGGTGTTCGCATTGACTTGGGTGATTGGAAACCTTGATGTGAGAATTGGCAAGCGGAAGCAGGCATAGATCTTCTCTCTTGTTATAATCAGTAGCCCATTTGCGGTTGGGAGTCCGGCATGGAGTCGAGTGTGGAGTTTACTATGTTGGGAAAAGGATGTGTAAATGTACCATAGTTGCTAAAATACTGATTAGACATTTCAAGACAATTTTTCTATGTTGTATGATGAAGCTGTTTAGAGAAACGATCGCGATAGAAGATGAAAAAGGCAACAAGTCGTGTGCTCACCTTCCCTGTTCAGATCAGAGAACGTGCCAAGAAGAGAAGCTACGATTGGCTGGTTGCTCCCGCCTTGCAGCGTGGGAGCTCCAGCCTCTGCGGCAGCAAGCGCCAATGAAATCGCGTCAATCTGCCAATGCCTTCATTGCTCCTCCACCTTTCAATGTCTTGACTCTTGCTGGAACCGTTTTCTCTCTCTTGTGTCCCCACCCCTCCATACATTTTACAGAGCTTCCAGAGAGAAGACTCTTTGTCGTCAAACATGAGGTGAGTTTATACCCAAGCTCTTCAATTGTCGGAGGAGACGACGGCGATCGGCCAGATGCATTCAATTTGATGCAGCTAGCTATCCTAGCTCCAGAGTCCAGTTCAGATCCTCCCGCTTCAAACTGATAGAGCTATTCACAAACAATCAGACAACTAACAGCTCTTTTCTTCTTCTAGGTTCGGACACCAGCTTCATACCTCCTTGATCAAGGACTGGGAATGGCATTACATCGACTATGACCGCCTAAAAGATCTCCTCCACACTTCCAAGTCAGGCTGGTCTGATGATGACGAAACTCAGTTCGTCTCCGACCTTGAGGGCGAGCTCGACAAGGTCTTTACCTTCCAAAAAGTCAAAAGCCAGGAAATCGTTCAACGCATTAAGGCTGCCGAAGTCGAGGTCAATTCAGTCATCTCCAGAGCAGATAGTAGAGATGCGGATGCGCCTACAGAGGAAGACTTTGAGCTGCTTGAGGAAGATCTGAGCGACATTATTGCTGATGTTCACGATCTGGCCAAGTTCACCCAATTGAACTATACTGGCTTCACAAAGATTATCAAGAAGCACGATGTATGATGATGAGCATCCTCGGGGTCAATTGGCATGCTGACTGTCCTAGAAACAAACGAAATGGCAACTTAAACCCGTCTTCGCTGCCCGGCTCAAGGCCAAGCCTTTTTTCAAAGACAATTACGACGCGTTCATTGTCAAGCTATCAAAGCAATATGATCTCGTCCGAACCCGAGGAAATCCTGTCAAAGGTGATTCTGCTGCTGGTGGTGGACAACAAAATTTCGTCAGACAGACGACCAAATACTGGGTTCATGCCGACAATATCACCGAATTGAAGCTTATCATTCTCAAGGTACACAGTGTGTCAGGCTTTCTTTGATCTTGCTAACTTGAATCAGCATCTGCCCGTACTGGTTTTCAACGCCAACAAAGAATTTTCCGAAGATGACATGGCTATTTCTTCCATTTATTACGACAACGCGGATACCTTCGAACTTTACACTGGACGTCTCAAGAA
Organism: Microthyrium microscopicum; assembly: GCA_010405405.1. NCBI lineage: Eukaryota > Fungi > Ascomycota > Dothideomycetes > Microthyriales > Microthyriaceae > Microthyrium > Microthyrium microscopicum. The sequence goes on along the minus strand of MU004233.1, from coordinate 1,506,999 downwards.
AACAGAGGGAGCTGAAGCCATTCGGCTAAGATGGTACGGCGGCATGGCATCGGATACTATATTCATCGAACGCAAAACGCATAGAGAGGATTGGACTGGAGAAAAATCCGTCAAGGCTCGCTTTTCTCTCAAAGAGAAATACGTGAATGATTTCATGTCTGGCAAGATGACTACGAAGCAAGCGTTCGAGAAGATGCGTAAAGATGGCAAAAAGTCCACCAAAGAGATTGACGAGCTCGAACAACTCGCCAAAGAGATTCAATACCGCGTCATTGACCGTAAATTGGTTCCAATGACAAGGTCGTTTTACCATCGTACCGCTTTTCAGCTTCCTGGAGATGCTCGCGTTCGAATTTCACTCGACACAGAGTTGACCATGACACGAGAAGATAACCTGGATGGCAAGACGCGAACTGGCAAGAATTGGAGACGCATGGACATTGGAGTTGATTGGCCTTTCAGCCAATTGCCGGCTGAGGATGTGGAACGCTTTCCTTATGCTGTGCTCGAAGTCAAATTGCAAACGCAAGCCGGACAACAACCGCCAGAGTGGATCAGAGAGCTTACTGCATCGCATTTGGTCGAAGCTACACCGAAATTCAGCAAGTTCATTCATGGAACTGCTGTCCTGTTACCACATCGAATTAATCTCTTACCATACTGGATGCCTCAAATGGATGTCGATATCAGAAAACCTGTCAGTCATCAGTTTGGTATTGAAAGAGCTGCTCAAAGCCAAGATACAAGTACCACGGCCGATGAACTTGACGACGACTCCGATGAAGAATTTGCTAACGAGGAAGATACTCAGCGAATGGGCGATGCTAATCTCAGACGCCTGCGAGAAGCTCGTGAAGCAATGGAACAGCATGATCGTGCAATGGCTGCTGAGTTCTCCGATAATGCTACTCCTACTACGAATGGCAACTCGACTCTCCTGGATGATGAGCCCAATGAATTGGATGCCGAGGAGCGGATCTCTGCTGTCCCAAATTCTTCCAAACCAGTGCCTGGCAATGATGACTATCCCTTGTATGACTCTGATGATGAAGACGAGGATTATGAAGCAGCCCGGCGTACAGGTGGCTGGCGTTTTCGCAAATTGCAGGCCAAGAAAGCCGCCATCGGCAGCGCCGTTGCTGTGTACAATGGACTTTCGTATTTAGTTCCACGACCTCAACCTACTGAAATACCCGTTGATGGCAATAACGGAGCACTTGGTATTCCCAAGCGCACTGGCGAAGGCAAACGGTTCAAGGCTCCCAAGGGCAAGAGTATGTTGATCCTTCTCACTCTTCCAAGTCAACACAGACCACTAACCTCCCCCAGAAATCCACGTTCCTGTCCGTGTCGAGCCCAAAGTCGCCCTCGCCACCGAACGTACGTTCCTCTCTTGGCTTGAATTCAGCATCATCCTCGGTAGTATCGCAGCTGCACTCCTGAACTTCACAGGCCCTCTTGATAGCACTCTAAATCCTGGCCCACCATCCAGCGGTCCTCCTCACAGCTTCACTTCCAACCAACAGATTTTCTCGCATACCAATAACTCCACCAAACCACCTAAGCGCGACTTCAAAGATCTCCCCTTGAATATCATTTCCGCATCAACGTTTACTGTCATTGCTCTCATTGCGCTACTGTATAGCTTGGGTCTTTATTTATGGCGCGTAGACCGGATAAGCAAGAGAATGAGTGTTAATTACCACGATTGGATTGGACCTACTGGTCTATGTCTTGGGCTATTTGGTGCGGTGTTGGTGAGCTTTGGGTTTAGGTTATTTGGGTGGGGCGATGGCATTGGGCTTAAAGGATGATATGCCATTGCGACGTTATGGAGCTGGTATGAGACGTCAGCTGGTTGAATTGGTACATTGATGCCTTAGTATGTTACCATATTACTTGCGAGAGCAGCATGAATCCAAACTGTACATACTATCTTCGATTGGCTTAGCTTCTATTCTATGGAGATAGCTTGTCATTGACATGCGTTCTCCGCTTCCTTCGTGGAATCCTTGTATTCTCACGCCTGCCTATCTTGACCTCTGTTATCGGCCATCTTGGCGATTCAGTTCGAGTACTTATGTCCATGGTCGTGATAATCAAAAAATTTGGATGGTGAGGGGTGGTATAAAGCATACGGCATCGCCGACGGGTCATCAGGGAATGAAATCCTTCGGCGTCGCGTCTCGCAACTTCACGACTTGACTCGATAATCGGCATGGAGCAACTTTCTCATGCCACAACCGTTAGCCTTCAGCTAGTATAATTTGACTTGCAAAATGTAGTATAAGAATCACTTCGTCTCGCACTCTCAGATTGTTCAAACTTCTGTTTGAATTCACATAAAACCAGCACACACATCTCCACGATACAATCTATCCATACCTTCAAGCCTACCAAACAATGCGTTCTTTCTCACTCCTATCATTCCTCCTCCTCACCTCCGCCGCTCTAGTCGCGGCCTCACCACCATCTTCAGTAAGTTCCAATCAGCACACTCAGACTTTTTGTGGTCTTCTCGGCTAATGTTATGGATAGACTCTCAACCAGCCTCCATCTCCCGTCGGAGAGGCGTGTTATAAGTGCACCTGCACAGCTTTAGTTGGTGGGAAATGCTATTGTGATGATGGATCGGATTGTCCTGCTAGTGGGCAGTGTTGTTAGATGATCTTAGGATATCAGGATATGTACTCACTCATAAGAATGGAGATAGAACTTGGTGGATGGAAGTTCGAATATGATTATTTTGTTTGAGTGTTCATTATTGGGACAGTCTCTTAGTATGTTGCTGTCGTGTGAACGATTTGAGAGATCAGAGCTTGAATTATTGTTGAAAGTTCTCGTCTTGGGATCGACGACATCTATTGGGTGCAAATACTGTCTATGCTGCAAGCGAACGTGTCGACGAAATAATGAGAATGGTACGCTACCCTCGAGTACGACGGCTACCACCGCGCCTGATAAAGAATATGCGCTCTTATTGACTTCTGATGGGATAGTTTTTGCCTTTTTCTATATACTCGCTGGAGAGAAAGTGGATGCAAGATTGTAGCACACGGCAGCTAACCAGGCTGATGGGGCATGTCATTGGTTTTGTCCATCGTTTGCAAGCATGGTCAAAATCGAATTATGTACAGGTAGGTAGAACTTTCGATTGTTGACCCTGCTAATAACGGATGTGGTGATCTACAATCTAAGTGCCTACATTAGGAGATGATCAAGGTCAAAACTTGTCAGACGGCTAAAAATAGAGCTGACAGGAGGCCTAATACGTGAGCCAATCATTTCTCATTCACAACTCATTTCAATGGCCAGCGTAGTTACGGCGTTTCACGAACTAGCTAACTAACTTACTAGTAGTTCACATTTGGTTTCGAACTGGACTGAGCACCTGGTCCCGCATAGGGGCGCAGTCCTTTAGATCTCATTTACCATGTAGGTATCTTTTGATGCTAGATGTATCTCCTACTTATACACAAATCTCACTCCGTTTAAAATGTTGACCGCGTTTTGCTCCTTGTTCGCTCCCTCCAGGCACCAAAGCCATGTCAACTCACCCGGATGCTCAGAGGGATGCAGTTCCATCTACCGAGATATCTTACCAGCTTCAGTCATCACATCAACGCGGGCAAGTTCCGTACACCGATGGGAATAATTTCGCGTCGGTATTTCGTGAAACCGAACTTCATGAGCATACACAGGATATGCGTTTAGTTGAGAAATCCTCACTATTAACTTCTCAAATAACAGCAAAGAACGCGCCCACAGTTCAAATGGCTCAGGAAAGAGAAAGAAATGTTTCAAGAAGAAGAAGAATGCAACGTCTTTGGCGCAACACTTGGTTTCCCGAAGCCTTGAGTTGCTTGTTAGCTGGAATCTCACTCGCTGCGATTATCATAACTCTTAAGCTGCATGAGGGAAAGCCACTGCCGCAATGGCCATTCAGCATCTCTATAAACGCATTGATCGCCGTTTTTACCGCAATGCTGAAAGCTGGCGTGGCTTTGCCATTATCCGAAGGTACCTTGAGTTTTTGAGCGATTGAAATAGGATGTCCCACTAAATTGTGCAAAGGCATCAGCCAGCTGAAATGGCAAGCCGCCAAATCACATGAGCAAAGGCTTATCGACATGGAGGACTATGATAGTGCCAGTCGGAGTGCATGGGGTTCATTCCAATTCGTGTTTAATCCACGATGGGCACCGTCAGGTTCGTCATGGAAAGAGTATGTTAAGTGAGCCACAACTACCATATCTATGCTCATTCCTTCTAGCAATGTTTTCAAGTACCTCGCTAAGTTTGCGGCGCTGTTAACGATAATCGCCTTCATTGCTGATCCATTCGTTCAACAAGTCGTCCAGAACGTGGACTGTCCCCAAACTTATATCGGACATGCGTCCAGACTACCTCGAACGTCTGAGTATATTATAAATGGAGGGCACATTGCAGCTGGCGAAAGTTCGATACATCCTCCCATGGCGGTCGCTATCAATACTGCTAGCTATAGCCCACCTCCCAGGATTCCGAGCCTCCTTACAGTTGACTGTAGCTCGGGAAACTGCACATTCCCAAGATTTCAGACTGTTGGGATGTGCCACGCCTGTGAAGACTCATCTGACAGATTGTCTATTGTACCCGGTTCGTCCCCAGTGAATTGGACTATAACAGATCAATCAAACAAAACTCTTATATGGGTTGGAAGAGAGAGATGGTTCTACACATCTTTGCTTCCTAGCAGGAACGATACCATGTTCACGCTGTTAGCAGCCAAGAGCAATGCCACAACTGGGGCCTCAAATCAGACAGCCGCGGCTTTTACTTGTCGATTATTCCCTTGTGTTGTCGAGAAATCTGCCAGTATGGAAAGGAATGTTTTGACAGAGACCACACTGTCGACGAAGCCAATGGGATACAACCAATTATTCTACATCGGCCAGCAACAGGATCCGGAATCATTTATTCTAGCAAGCAACCAGACAATTCGTGACGGGAAATGGCAATCCTGCGACGCACAAAACGAGGCGGGCCCAGGCCTAAAAGAAGTGTCATTCGAAAATGTGGATAGCGCTCCAAACTACTTTGGGCCAGTGTTTAAAAACCAGACTGGGCCTACCAGATTCTTCCCGCAGGATTGTGTCTGGGGATTCGGTCGCCAGTCCGCTGACTCAATCGCCGGAGAGCTCGGTCGCGTTCTAGGCAAACTGGAAGTTGATACATCGGGTGCGGCTCCAGTGGGCTTGATACCTGCTCTGAATCTATGGCAAAATGGTACAGCGAATCTCCATTCCTTTAATATGTTCATGGGAAATCTATCGGAGATTATGACGGCGACAATTCGTCAGACTGGGAATGGGGGCCTTGCAGAGTACCAGCAGGGTGCGGTATCATTTGATACTACATGTCTTCGTGTTCAGTGGTAAGAATTCTCCTTGTCAAGTCATATTTCCTGACAAAATCCAATGGGACTGAAACAATCACATCATCCACCACACTCGATGGCTACCATATAGTACGATGGGTGCTACCGAATACGATGGGTGTTTGGCCTGTTCAGCACCAGGAGACCAAATGGTCTTTCAGGCATATTAACTTCGATCGCATTATACTAACAAAATCCAGGCCATGGCTATCGTATCTGGCTGTTCTGACGGTCCTCTCTTATGTATTCTTCGTTCTGCTCCTGATTAAGAGTCCGCCCGGCGCTTCTAATCGAATATGGAAATCTTCGAGTCTTTCTGTTCTGCTCTGCTCTTTGGATGAGAAGATATATCAAAGGATCGGAATGAACAGTACGAGAGATGATATCTTGGAGGTGGCCAAAGCTACCAGAGCTCGACTTAGTGAAGATACTGATGGGAAACCACAATTTAGCAGTTAATGCCAGACGTTAGAAATGAGAATGATAGTTGAGCGCAGAAATCGCACAAAGCCTGATGGATACGAGTGATCGTGCTGGCAATAAGTATTGGAGATATGTCATCTGGCAGATGTCTTTCGATGCATACCCAGGTAGGCAGGAAGCAACTTGTCGTATAACGGGCAATAGCGGGCTAGATTCAACAAACTTGTAGCGGCTTTCAGACTGTGTTCTGGAAAGATCAGATGGATTATCGGTCATGAACAATATTACCCAGCTCTCCAGGCGAGTAATAGATCATAAACAAGTGCAGCTCGAACATGATCGTCATTGCGCATTAATGCGATCAGGGACCTTATTTGAGCTACTTGGCAGCTGCAGTTGCTTGACCGGACAGCCAATACGACTGCTTTTTGAGTACCTAGGGTTTGTGTGCAGGTAATACGAGAAAGTGCAACCATAATTAGGACGTGCCTGCTTAAGACCGCGACTTCTCTTGCTACTGTTGGAAGCCTCACGCAGCTACTCAAAGTCTTGATCTATTGAATCTGAAATGTCAACTCCAGTCCATGATAATTGATAAAGTCGTACTACCATCCATCAGTGACCTTCGACCTCTTCATTGAAACTTACGACAGAAACTAGAATCGCATCATCAGAGGACAGCCAAGAGCAGACCTGGCGTACGCGTTAAGTTCTGGAATTTGAGCTCTTGATATCTCATATGATAGAGTATGTGGCAGAATAGCTCGAAGCACGATAGTTGACTAATTGATCCAGAGTTTGTCGGGACGTGAAAGGGAATAGTGACTGGCAAAACCAACGATATTATGTCTTCCAAAGACACAACCTTTGCAGCCTATAAAAAGGATGAAGGCAAGAAGTACTCCCAAGGCCGTAGAGGCTACCATCCGAACCTGTACAAAGCTGTTATAGACTACCATTTCTCCACTGGCGGGGAGCTTGGTACATTGCTAGATGTCGGCTGTGGGCCTGGGGCCGTTGCCGCGGCATTAGCGCCTCAATTTGATTATGCCATTGGTATTGATCCATCCGAAGGCATGATTGAGACTGCTCGTTCTCTGGGAGGAGCAGCGAAAGCGGATGAGCCTATCCGTTACGAAGTGTCCACTGGCGAAGGACTAGGAGACAACTTATCGCCATCAATTGCAGCCTCATGCATTGATCTGATCACAGTTGCATCAGCAGCTCATTGGATTGATATGTCTGCCTTTTGGCCCCGTGCTGCGGAGATTTTGAAGCCAGGAGGCACTATTGCGCTGTGGTGTCCCGGTTCTTTCAGTGTTCACCCGGATGTCCCTAACGCCGCCGCAATCGAGAAATTTCTCAAAGAACATGAGGAGCGTCATCTCGTACCATACATATCTCCAGGGAATTTGCTGGCGCGCGACCTGTACCGGGAGCTTCCCTTACCATGGACACTGGACAAGCCTGTTTCGGTACTAGACAAAAATACGTTTTTCCGCCTCGAGTGGGATGGTTCCAATCCTACTGACTTCTACGCTGGCGATCAGAAACTGGACATGAATACGATCGAGATCATGGCAGGCACTTTGAGTCCCGTGGTACGCTGGCGCGAAGCTCATCCAGAGGACGTTGGTACCGAGCGAGACGTCGTCAAGATTCAGAGAAGAGAGCTCGAGCGACTGCTGCAAGAAGGAGGCGTTGAGAAGGGAGCAGAATATATCCAGGGAAACCTTTCAGGTGTGCTTATGATGGTCAAAAAATTGGCCTAGGTCGATTACATGAAGCTCTTTATGTAATGCTGTTCATTTGTTCACAAAACTATAGGAAATGAGACGGTACTCTACGATTTCACGACTGTTTGAGATGCTGACTGAATCCGGTTGTATTAAGATCTCTAAATATAAACACTGCTTCCTATGTGACTTTACAAGGCGCACAGTCGCCGACAAAGCCCAGACGCACTTCATACAATTCGACGTTGAGTACCGTCTTGAATCAAGCGATGACATAGATAATAACTGAGCTTTTCTCTAACATTACTAAATCAAACGTGGCCGGCTCATTCCCCCAATTCCTTGAGAAGCCTTTGCAATCACAGTCCAACTGGCTTAACGAAGCCAGTAACTTCTCTTGCCCCAAGAGGTCCGCTATCAGGTCCTAGTAGTCTCGCTGTGTAATAGTCGTAGGTGTTCTCAATCGTACCACTCTGTAGCGTCAAACCCCACGTCGTGATATTGTTGACTCCAATGAAAGTGCCGTCCTGTTGAACGCCACCAATCTCGTGGGTGTAAATTTGAAGGTTGACTCCGGCAGTAGAGTAGTAAGCCTGGTAACTGGTTCCAATTCCCTCGAAAGTGACTGGTGAGGGAGCGCTGCCGTAGTTCTCGGCAACGACGCCCTTTTTACAAGCCATGACTGGTAAAGCCAGGTCTCTTTCGGTAGTGAATGTGACGCGGGAGCCTTGCCCACCAGGTCCAGTGATGGCGGAGATGCTGTTCCTCAATCCATTGAGGCTGGAGTCGTCAACTTGATCGAGAGTAAGATAGAAGCTTCCAGTAATATCGTCCGGTGATCGTTGCCAATTGGGAAAGCCTGTACACTGTCCAGGATACAGAGGGACTGGCGTGACAATTGGAGCTGTTGGCGCTGCGACTGCTAAAAATGAAAGAAGTGGAACAAGAGACACTGTAAGGAAGTATCTCATTTTGTTTGCAGTTGATTTCAGTACGTGGAGACGACCTTCAAAGGTATTTCTGTCGGCGGATTAGGCAAAAAAGAGTTTGGCGAGGTAGAGAATTTGAAGTTGTGCTTCATATGTCAAATCATTCTTAGAACTTGGGAAGACGCGGTACTTATTATGGTTTTCAAAGTGAAGTTGCACGTTGTGAAGACTAAACTCAGATTGGTAGTCTAGTTTCCATTGGCTTTGTACTACCCAGTGACACACATTACTGGCATCAGCCTCCATTGGGTCATCTTACTGCTTAATATAGATGATTTTCGACAGGGAAATTTCTGGACATGCCGGTCTGGGTTGCAGCAAATCAATCCTACCATACGCTAAACTTCGAAAGTTAAACAACCGATGGACAAAATAATGCCGCCCTGCAGAAAGACGCGAAGCCTAATCTTCACTATGCTTTGTTTTTAGGTGCCCGATGATGTATTTAATTTGCAAACCACCTACACCCATCGAATGGGCTGGGAACTAAAGCAGCACTCATTCACGACATGCTACGATGGGATACATCACACTCGATGGGATTGCGCCATGGTTCTTGTGGAACGTTTGAATGGCAAGGAGCTCGACGTTAACGTATCAGGTTCTTCAGCCTTGTAATTAATGAAGCGGTACCTGCAGTCGAGACCAATGCAGTCTAATTATAGCGATCGAATTGATTCGATCAATTGGTTTCCTTGCCGTGCCATTAGGCTGACGCTAGCGTATAGCAATATCCCTGCCACGTCTTGCTTCGATTACCGTACAAGGTTACCTTGAGTCGTTGACTACGTACAAAACTTCAACTCCAATGTCGATTTTTCACAGCTGGACGACGTATGTCACAGTTTGCCATCAAATGGGATAACTGCCATCACATCCCCTAATCAATAAGATATACTAAAGCTCCCATCGCACTCGATGGACTTTTGACCGTTTTATGTCGGCGAGGGGGGCTTCCAAAACAGAGAGGAGCAACGGTTACCAACGAACCTTTTAGTCGAATTTTCTTCTAGCATTGAAGTAGAAGAGGCAGAAGGGCCATCGCTATGAGTTGTAGAGCGAGCTGGCGGATCGTTTCCAGTACTTGGTTTTTGCGACTTTCTGCCATGATATTGAAGAGTGGGAGAGGTTGAAGCAGACAAGTTGAAGAAAAGAGAAGTTGAAGAAAAGAGATTGAAAAAGTAAGTCGAGATTCATCTAAGTTTCCTAAAAAGTTTCGTACGTGCTTATATAGCTATAGCTGAAAATGGTTTTAGTCATCTAAGATTCATTGTCGACGCCTTATATATTTCGAGTTTCTAGCTGGCTTTACAAAAATCTTGCCTAATATGCAGCGAGAAGAAATAATTAGCTTATCAATGCGATCAAGACATAAAGGTAAAACTCTGTACAAGTCTCAAATACACTCTAATAACGGGAGCCGTTACTGTCGTTAAAATAATGTACAAGCGCCACTAACGCCCATCTGATATTAAAGCAAGTTCCTGCCTTATGCAAGGTCTTAGCGTTGGGATTTCAGCCTTCAGGCTTATTATGTCAAAACGCCAGTGAGAACATCAGATGATATCACAAAGTGTTCTCTTCCAAACCAAAACTTCTGACTTTATTCAATTACTTTAAAGTAGCAACAACTGACAGATTACTGTTTGACCCTGTGTAGCATCAGCATCCTGTTATTCTATCCCTGCCTGCAACAAAGGACTAAACAATGACCTTTAAGTTAGCCTTTTTGCCCGTCTTGTTTCGAGTAACTGTGATTGTCCAGTCTTTGGTGGTGATGACAGGACCTTCTTCTGACATTTGAAGCTGAATATCCTTCTCCTCACTCTCCACTAAATCCTCAACGTGGTCATTCTCATTGTCGACAAATCGATCGTCCAGCTCAATGACGTTCTCGGCGGCTCTGCTGCGAGTTGCGAGCCGAGCTTCATGACGACTACCTCTACGACTTGCACTTGTTGATTTTTGGATGGCCTTTCTCGCAACTTTGGTCGACGTTCGACTTCGTCCAGGCAGAGATCTTGAATTGAGAAACCGTCTAGACGTGAGGCGGTTTCTACGGATTGGCTGGCCTTCAAATTCGTCATCTTCATCCTCATTGTCAAGATAATCCGTGTCTTCCTCGTCTGTGGGACGACCAAGATGTTGCTGTCCGTGATCGCCTTCATCTTCATCTTCCAGATAGTCGGGCGCATCTTCAAAGTCATCCTCATCTTGACTACCACCATCCAAGCTGTCCAGTGTTCTTCGGCCAGGGTCGCGCATTCCTATTAGCCGCCAAGCTCGCACTAACGTTATTGCAGCGGACAGCCGCTCATGCCATGTAATCTTGCGTCTCACCCAGGTTGTTGTCATGTCGTCTCGATACTCAGGCGCAAAGAACACCTCCGCGCGAGTTACAAGAATCGCCTCGCAGAGATTGTTTGAGTTGGGATCGACGAGAGCGTGGAACCGAATCGCGTTTTCTTTGAAGGAGACCACTACTCGAAAAGCTTGAGGATCTCGGGGGACAATGGAGATACTGGCTGGATCATCACGAATCAGTGGTGTCAGAGCACCTTGAGCCGAATTATCTCGTTGCTGGCGTATGTTACCGAGAGATTTTGCGTTGCTAGGCGTCATTCCAACCCATAGACCTAAGGTTTCTTCACCGGCGCCGGCGTAGTCGAGCTCGGCAGGAGAAGGTGAAATGGTAAGGGATGGCGCGCAGCTTCTCAAAGGACGCTGTTTCTGAGCCTGACCAAAACGCTGAACTCGAAGCAGAACATCCCCTGGCGGCTTTTCTGGGCACGCATACGCATCTAGATTGAGATTGTAGAAGTATTTCGGTAGGTCAGGAATGGTAGGTTGGTTTCGTCGCGAGCCAGGCTGATCGGTGGACTGGCGAGTACCGTACATGTTGTCAATGAGGGTATGCGGATGATGCGTGGTGCGGCAAGGTAGCGTCGAGGAAATGATAGCGCTTTGCTCTCGGACTGTTTGTTATCGCAGTTGGCGATATGAAGTAGTGATGGAGAAGGGCGATGATGGTGGTGGTGGTGATGAAAGGCAACGGGGAGTGGCAGAATAGAATGGCGATTGCAAGTAGGTCAAAGACGCGCTCGGACCAAAACATTGACTGTGAACTTACTGAGTATCTGGACAAGTCTGTATAGCACGTGCTGAGCATATGGACTTAGATGCGATTTTTTTGGTGTTGACCTTCAAAAAGGGGAAGCCACACTTCCAATCAGCACCCTCTGTATCAATCAAAACCGTTACCACATACTGTTTAGTAGAAATCCAAAGGGGGTTTGACTTAGTTACGAAAAAAGACTCGTTCATGGACCTGGCAGCAAGCAGGAGCATTTCTCATTTTGAGCCGGCCATGATATGTGCTGGCTGGCACAAATACCTAACTGCAATAGCTTAAGTGTTATTTCTATTGTTTTATTCTTCGAACAAAGCTGGAATCAAGATGTTATAGCAGCGAAGGTTATATGGCGACAGCTTCTCTGCATTCGATGGTGCAATGGTTGGTATCTGTAGTCTACAGTCATACAGCGTCAGGCAGATACTAGCGCTTCTTTATGATGCATCATTGAATACAGATCTCCTTGATAAATTCAGTCTTTTGATGTTGGCTACCGATTTTATTGTCTGGAATTTGAGCGTTAATCAGACTGGCAAACATTTTGTCTGGCTTCCATGGCGTGCGATCTTTGCCATCGACTACGATATCTACTATCGCATCTCATGGTCAAAACATCATTTGACTCTTTATTTACTCGCGGGCTCTGTTTAGAATACATGAAAATTGAAGTTATTTCCTTTTGGCATCAATAGGTAATCCTGAAATGAGGCTTCTTGCCGTCAGCGTCAGTACCAGATCGAACGATTGTTGCCGTCCAGTGAGGAGTGTTGATGACGGGTCCCTCCGAAGAAATATGAATCGATAGCTCTTGTCCCTCATCAGTCTGAGTGTTAGATGCGGTTGCATCTGCTTCCCCCTCGGCCATGGTGCTAGTGATGGACTGCTGATTTGCATGCTGACTACCTCTTTGATCGCTTTTACTGCCAGATAATCTGCCAGGTCCTCTGCCACGTCTTGTACTGGATGTCGTGATGACAGGTTCGAGCATCTCGGTATCTCTGTTTGCTCGGCCACGAAAGGTTGGTCTGTCAGATTTTCTTTTACCTGCGCTGCTTGACGCCTTTTGAATAGCATCCCGGGCCACCTTGGGATGACGTCCGCTGCGTCGTAGCGCTTGAGATGCGGAAACCTCTGTTCTTCTGCGAGCTGGCGTGCGGAAACCATGACTATTTTGTCGGACTGGATTGTTAGGCTCTTCTTCAGTCTCAAACTCTCTGCTCTCAAATCCTTCGGAATCCGGGTGGAGACTTTCTTCTTCATGTTCTGTATTTTCGAGCCCTTCATATTCGCTATCTGCAGCGGAAGAACGTCGATCCTGAGGGATTTCCTCCTCCGTAACCTCGTTCGCGTGTTCAAAACCTTCATCCGCATCGTCAACACCCTCCTCCTCTTCACTGTCCCTGCAATCCAGATCCTTTAGCGTAATACGCCCAGCATTCTGTCTAGCTGACAGCGTGGGAGGACAATCCGGACGACCTTGGTTCAATATCTCCTTGACCTTGCCATTCCATACTACTGGTCGTCCATCTTGTCTTCGAATCGTGTCGTCTCGATACTCAGGCGCAAAGAAAACCTCAGACGCATGCACAGTGAGAGCTTCGCATAGACCCCCAGGGCCGGTAGGGTTGGCTAGCTTGCGATACTGCAGCTGTCCCCCCTTCTTGAATGGACCCACCACTACCTTTGCAGCGAGTGGGTCGTGATCGAGAACCACAATCTCATCCGGCTTTTCGCGTAACTTCTCTTCCAATGCCCCTCTGCCGGTAGGTTTAATATTGAACTTGCGCCTGTTTCCTCCTGATCCGGGGACCATTTGTTCATAAGCATGCTCTGCCGCAAACGTGGGCGACATTCCAACCCAGAGCGCATATTCGGGCTTGTCCTTCGGCGGATCGATGGTCGTACGGCCTATTCGACGTACTAGGATCCATTCATGGCCGGGCGCCTTTGGATACGCGTAGCCGTCAAGATTGAAATTGTAGAATAATTTTGAGAGATTTGGAGACTCCTCTGTTGTTAGATTTGTCTTGCGCTGTGAGGTAGCGGGTAGACCTGGAATGCGTGGTGCGTACATTGCAGTAACTCGAGCTCTTGCAAGGGATGGCAACTAATGGAAGAATGTCGTGTCGAGGATATGGATGTAAATGCAAAGCAAGAGTATCAGAGGGAGATGGTGTACGCGAGAGGTTGTACGCGGTACGGGACAAGCAAATTTGATGTGGCGTACCCACTTTTAGTACCCCTTTCCCATTCAAGCTTCCCAACCGGTCGACAAAATATTTAAATGGCACGCTCCCACCGCACTCGATAATGAGAAGATGCTTGACTTTTCAGCACGTCCGATGAATAATCGACATTTCTAGACTTTTGAATGGAGGCCAAACACTCGAGAAGCAGCCTGGCAGCCCATGTATTTCCTCGACCCATCGGTCGGCACACGGCCATCGCATTCTCCTTGCCGAAGCCAAAGCCTGAACAGAGATTGAAGTGACTATGGTTGCGCAGCCAAAATCTGACAATAGGGATATCACGAAGCCGATTGAATGAATGATGGACCGGTAGCAGTCTTCTGAACAGCACCGCGGGCCACGCTACGTGCCATTCCGCGGGTGTTTCGACGAGATTCTGACCTTGGGATATTGTGTGGGCTGATAGATGTAGAATGTCGCCGGCTACGTCTCGTGGAGGCACCGGTTTGCTCACTTTCGGATTCTTCCTGCTTTTCCTCGTCCTCTATATACTCGTGATGGCGAAATATATGCCTAAAAGAGCCATTGAACGTGAGTTTAGCAATATTAGATACTTTGAGTAACCACATGAGATGGAGCAATGGGTCCGCTCCGTCATTTGTTTCAAGTTCCTCAAAAAGTAAACCCTTTTATTAGCTGTACGCGGCGAGTTTGCGACTCGTTTGCCTTAGTAGGCCGGTGCATAAGTATCGAAAGTGATCATATTGACAGAGGCGATAGATGGAAATAGAACTTGATAACGATTTAGTCTCACACTTTGGAACTTATGGCTAGAAACAAGAGGATCATATGTTGGTCATACCGTGCCTGAGAATATTGACTGCGTGATAGTATCGGAGAAGATGGGAGGAAAGAAGACAAAGCTTATAAGCAGAAGCCGTCAACGAGCCCCATCTATCTTGTTGTCCTGTGGGCGGTCTTGCCTAACTCGCGTCCTCGAAATCAATCATGTGTGAGCTTGATTCTTGGTCTTCTCCCAGTCGAAGCGCCATTATATCTCGGAATCAAAAACTCCACATCTCTGATAGTAAGCAAAGAGCCGCCGACCGAGACATGTACCTGTATATCAGCTTCTTCACGGTGTTCGTCCGTAGTTTCTTGGTCAATCGTGCCATTGGCGCCATGATCACCTTGCAGGACTTCTGATCGGTTAGGTCCTTCTGCTTGGGCCTCTCTTTCACGGCTGGCGCTGGGCTCGTCCATAGGACTACGAAGTGAGCGAAGGCTCTCGCGATGACTTGCCGTACTGGCACCCCGTGAGCCCTTTGATCTGCTTCCTCCACCGGTTTGGCCAAGCTCTTTAGTTACCCTCCGTTCTCTGCTGGTTCTTTTGCTGACAGCATCTCGGGAAACCTTTGGGCTATGCAATAGTCGGGACGACGAAGCCGACTTTTGTTTCCGAGCTGAACTAAAACGTCGTGCTATCGCACTGTACTCGAGTTCGCCTTCTGCCTCCTGCTCTTGTTCATCTTCTGCCTGTTCCTCCTCGTCTTCATCGTCTTCGTCTTCAATATAGTCTTCATCCTCGGTATCAGTATTTTTTACCGCGAACTCATCATGTTCGGTCTGCGGAGTCAAAACATTCGTGAAATCGTCTAGTGTTAAATATTCCCCTGCTCTCCTGGTGAGTGACGGCTTCTCCAGAGCCACAATAGGCCGCTCCAACGTCTCAGCCACCACTCGCCCGCCATATCGTTGTGTTGCCGCGTTGACCAGCTGCTTCCAAACAACAGAGCGCTTCTCCAGCTTCGAAATTGTATCGTCGCGGTATTCCGGCGCAAAGAAAACCTCGTCAAGCGAAAGCCTCAAAGCACAGCAAACACCATCCGCGTCCGGCTCTACTAAAGCCCGAAATATCACTGATTTGGTCGATTCTGTGAATGTTGCCACAACCCGAAGCACTTTGCTACATGGATCCAGTATGTTGGTTTCGTGTGGTTTATCCCTGATCCGCGACTCCAGTGACTCATTAGCAGAGAGTTTGTATCGTTTGACATGAATCTTTTCGATTGGACACCAGTATCGCGCGCTGTGGTCCTTGGCTCTTGCTGGCGACATGCCAATCCATAATACTCGCGATCGATCATCAGTGTTGTCTAGATTAAGTTCGGCGCGCGTCGGAGTTATACGGGCAGGCGCCGTGTAGTCTCGAATCGTTTTGTTGGTATTGGTATCAGGTCTACCTACGTGGCGAACTCGGAGCCAGACATCACCAGGAGGCTTCTGCTCACACCTGTATGCATCCAGGTTGGTGTTGTAGAATAATTTTGAAAAATCCAGCGCTGCCTCTTGCCGTCGCGAGCCAAAGTCTGGTTGTTCAGAAGGTCTAAATTGCGCTTGCTGCGGGGACCGAGTCGCGTACATGATATAGCAGGATCCAGTATTTGCAATCTCCAGCGCCGACTGGTGTTTTAGGTGTGCTAGGAGTAAATGTGTTTATTGTTATACACCGTCTTGAGGTAGAGGAAAATGGATCAATGATTGTGGTCGTTGAATTGATTTGGAAATACCTTTATGCGACGCGTCCAGTCATGAGGATCCATAGAAAAAGCAATGGATTGTGGCGTACTTCAGTCGGATTTTCTAGTACCTACTGTAGGCACCCCATGAAGTCCATACACGCCGGTCACCAACTCGAAAACTCATGCAGAGCAATTTCCACACTGAGAGCGAAAGAAGTGAAAGCGTTATCGGGTTGAGCATCTAAAAGGCGCCCTGCTATGGAGGCAGCGTCTACTACCATCGCATCTTCTGAAGAAGCTGCTGTAGGCGTGCCGTTCTCGTTGTCTGTCGGTTGCGCGTTCGAAGACAACGGCGACACAGGAATGAAATAGTTAAAGAAATAATGAGAGCATGCCCTTCTTCCTGTCGTCATGTTTGAAGGTCAGCATTCTGATAAGGCAATAAACTGACGATAATTTAGTGCAGTGAAAATACAGATTTAACGATTCCCTTGGCATAACAGACAGTACTCAGTGGATAATGTCAGTGTAGAGAAGATATATCATGAAGTCAATCGTTGGCATTCAGGATGGACTATTCAGGTTTCGTTTACAAAAGATGTTCCTATACAGAGTAAACCTGAGTCCATCACGAGGAGACTGATACCGAGTCGGAATCTACTCCAACGTGATCTTGAAGTTGGTTTTTGTGCTGCTCGAGTTGACAATGGAGATTTTGCCAACAGACTTGGATGAAATGTGAATGACCACCTCTGTTTCGTTCTCCTCTTCTTCTTCTCTGTCTTCGTCGCCGTTTGACATAGCACCAGTCTGGCGATCAGCATGGGCGATGAGTCTTTCCTCCCTGATCATGCGAGACTGAGTAGCATATTCACTCGCGACTCTGCTTTCCGCTCCACTTGATGTGCTTCCTCCAGTGCCTGCTCTACCGCCCGTAGGTCGAACCGTATCACGGGAAACATTGGATGTTAATTGGTGGTGGCTCCGTCGAGACTCTCGAGAGTATGAACGCGAGGTGTTCTGGTGGCGTATAGATGTGAAATCTAGCCGACTGTCTGCGTCAGACATGGCTGTCTGACCCTCACCCTCGTTGTCGTCTTCCTCGTCGTTCGTCTGTTCCGCAACTTCATCTGCCAGACCTTCTAGGTCATTAAGTGTGGTACGGCCTGCATCTCGTCCATTGGCTGTCCGACCGCGTTGCCTCAACGCACTTTTCACCAAGCCGTTCCACGCCGCCCTGCGGCTAGGAAGACCGGTGACATGATCGTCACGGTATTGGGGAGCAAAGAACACTTCCTCGGCACCCACGCTCACAGCCATGGAAACCCCATTGCTGTTGGGATGCAGGAGCTTGCGAAACTGTAGCATCTCATGGTACCAGCCGGCGACTACAGGTCTCGCGTTTGGATCGTGAGATAGAGTATTGAAATCGGGAGACTGCACATTGATCCACTGATTCACTGAATACTTCTTGGCGCATGGCTTCGCGTTGCCTTCCTTTGAGCGATGCAAGTGTGCGTCAACAGGCGAGACACCCACCCACAAGCCCAAGGTGTCCCCACCTATACCAAAGTCTGGACCAGATAGCATGAGTTCGTCTATTGTAAGCTGAGTGTTTCCGGAGCGGGCTGATACACGCTCGGGCTCGCGGCCAGAAACGCGAATGCGCATCCACACATCGCCGTGTGCTTTGTCATTGTAGGCATAAGCATCCAGGTTATAGTTGTAGTAAAGCTTTCCCAGCTCTTGTTCTGAGCTGGTCTCGGACCGGGCTGCTGGTGGTTGTTGACTGCGAGGCGCGTACATTTTGAGACCTGAGGTTGCTAAAATAAGCTGAAGTAGACTCGAGATGCAGAAATGACCAAAATTGATCAAATACCGGAGTTGAAAAGGACGCGATGGATGTTGGCAAAGGAAACGCGTTGGAGAGCGAAGTAAACACCACAGGCATCGAGGGTTGTGGATAAAACTTTGCACGATTAGTGCGCCTTACAGTCAGGTGACAAGTAACCTTTGAAGGCGATGGAGAAGGACTGGTTTAAAACCGGTTGTGAACCGGTCCGGGCAGAATTGTGCCAGAATTGTGCGAACTCGATGTTGAGTAGCATATATCGATTACAGCAGAGTACGTGACCCCATGCGGTGTTAGACATAACCATCAGATGTAGCCAGTACTGGCGGAGAATAAGACAAAGACGAAGGCACTTTCGTGTATGTAGCTCATCGCGGTTTGTCGAACGACGGATTGACACAGCCGGCAAAGCCATGGAGACAACGACTAGGTATGAAGACGAACTATATGACCATGAGACAATTGACGAAATATTGACGAGATCAAGCTTGCAATCAACGCGGAGAGAACTTGGCAGTTGATGTCTGGCATCGCATATCCTAACATGAGGATTATCAATGAATGGCTCTGGAATGATATTCATGGATGTTCGTACAGACTTATAATATACATGGCTCGTTCACCTCTCCACCGCCTCAATATGAAGAGCCCGCATGAATCAAAGGTTGTAACTTGGTTCATGTTCACTGCAGGCGCGTCGAAGTAATGTCCCATGCTGTGTACATAATTGGACAGAACGCTCTCATTATTACAACTCTCCATTTTGGTACAAGTGGTGTGAGCCCATCTCGTGTATTCGGACTTGGCACAGTGTCGGAGAGATGGTTCTCTCCATACAGCGACCCAAAGCTTGTGCAGGGTCTCATCTGCACAGCCAAAGAGTCCTTTCGGTTCAAGTGGGACAATGACTGGGCCGGTCTGGGAATTAGACTGGTCCGAAAATAACAGTGAGCGGGGACACTGCTCTTTCTTCTGAATATCGCCGCCGAGCACCTGACGACTAGTCAGGCATATTCCATACAGGCGGGTCATATGGCGGCGGATATTTCGTTGGCCTATCACGCCAGTCATCAGAAGAAGAAGAATGTGACGAGTATGTAGAATCCATCGATTGATCGAAACTCGGCGACTCATTGGATATGTTCTACATAGGCGGGCCTTGAATCGGTTGTTGCTGGAAAAACTGCGGATTTTGCATACTTTGCTGTTGTTGCATTTGTTGGTGCTGCTGCTGTAGCTGTTGCATTTGATACTGACGTTGCGCCATAAGCGCTTGATTGTTTGGCTGCAATTGTGCTCCGTTGGGATGTGGAGATTGCTGTTGATGTTGTTGAGCCATATTGACGTGTTGCTGTTGCTGCTGGACTAGTTGCGCTTGTTCTTGTTGGGGCGTCACTTGGGTTTGTGGGTGGGCAGAGCTTTGGCTCCCCGGCCGTTGTTGATTTTGGCCTTGTTTGGGGCTCATCATGGATGATTTGTGTCCTATCAAACGTCAGCGGCGTGTATTTGCATAGGGGCGACAGATCTAAATGGTGAGGGATTTGTCCAATGAGCACTTACCTGGTGGTAAACCTTTCCAACCCGGAAACAGACTCTGCAGTTTGGTATACTTTTCGGATAGCTCTGAATCCTGCACTGTGCATACCATGAGGGACGGACCGGGTATGGGGGATGCCGCTGGGTTGGTAAATGTAGACATATATTGAAGGTTAGACTGCAAACAGAGCATAAGCCTGGAGTAGATTAGCGTATGCTAAGTGCAATATCTGCCAATACATACGTAACGTAGTCTTTGACCTTCTCTGGCGGGTTGGCCAGCTCCGTTGGATTCATCTGATGCATCGAGCAGCCTTTTCCCTCCGCTTGTAAAGCCTGAGCTTTTTTCAGCAACATCGTGTTGAGTGGTAATATAAACGCGACACGTTCTACTAACTGAGCCGGTGTGGCAGGATTTTTGGTCATCAAAGGAGGCGCTTTTGCAGAAGTCGGGGTTTGTTGTTGCGGAGTATTCGATTGTGATGCTTGTCTCGAGTTTGAAAGAGGATTTGTAGAAGGCTGGGGCTGGCTTGTAGGCGCAGCTGGCTGGTTATGTGGAGTTCCACTTCCATACGGAGAGGCATTCCTGGTGGGTGTTTGTTGTCGAGAATTTGACATTGAAGACGATTGCGTATTTTCCGATGCTGGCGCATTAGAGTAGTACTGTTGTTGGTTTTGGTCGCTTGGGGGATGCGACATCGCGTGAGCCTGTTGAGGAGTTCCTGCAGTACAAATACATGTTAGCGGTCTATCCAGATGGAGGAAGTGATTTATATATACCAGGTCCCAGCGAAGGTCTTTTTTGAGCTTGGGCTTGTGCCTGCGCCTGAGCCTGGGCTTGCGCTTGAGCTTGCGCCTGAGCATGAGCCTGCGCCTGGGCTTGCGCTTGTTGCAATTGCTGCATCTGTTGGGGATTTGGATGTTGGCCCATCATTTGCTGAGGGTGCTGCATCATACCTCCAGGACTTTGCATCATACCGCCTGGATGGCCTTGAGCATTCATCTGGGGATGGAACTGCTGCCCAGGGTGCATGCCATTCCATCTCTGTTGCTGCATCTGTTGCTGCTGGGCGGCATGCTGTTGTTGCTGTTGTTGCTGGACTGCGTGCTGTTGCTGTTGCTGCATCGCAAGATGTTGTGCCTGTTGCATCTGAAAAGCCGCACTGGGATGGTGCGCGGGACCACCGCCGAATGAGGCCTGTTGTTGGAACTGAGGCGCAAACTGCTGGGGCATTTGGCCATGTTGTTGCGGCTGCTGTTGGTGCTGCTGTGGGTGCTGTTGTTGCTGTTGCTGATGCATGTTTTGCGCCTGCGCATTCCATTGCTGACCGTTGTTATACATGCCGAAGTTTGGATCCATGGTGGATCAAGCGCTGGAGGAGGACCGATGGCGTGTCGGGGGGGATCGCGTCAGATAGGGGCGGAAAGCAGGCGTAGAGCGCTTGGTTGGTCGATCAGATCGCGTAGAAAGGATAGGCGATGAATGGTGGGCTAAATATGATGATGGTAAAGATCTTTCGGAAATTCGGTACGAGATCACGGATGTGTTGAATAATGGGTCGAAGTTACAAGACACATGGCGCTAGCTCGAATTAACAGCAGGCATGTCACGGACTTTCCGACTATCACCGCACTTGCAGCATCCAACCCAGACTTATTCTCCCAAAGACCACAAGCGATTACAGTATTGCCGTTGTTATTGGCCTAAACAATGCGTACCTGACAGCTTTTCCAGGTTTTGTGATTAGAGTTTATGCAGCATCGTTACTACTAGCACTATCAGGCGAAGGCATCGGTCTTTGGTGACCGGTCTATCCGAGTGTTTGAAAGCACATTTTGGGCTTCTTAGCATTCATCGCCCAGACGAGAACAATTAGTGTATGGATGGCCCTTCGCTTCATATCTAATATGGTACATATGTTCCTTGCTCAGAAGTAGTAAGTAATACAACGTCGCTGCTGACCCAACAGACACACGGTCTTTCATCCACCTACTTGGTCTTTATTCCGATTCCTCATCGGTCGATGCATTCTTTTTCTTCTTCTTGCCCTTTGGCTTGCGTTTATCCACTTGCGCCTGGACGCGCTCACGCTCAGCCTTGCCTTGAGATTGCAGTTCTGTCGACAATTTTTCAAATTCTGCACCCTCCGGATCCATCCCTACCAGGCTCTCCAGGAGTTTGATTTCTCCAGCCCAGACACTCTTATCTTCTTCGTTTTTACCGTCTTTGTTCTTGCGATCAATGGGTGTTTCTAAGATCAATGGTAGCCCCCACAGCCTTGTGTCATTCACAACATTCCAGAAGGATTTCAGTCCCAAAAATCCAGTGCCGATATTGGCGTGTAAGTCTCGCCCACTGTTCAATGGAGCCTTGGAATCATTGATGTGGAAGGCCTTGAGGTATCTCAATCCGATCGTTGACTCAAATCTATCCATGGTGTCCTTGTATGATTCAGGAGTCCGAAGATCATAGCCAGCGGCAAAAATGTGGCAGGTATCAAGACAGACGCCAACACGATTCTTGTCATCAATTTGCTCAATGATCTCTGCTAGCTCTTCAAAGGTTGTACCAATCGTGTTCCCACCGAATGCGGCCATAGTCTCCAAGAGCGTGATGACTTTTCCCGATGACTCATCATTATGGGCTTTGTTGAGTTGTTTTGCAATATGGCTGATTGCTTCTGATCGAGACTCGGCTCCAACAGCGTTTCCAGGATGGAAGTTGTATAGTCGAATACCCAACTTATGACATCGAGAGAGATCGTCCAGAAAGTGGTCGTAGGCTTGTTTTGCGCGGCTTGCTTCAGTATGCGCCAGATTAACAAGATAAGAGCCATGAGGGACAATTGGAGGGATTTCATGATGAGGAGCGCCATATTGATGCTCCTTGCAAGCTGATGCAAAGCTGACTTCAACCTCGTTGGAAAGTGGTGCGAATGCCCATTTTCGTTGTGACTTCATGAACAGTGAGAACGCATTGCCTCCGATATGTACGCTGTTGACTATTGCATTATGCACGCCTGCTTATGTTAGATTCAAGCTTTAATAGAAATCTCGAATGTCTTACCTCCAGCACCACTAATATGAGCTCCCACCAAGATCTTCGATCCTATAGTTCTTACAGCTAAAGGCATCAAATCTTCTACTTTGACCTTCTTGCTTTGACGCTTGGCAGGTGTTTTGGCCTTCTTCTCCTTCTCCTCGAAACCAGACTCTTCGCGGTACGTTGGTTCTTCGTTGGCGCGCTTTCTTTTCACGGCTGGCGGCGAAATATCAACACGAGCAGACCGTTTGGTACCGGCTTTGCTCTTCGGCGCCATAATGATATGAGATGGTTTGGGTGTTGAGAAGACTTTCACCATTTGAGTTTCGAGATATTCAGGAGGCTCAAAAGCGCGCTAAACGTGGTTGATGATCCTTGTCACTACCGCCGGATTTAGCTAGCCACGTTGCGGTTATCACCGCCCACTCATCTTTAACTTCCCCTCTCCCAAAAAAAGTTCGATCGTTTACACATCCTACCTTGGGACTATCACCAACAAACATGCCCAAGGCAAATCCCCGAAGATCAAATGGCTCGTCCAGAGACACGCCATATTCGGCCTCCACGCCAAAAAGCAGACCCAAAGGCGCCAACAATATCTTCAAGATGAACACTGATCTGGGGTACTTATCTCCCGACTGCATGGTTTGCTTTCGCTAATACAAGATCAGTCAACATATTCTCAAGAACCCCAGCATCGCCGACTCAATCGTAAACAAAGCCGACATCAAACAGTCCGACACCGTCCTCGAAGTTGGCCCCGGAACCGGTAACCTTACCACCCGCATTCTCGCCAAAGCCAAAAAATGTATCGCTGTCGAAATGGATCCTCGCATGGCCGCCGAACTCACAAAGCGTGTCCAAGGCACCCCCTCACAAAAGCGCCTCGATATCCTCCTCGGCGATGTCATCAAACTACCTTCCCTACCATATTTTGACATCTGCATAAGCAACACACCCTACCAGATTAGTTCGCCACTTGTCTTCAAGCTGCTCGCACAAAATCCCGCGCCACGCACCTGCATTCTCATGTTCCAACGCGAGTTCGCACTACGGCTGGTTGCACGGCCAGGCGATACCTTATACTGTCGGCTTAGCGTGAATGCGCAGATGTGGGCACGCATAGATCATGTCATGAAGGTGGGCAAGAACAACTTCAACCCTCCGCCAATGGTAGAGAGCAGTGTAGTTCGCATAACACCAAAGGTACCGCGGCCGCAGATTAGTCCGGATGAGTGGGATGGCTTGCTGCGGATATGTTTTGGGCGCAAGAATCGAATTCTGCGGGCGAGTTTCTTTGGAACACGAGATCTAATCGACTTACTCGAGTCCAATTATCGCACATGGTGTGCCCAGAACGATGTGCCGGTCGACGATAGCCCAGTGGAACAGACAGAGGAGATGGAAGTGGACCCCGCGGACGTCGAGATGGACATAGACTTAGACGAAGATGCGGACGATGTGCCGGACTTCTTCAAAAAGGCGAGTTCGAGAAAAGGAAACAAACGGAAGAAAAGAGGCAAGGTCTATGAACTTGTCAAAGAAAAAGTTCGCAAGGTCCTCGAAGACGATACGGAACTTGCGGATAAAAGAGCTAGGCAGTGCGATGAGGGCGACTTTTTGCGTTTGTTGTATGCTTTCAACCTGGAAGGCATTCATTTCTGTTAGCTGTTTATGTTTTACGACCTTCAAATACCCCATTGTTTTATTTTTATTTTTGGTTTTCATTACTTCTTACTATTCTGTGTCTTTGGGACCCTATCACCATATCACCATCTTTCTTCTGATCCACCTTCTCATCAAGCCCTCCTCTGTTACTTATTTCATCTTTATGTCTTCAAGATCTCTCCTCTATGGTGCGGTGCTCCCCATCTACCGCGCTCCCGCTCCAAACCCGACACAGAGCAATAGCACCACAGCATACGTCATGCCAGCCTTCACCATATCTACGCCCCACCGCAAATTTCAGCCGTGCAATTTGCTGAATGAGTAACCCTCCCTAGTCCAGTGGTCTTCCCCAGTCGCCACCCACTGAGCGAGGTGAGCAGGTCCCAGGTTCGATCCCTGGCAGCAGATAAATGGGTCGCGTTTTACTCGCACGTTTAATTCTAACCAACCTCCCACAACATGTGGGGGGTGAGTTGTCCTATGGTCCAACACATTTAAGAATATCGGACGGTGCATCCGGAGCTGAGCTTCTGGTTTGTTGTATGTGTCTATGATTTCACTGTTGGCACGCTGCCTTTGGAAGGGGTAGCGGAAAGTAGTTTTTTGCCCTTTGGAGAACTTGGTTTCTCTTTTTTTGAAGTACTGGATTGGATAAAGTATTTCCTCAATTGTGATGAGCTTTCATGTCTTATGGATGTGTTTTGGTGACATTATGGATTTCTGTTTTTACATGCTTTTTTTGATTGGATCTAGAAGTTTGATGTATCTTCACTATCGCGTTAATCCCCTGGCTGGGGTCCTCAGGAAGACTTGAATGGCTCAATCTTGTCCATAGTTTACTAAGAGAATAACTTCTAGTCATATATAGCTAAACATATTCCATGAGATGGAAGCCTAACGAGACAATATATGAAACACGGATAGACTTTACGTCCTATAGTTTTGTGGTCTAACATCTAGAAACTTTTGACAACCTTTATTTACCATCAAAGTAGTTCTCAAACAGATCAGACATCAAATTTTATGATCATGAAGAACATATTGATCTTCTTCCGATCTCTACACATCAAATGCTTGCATGCATATCAAATGTGCAAGGAATACTATTGGTTGAACGAATGGGATAAATATAGATTGGTGCTAAAGAACGCCACTTTCAGGGAGCAGATTTGGGGAACGTCAACGACAGCAAACGCCCAACATCACCTTCAACCTGCAAAGCGCAAGAAAAGTACGGGTTCAGGAACGAAATGTTAAAAAGAGCATGGATACGTTGATAACCTGCCATATATTAACAAGGCCCAAGGAACCTTCATTACAAACCAGAGCGCATACGATCGCTTATCGACTGGCTCTCTACGCTTCCTGCAAGGAGCAGCAGAGTACTGACTGCATCATTCAGTGAACGGCCTCCAAAATGGTGTTGGATCCCATAACGGCTGTGGGCATAGCAAGCTCCTTTGCACAGCTGATTGAAATAGGCTTTAAAATCGGACATCGCATTCGTCTCTTCACCAGCGCTCAAGTCGAACTTCCATCAACGCTTCGAGATGCCGGCGATCGACTGGATCTGGTCATCAAGTCACTGGTCCGGCTGCAGAACGACAGCGATGCGGCCACCGAGCTTTCGAATTTTCTCATTGGTCTCAAACGACGCATGGAAAGTTTAGATGAAATCATCGACAAATATCTCCCCAAGGATGATGATAGCACGACCACCAAACTCGTCGCTGCGGTGCGTAGCTTGGGCAAGGATCGAAAAGTCGAGAAGCTTAGCGAAGAATTGCAGAGCGATGTCATCTATCTTACTGGCTACTTGACTGCGCGGATGAGTGTGGCAGCTTTGACGTCTAGTGGAGGTACTGGCCGGCATCTTGAAGGGCGTAAACTATTCCGAATACCCTACAAGAAAGTATCGCACTTTGTCGGGCGCGAGGCTTTGCTGAATGAGCTCTCCGCCTCTATGGACGAGCCTGCCACCGGTCATACGGCGCCAGTTATTGTTCTTCAGGGCATGGGCGGTCAGGGAAAGACACAAACCGCGCTTGAATACTGCCATCGTGCTTGGAGACGGGAGAGATACAAGGCAGTGATGTGGTTAAACGCCACGTCCGAAAGCTCGTTGGTCAAAAGCCTCGCCAATTTGGCGGAGCTTTTCAAAGAGCCAGGCCAGATCCTCATCGACAATGAGGCAAGAGCACAATTTGTTAAGCGCGTCTTGGAGAGTTGGAGCGAGTCTTTTCTACTCGTGTTTGACAATTACGACGAGCCTGAGCAATTCCGCAATGTTCATGAGTATTTCCCTGCTGCAGATCAAGGACGAATATTGTTCACTACCCGGGATCCAGATACATGGCGACTGGGTAAACAGATCAAGGTTGATGGTATGCTGGAAATCGAAGGTTTAGATCTTCTGTTCGATGTAACTGGAGTGGAAGAAACCCCAGATAATCTATCAAATGGCAAAGACATCATCAGAAGGCTCGGATATTTACCTCTAGCTATCGATCAAGCTGGTGCTTACATACACGACAGCGACGGAGAAATCGGTCTTGATGAGTTTCTCGAGTTCTTCGAACAAGAAACCACTGATATATTGGAAAGTACACCAGCTGTGTGGGAATATCTAGATCTAGCCAAAGAGAGTCAACGAGAGCACGCCAAATCCGTATTTTCCACATGGGAGTTGTCATTGTCACGACTACCGCTAGAAACAGATGATGGCAAGAAGATTGTCGAATTCCTCAGTGTGCTAGGTTTCTTCCACCCTGAAAGCATACCAGAAGATCTCTTCCGCATATACCTCCTCCGAAACCCAGATCCCACCCTCCACCCTCCATGGTTCACGCTCTTCCAAGACTCCTCCGGTACCTGGAGCAGCAAGAAATTTCGCGACTGGGCCATGCGTCTCCGCAAACTCTCCCTGATCACCGGCTTCTCACGCACAACGACCTCGGACGATTCCTCAACTCCCAACACCACAGCTACCAAGCCAAAGCTCAAGTCTGCGAACAGCAGCAAAACCTCCACACAAGGCAATCTCCAACTTGCCCTCCATCCTCTCGTGAGCGACTGGCTCCGTCTCCGCCCCACAGATCCCACCGCTCGCCAAACAGCCTTCCGCACATTCAGCGCGATCATGGCTCAGAACTGCGCAGAATACCACGTTACTACCTGGCTTCTTGGACTCACTTTCCGTATCCCCGTTGCTCGCAAAAACGCCTTCCTCCAGCACCTATCACAATATGAGCGCCGTCTGATTGGCTACATGGGCGATGATACAGACGCCCTACCACCGGCGCCAACTCTCATGCCCAATATTGACAAGGACGTGGCGTGCGCGGAACTATGTCTCGGATTGTTTTTGACTGATGCGAATCTCTTTGATCGAGCGCTGGTGATATATGAATGGCTGCTCCGAGTCTGTGATGCAAGGCCGGGCGTGCTAAAGTCAAGGATACATGGGTGGGTGGCAGAGCGGATATTGAACGATATGGCGTTTGTCGGGAATCATCTCGGCGCTTTTGAGCGTGGTCAGAGTTTGGAGAAGCACTTTGCGGAAAAGTATGGTTCAGAAAGCCTAGAGTATCTGGAGGTGCTGTTGGTGGGTATATCTATGGGAGTGGACACGTACAAATATGAAGAAGTTGCGAGAGTAACACGCGAATGTTACAATAAGCTTGAGGCTATGATGGCTGAAGAGGAGAGAGCCGGACGAAAACCAACTGATCTTGAAGAGAGGGATGACGATGATGATACAGAGTGGAGTATGTGGGAGGAGGCGAATTCCTTATGGGAGCAATATGCTCTTGAACTTGCGATCAGTCTTTGGGAGCTGGATGAGCCAGAGACACTCGAGGAGTCTGCGAAAATTCTCGAGCGTGTTTGCAAAGCTGGTACTAAGAGTAAGGATGTGAAGCAAGGCAGTACGAAGTGGAACTGGCGGATGTGGATTCTCGCAAATTCAATGACAGATCATGTTGGTCAAAAAGGCAACATGGTCACTGAGCTTCTCTATCTGGTCGAAAAGGAGCTTGGAAAAGAGAACTTTACATACTTTGCCACACAACAAGAGCTTGCTGAGCTGCTTCAAGACCAGGGCAAGTATGTGGAAGCTGAGGACCTGATTCGTGAGTGTATCAAAAACACCAGAGACTATCCGCCCAGAGAAGACAGCGATTTGTATATGCTGGGCCAACTGCGCAATTCGTTGATGAAGCAATCGAAAATTGAAGAAGCTATCGAGACACATCTCCAAGGTCTACGTATTTGCGAGAGCAGGAAGAATCCGGAACACTGGACTTATTGGGAATGGAAATACTGGTATTGCGAACTACTTCTGAAGAAAGGCGATCTTGACCTGGCAGAGAAGTCGATTAAAGAGTGCATCAATGCAACGAAAGACATCACAGTGCGCAACTTTGACATTGAAATGCTCACTTGTCTCCGCCAAATTCTGGTAGCCCAAAAGCGCTTCACTGAAGCAGTCGAATTGACTCGAAAGATTGTCGACATGGTCAAAGATCGTGATGTGATGACCGTCGCCAATAAGCGCGCCTGGGTTAGGGATCTCGCGAACTTGATAAACGTTGGACTGCGAGATCCTAGGGAAGCTGAACGAGTTATCTCGCAACTGGAAAATCCCAACGCGCTGGAGTTGAATAATCGACTGGTTTTCCGTCATTCAATAGACGATATTGAAATGGTAGAGACATCCACTAGCATCATGCTTGATCTGCTGAACTGTTTTGGAACTGGGTTAGAGGAGATCACTGAGCCTCCTCTCGACAGCAAGCACACGTATGCTTCCTTGGCCCAGGAGGTATGCAACAGGTTGAAGAAGAAAGACACACCTCAACGTCATCATCTGGCAACCTGGGATGAAGCTGAAGACGAAGACGAAGACCCAGTAGATAGGCCAATGGGCGAGCCAATTATCGTTCAAGGGAACTGGTCAATATATGCATTCTTTCTACACCGAAGCTTGACTTCACTCAGGCTCGGTGATTTTGCAGCAGCTACACACTACCAGGAGCTCTACAAATCGTTGTTTGAGCTCTTCAAGGAGAAGCACAAAGATCGCTTCGGTATCGCATTTAAGGCTGTGGAATCAAAGATTCGAATAATGCTTGAACTCAAAAAGTCTGGAAACCACTCTGAAACAGGCATGCGAATACTAGGCGATATGATATCATGGGCTGAAAACAGATGTCGCGAACTATTAGGAGTGGATGCACCAGAAACAAGAAAGCTCGAATCACTCAGCGAGTTACGCAATAGCGTAATCAAATCTCTGGATCTAGAACTTCTTGGAGCATCGTTGTCTATGAAGTCACTGGATATTCTACCAGCTCATTATCGGCCACATGCGTCGACTGATACCTTGGTCTCTAATGCAGGCCAGGATTCAGTGGGAGAGCAAGGCCATGTTGGGGATCATGAGGGGTCCTTGGAGATGTTGTCGGGCATGGACCGCCAGCCAAAGATGTTTGCTCTTCAAAGAAGACCTACTGATTTGGCGAGGATGGCGATGGAGATGGAGGTGCCAGGTAGACCGTCCTTGGCAGCACTATCTTCACCCCTTGTATAAAGCTGCATATAACGTATTGCAGATTGTACTCGAGGCAGAAATACCTAACTTACAACCAACTGTGTCCTCAGCTGAGTTATCGAGCCTTAGTATACTGGCTTGAACAGGTATTTGCTAGTAATTATAGCGTGGTGAGCGCGAAAACGACGGCAGTGTACGTGTTTGTAAGAAGTCCTAATTAGGAAATATTGCATTACCTCTTTGGGAAGGTCGTTGTGGTGGTGGTCGGCTCGACCTTCCAAAGGCAGTTAGTGGCTTGGTGGACCCTTTGCCATCCTTTGGCCACTTCATCCTCCAATCTTCCCCACAGTTTCCCAACAATCACAACTTCGTTTGCAACGTCGGTCTGGAAATCATCCAGTCTGTCGTCTGATTCCAAGTCTGCCTTTAACCAGTCTACAAATCTCTGAAAAACATAAACCCAAAGCCAGCTCACCAATTTCTGCTTCAGCCGAAGCATCCACCGCCTCCAATCCAAAACCACCAACCCCCGCATACCAGAATCCACAGCAACCCTGGCTCTTCCAAGCAATGGCGATAACCAAATCCCATTCCAGAAGTAGTAGTAATAATAATTATGCCCACGAGAATGGGTATAATACTACAACCAGCCTCCGTGCCAGCTGCTACGTTGTCAACGCTTCTTCTATGGCTCTATCCAGCTTCCATTACTCCACTACCGGCGCTGGCGGGCCCGAGTGGTATTCCTGAGGTCGTAAGTCTACCCTCGTAAAGACCTTTTCATCATCTCATCCTATGCCCCTCCATACTGACCAGCTCTTTTGTAGGGAAACGACCATGGACCACCCGAAAGCCCCCCTCTGGCCGCGTACGCCGTCAGTTCCACGCGCCTAGGGGCGGCCGCGCATTACATCCGAAGCGAATGTGAGAGATTCTGCTGTGAGACTCTGAAAGCTGCCTTTCTTGGTGAGGGGCGGGCGGCTTTGCACGACTCACTTGTGTTGGATGCGCAAACAGATGGCAAGATGGGCGGCGGCGCCTACTTGCCAGCTATGCAATTAGATGGCTCTAATGGCTCGATGGATTCGAACGACTCCTACATGCTATCACCCGCGATGTCTTCGAGAGGCTGTGTTAGCAGCTTCTTTGAGCTCTGGGACTATGTTAGTGGAGCAAGATTTCGTGGGTTCATTGCCGACAAGAATGGAACAAAGGGCTTGTTTGTCTTCTTTGATCGGCATGCTTTTGGGACTGATTTGAAGCCTGGGTAAGTTCTGACAGCGAAAATGGAGACACACGTGAACTAATCTTGCACAGTCTCATGGCCCTCCTTGAACTTTGTGATGTTGCTGGAATCGATTGCTCTGAGGCAGTCATTTGCTTGGATCGATATTTGGAAGGCGAATCCAAAGCGATGATACATGACTTTGGATGGGCTGGCTTCGAACTTTCGACATTGGCAGACTGGACAGATCATGATGATATGATCAGCGAACGCTGGATATTCCTATCCATGGAAGTATAATTTATGTCGGAGTCTATTGCTATGTTTTCACTCGGTAGCTTTGGAGTTCAGGACTTAGTGCTTGTACATATGGAACTTGCATAATGATTGGTTCTTTGAATTTGCAACTCTAGTTTTGGCTGATTTAAACAATGAAAAATGGTTTTCTCAATAACCATTTGACTCCTTATTTGCAGGTATAAAAAGACAAAGAACATTAAACAAAGAATATGATGATGATCTGAACGGATTTTGATCTGAGGCAGGGCTAACCAGTGACCAGCCAACTTGGCCCAATGCCTGCACAAACGCCGACCCCTGCAGCTCTAAAGCTGGACCTTGAACAGAAAAGACAACCACTTTGGTTCTGACCTGCATCTATCACCAACGCATATTTGCTGTACTGCTTTGACTTGACGCTCCAGATATCTTCAGCAGTTCAATACTTGCCGTAACTCTCCCTCCATTCACCGCAGAGCCTAGCGATTTTCTCCTGAGATGAGCTCCCCTTAGCTGCCACCTTTCCTTTCCAGGCTACACTTCTCCTCGCAAACCACACATCTCACGATGCTACCACGGCCGCGATTTAGTGCTCTAAGCGCTCTAAACTTTTTACTGCTCCTCTCTACATCATCAAATGCTTTCTATCTTCCCGGCGTGTCGCCTACCTCCTATACCGACGGTGACGTCGTCCCCTTATACGTAAACCATCTCACGCCTTCGGAAACCGACAACAATCCCAACGTCCAATCCGTATATTCCTTCGATTATTACAGTTCCGAATTCCATTTCTGTCAGCCAAGCGATGGCCCTAAGCAAGTAGCTGAATCGCTCGGCAGTATCCTTTTCGGCGACCGAATATTTACATCTCCCTTCGCATTGCGCATGCGACAAAATGTCCAATGCGCCGCAGTATGTGCCGAAGCAGAACCTGTCACATTCCCACCGGCCGATTCAACTGTTGTAAATCAACGAATATTGATGAATTACATATATAATTGGCTTGTAGACGGACTGCCAGCAGGCATGCAAAATGAAGATATGGCAACCGGCGACATCTTCACCCTTCCGGGGTTCCCTCTCGGCCAGATCAACACGGACACTGGTAAACCAATTCTTCATAACCACTACGAGATCCACGTCGAGTACCACGAGGCTGCGAGCAACGAATACCGAGTCGTCGGCTTCCGCGTAGCTCCCTACTCCCGCGCTGACACCGTCGTCACCGGCACGCAAGCATCATGCGGCTCACAAGACAGCCCAGCCCTCCAACTTTCCGAGGACCAAGATACCAAAGTCGCCTGGACCTACAGCGTAGTCTGGGAACGCTCTGACACGCCGTTCGCCACCCGCTGGGACAAATACCTACATGTCTATGATCCAAAGATCCACTGGTTCTGGCTCATCAATTCTGCGGTGATAGTCTGCCTGCTCGTCGGCATGGTTTCCACCATCCTTCTACGCACCCTCCGCAAAGATATCGCGCGCTACAACCGCTTGGACCAAGATATCGCGCTCGAAGACTACGCCGGCACCGGCATCCACGACGACGATGGGCTCGCAGAAGACAGCGGCTGGAAACTGGTGCACGCGGATGTTTTTAGACCACCACGGTACCCGCTTCCGCTGGCGGTGTTGGTCGGCAATGGCGTACAGTTGTTCCTTATGACGGGATTCACGATCGCTTTTGCGCTATTTGGCTTTTTGAGCCCCTCGAATCGTGGCAGTCTGGGAACAGTCATGATATTGTTTTATACCGTTTTCGGGTTTGCCAATGGATATGTCAGCGCCCGTGTTTACAAGTTCTTGAACGGCGAGGGATGGCGCAGACTGTTCATGTACACGCCCATGTGTTTGCCATTGTTCGTCTTTGCGGTATTCTTCTTCCTCAATCTCTTTGTCTGGGCGCGTGGAGCGTCAGGTGCTGTACCTTTTGGGACTATGCTTGTGCTAGTACTCATCTGGTTCGTGATTTCACTTCCTCTATCGCTGGCGGGCAGCTGGTTAGGATTCCGATCAGAAGCTATTCGCGCGCCAACTCGCACAAATGCTATACCGCGCCAGATACCACCTCCAATAGGCTGGATGAAGCCAATACCCGCAATACTAGTCGCTGGTGTACTACCTTTCACTGCCATTTCCGTGGAGCTTAGCTTCATCCTAAGCAGTCTGTGGAGCGGACGTTTCTACTACATGTTTGGTTTCTTGTTTCTATGCTTCGGGTTGATGGTCATGATGTGCGCAGCAGTGACAGTACTTATGGTGTATTTTATGCTGTGCGCTGAGAACTACAACTGGTAAGTCTATCCTTCCCTTTTCCTATCGCTCATACTAATATATCTCAGGCATTGGCGAGCCTTTTACAGTGCAGGCGCAACAGGCGCCTACGTCTTCGTATATGCACTTTTCCACTGGGTGCGTAGTCTAAGCTTTGCAAGCTGGACGAGTGGTGTACTATATTTGGGATATAGCGCGCTGATGAGTGTATTAGTATTCGTCTTGACTGGTAAGTTGCTTTAAAATGCGACAGGATATTTGACTGATAAATTTCCAGGCACGATCGGTTTCTTGGCGAGTTGGCTATTTGTACTGAAAATTTATGATTCAATCAAGGTTGATTGAGACTACTCCATATTTGTGGAATCAAAAGGGGCGCATTAGCGGTGATTTTTCCGGGCAGGCGTTTTGGCCAATCTACAAGGCTGGGGAATGGCGTATATATATGTACTCGTATTGTTAACCTGAATGAAATCATATCATCAACGCAATGGAAGCCATCCAATGCGCTTACAATATATTGCCAGCGTAAGGCGATAGCCTTTAAGAGGATGCAACATCAGACATTGTGAAGAAAATAGAGTAAAATCAGAACTGAGCTCTTGTGAATTTGGTACCAAAACCATGCCAATGCTATGCTACCGCTACCAAAAAATGAGACTATACAAAGGAGATTCAGTATGACAGTGAAAGTCCAATTCCACCTACTCGGATCGCCCAAATCTATGGGCTCCGCTGCTGGTAGACTAACCCGTTTCGAATGTTCGCCAACCCGTAGCCAAACTCGTCGCCTTTCCGTTCCTATGAGTCTGGATTCCCTGCCATTGCCTCTGAATTTGCCTGCGGCAGTAACTCAATCTGCCGAATCAAGAAAGACCGCTCATCCATAAACTGATCATCATCCGTCCGATCGTTCAGAAAACCTGGCAAAAACCTCAATAGCCGCTCGCGATTATTCACCAACATTCTCTGCACTGCATAACTTTTATTTGGGTTCGCCACAAACACTTTGAAAACGTGGAAACCTTCGTAGTTGATCATCCGCCGGTCGTCGAGTAGTAACTTCATGCATAATTTCAAATGTTCCGCGCTGTCGACGTATGCCGTCATTACACTGTAGTTTGCGCGATCTAGTAGGAGCTCGCCGAGAAGTTTGATGGATTGCCGCTTTGTCACGTAGTTGTCTGATTGGATGAGCGCGCGGTTGTATAGTGTGAAGAATTCGGTGAAGTTGGTTTCGAGGTAGGTGGCGACGAGGGCTTTGTGTTTTGTTAAGATTTCGCGGAAGGTGCTGAATGCGTCTGCGCAGACTTCGAAGCTCGATTTGACGATCCAGTCAAAGAATAGCCAGAAAACACCCTTTCCACTCGCGGGCGCTGTTGTATCGACTTCCGCAAGATTTCGTGGCTGTCCATCAGGTGTGGGTTCGTCATAGAGAATAAGAGCAGCGATGGCGTCGTACTTTAGTGCTTCGCGG
Source organism: Microthyrium microscopicum (assembly GCA_010405405.1). NCBI lineage: Eukaryota > Fungi > Ascomycota > Dothideomycetes > Microthyriales > Microthyriaceae > Microthyrium > Microthyrium microscopicum. The sequence goes on along the minus strand of MU004233.1, from coordinate 1,471,680 downwards.
AGGACGCCACCACATGGCATGGCGGACTCGCGACGGTCGTAGCCGTGGCAGAGGGCGGTGATGATTTGCGGACGGTGCGTGAGGACATAGTGTAGGGCGGTGGGCTCTGCTTGGCCAGAAGATTTGTAGCGGAAAGCGTTGGAGAATATTGCTTGAGTGTCTTTGCGAGCTTCAAAGGGGATTTTGTGTATGTTTGTGGCGAGGAGGTAGAGGAGATCTTCGGAGAGGAGGAGGTTGATGAGTTGAAAGACTTGTTCGGGGCTGACTTCTGTTTCTATACAATTTATTAGCATGGATAGTAGCTTGAGAGGAAATGACTACGGACCTTGTGTCCCTTGGAGAATCAGTTTCATTTGTGCCAGCTTTTGTGATAGTGCTTCATCTTGCTTGGGATTTGTTAGCGAGATGTAAACATGGTAAGGGAAGATCTTACGGCTGAAGGTAGCTGTTCTACCGAAGACAGCTTCTGAAGGGATTCTTTTGCGCTTCGAACTATTTCGACTGTAGTCTTTTGCTTGTTTCTGGGGAAAAGGAAAGCCATTGTTGTGAGATTTAGTTGTTGATGATCAATGCGGTGGAAATGGAGGGGTCTCGAGCTAGCCTTGCGAAGCGTGCAGCCATATACAAATCTAACGGGCCGAAAAAAGGAAGCGGCGAGTGATAGAGTGTACCGTGGTAGCAATTGTTTGGCGGTAAGAATATGGCAACCGGTATGTTGGTGGAGAGGGAGATCGTTGGGCGGGTTTGGGGATGCAGGTGGTGGTTAGGATGAGCTGCAGTACCACAGCAAATGGCAAGCACAACCAACAGACACATCCCTGCAACTGCACAACCACATGGCAACCATGGCTCGTGTATTTACGGCCCCCCTATTTTCTGCAACATTAATTTCAGCATAACACTTGTCTACGGTAAGGCCAAAAGCTGGTGTATCTAGCCTACCCGTTACACAGATCGTGCTGATAGCGGTCCAGAAACAAGTGTCAGGCTTTCTTGCATTGTTTAGTAGTTCTGGTACGTTAAGCCCCTTGCGCACCTTTGCCAACCAGATTGCCACGCTGTAAACAAACATTGGTGGTCATCGAGACAAATGAAGGCTTCGAGCTTGTCGATACTGTAGAAAAACAGAAGGGAATCAATTTAGAGACTTAATGTCATGATGGAAAATAGGGCCAGCAAAGCTTATAACGCCGCAGAAATGATATAGCGCTATCATTAATGGGCTTGTACTGCAAAAAGTATCGCTGTCTCAGCCTTGCTTTCAGCCTTATCCTAACTTCATGTCTTTCAACTCCAGGTAGTTCGTACGCCAATTTTCTACTTCCCACCGAGGACAATGTTTTCCTTGTCGGTTTTTTAGTCGTGTTGCATTTATTACAGCAAAAAATCCACAGTGTTCAGAAAATGTCGTCACGTCGACCAAACCGGACCTTGGAAGTTTGGAACCATAGATTTATACGTCGTACTAGGTGCACTGGCTACCAACCGGGTGACAGAATCAATGGCGCGCTCCCATCAAATATGATGTCTTCTATAGCAACTCTTAAAGAAAAGCTACTTTAAATCCCAACGCATTTGATGGGGAATCGAGTGTCATCCACTTTGAAAAGAAGATAATATACCTTGGCATAAAGCGTACTAGATGGCAGACATCATACTTGATGAGAGCGTGCCACTTATTTTATCGCCCAGTTGACTACCTCCTACTCTTACTCACCATGCATTCAGATCAACACCCAACATCAAAGTGTCATAAAACTTCCAGATAAACTGATCATGCTCATCGAACTCAAGTATAATTCATGTGCATTTCGGCGGAATTCTTGCTCCAAGAAACCACCACCAGTGCTTGTACTGCCCCAGCAGCATGGTGGAAATTCAATGCTAAAAATCATCGTGAGATTCTCAGCTATGGTCGACCACCGCCAGAGACAGTCATATACCAACCTACCGTACCAGATCACAACCACGCGCATACCTGATGAACATACCTGCCTATTTGAGTTCAGCGCCGATGCTCTACCGGATTCCACAGACGTGATGTGTGCACCAGCTCTTGCCTATAAAGTAATGCGTTCCCCCCAATAATTTACAGACCGGCCTCTGGCACAAACAACAATTTTACACAGTAGGCCCAAAGTTATTCCCCAACACAGATTTTACCAACCAAATTTTCCAACCCAGCTTCCAAATCAACCAGTTGCCCCCCATCGTCGCTTGTCGCAGCGTAAAAGCATCAACCATTACCAAAAACTTCAACAACCACCACCTCCACCACCAACCGCAAAAGAACTTTCTCTATTAGGATGCGCCCGCTCTGTCCTCGCGTCCCAGGGATGGTTCCCCTTCGGGGCGGACGGGATAGCCCGCGCCCCCTCAGACCCCTTCGCCGTCAACGAGTGGCATCCCAGCAGGCAACACTTGCCAACTGGGTGACACCTCTCGCCCCTGGACTACCCACTCGGGTAGCGAGGGTCCCTGGCGAAGGAAACCTCTTCAATCCTCGGCGGCGTGCAGCGCCAAATCCAGGAACGATGGTTACGCCAACCCCGCTCCACGTAGCAATTATAGCAGCAGCTAGAACGATGGCGACTGCTGCTACGGCAGCGCATCACGAGCCTTCCGGAAGGCGTGTCTTCAACTTCCCGTTTCTACCATCAACACCAGCACCAACCACAAGAGCTGACTCGCCCTGGCCATCGCCACCACCATCACCAGTAACAGCAACAACAGCACGTGTTGCTGCTCTTCAAAGATCAAGAAGATCTGGTGCGCCCTCACCGCAACCCTTTTTGACTCCAAGTGCAACTTCAATACCAAGACAACAAACTGTCGCAAATACACCAATCGGACAGATGCCCGCGCCGCAAATTGTCCATGCCGTACCATCATTAACTTCTTCTTCTTCCGCTAACGCTGAAGAGGATGAAGAGGAAGAGGAGGATGACTGGCAACCCAGTCGAGAAGACATATCTGACGATGAGTCGGATGATGGGTCCGAATCTGATTCTGGGTCTATCGTTCGAGGGCCCAGCTCAGGAGGACTCGGTATGAGGTCTGGATTTGGTCAAGGCTTTTTGTAGGATTTTGTTTGTCGTTTTCCATTGCGAGTGATTTACTGCGTGTGGTTTATCGCGAACGTTTCAAATTGCGAGTTTTTTGTTGCAAGTGTTTTATTGCGTTTGATGTTTCCATTATTACACGCAAACTTTGTGCTATATATATCAAGTGCTTTCAAATGAAGTCGACTTTTGGGTTAGGGGTACTCACTTCCCGTGCTCTATACCCAACGCAAACCACATTTCCGATCTCTCTCTGTGACTTTGATTTCTCAGTGCCATGAGCCCATCAAAGGCGCCGGTCTAAACTGCATTTCATAAACGTAATTCACTTCTCCCATCGTTCTCGGGAAATTCCTAGCAGCTTCACAAAATTTATCCAAAACCTCGAAAGCAGAAGTCAACTATACGACTGGCTGCTATGACCCCCAAAAAAATTAGATGTGACCGATGAGTAGAGAAGTATTAACACCTATCCCAGGCAGTTTCGCCATCAACAACAGCAATTCCGCCATCAACAACGGGAAATTATCCGAGATCAGCACGACCTATCCCTCCCACTACAATCTATCGTCCCCCTTGCCCTCGATCACCTTCATCACATTCAGTTTCTCCCATCACATCCGCTCTCTCCAAGTACAGTCGGTCGCTCTCATTACGTTTGGTCTCTCTTGCCACCTTTCCGTCGTTATGGCCAATACTTAAATCTCCAACGATGGCATCTCCTATTTGCAGTATAAACTGCCGGTGGAGCTGCGAGAAATGATTTTCCATCACCTGCTAGTCGCTCCTGCAAATCAACTCATCCGTATACACGTTTCCAAGGAGAGTTATCCGAAGAACAATGGATTGAGCATGCACGTGGCTAAGAGACAACGCAACGTGCATTTATCAATCCTTGCTACCTGTCGACTATTCTATCAACAAGCTCAGCACATGATATGGAAGTACAACGCTTTTGAGATCACACCGGACAACTGGCTACGAATTTCACGGACCAACTGGCTACAAATAGAGGCTGGCATTCATCACTCCAGTGATACTCGAATCTCTCTGGCGCGTTTTAACGCAAAGCTAATCACTCGCCTGCAAATTCCAAACTACAGCACCTGGTTTGAGCACTGCCATACCGCGAATTTTGGTCATATCCATGCTATCCACGAGTATTTCCCAAATGTGTCATGGATCAACTTCATTCTGGACGCCAAAGAGCTTGAAATGGAAAAGAATAACTCATTGGCTTCCATTACTCAGGTTGTGCAGCGTTTTCCTGTCGAACACTTGGAGTGCAACATATACCCAGCTGAGATATTTTCATTCAAGCAAGGCTTTCAGTCCACATGGTATTTTGCCGCCGGCTATTTTGAGTGAATGAGACCAAGTAGAGCAGAGCTAGCAGCTGAAGTGATCTCTCACCCCGAATACACGCCGTTAGCAACGCTGGATGCCGCACTAGAGCCGGGAACTCTTCGAAGTTTAAGTTCTTCCTGTATCAAAACGCACTTCATGACAACGATCTATAATACTTGAGTTACTTGGCGAGCTTTACATTACATGGAACGGCCACCATAGTATGCTCGAATGGATCGCCATGCAAGTCATAATTGGCTCTCGTTACGTGTGTTGGCTTGGGCAACCCTCTGCTAAGCTTTAATTTATACTGACATAGCTCAGGTTGAAGCACAAATGCATCAGCAGCTTCGTGATCAGACTGGAGGCATGCGTCGAGTGCCCCAGGACTTCAGCTTTCATCGCTCCCAACTGAATAAGATCCTGGACATGATGGGAGATACAGAGGCCCCAGTCAAACATACTGCGAATGACTGGAGCTTCACATTAAGAACTATTACCTCAGAAAATGATATTCCTCGACCCGAAATCCGTTTGGTCTATAATCATGGCAAGGTAATGAAAACTCTTGTGCAGACGAAAACTCCATATACTTCATGCTAACGATATGCAGAAACGCGAAGGGGTCCTATATGAGATTGTGGGAGCCTATGGCAATGCCAACAGAATGGAAGAGCTATAAGCTAGTATACCACTTGAATACCTATTCAGGTGGAGGGGGGAGTAGTGGACTCGATCTTTTGATATGAATACATCACCTTGTGAAGTCTTTTTAGAAGTCTATTCTTCTTTGGAAGGTAATGTCTTCCTTGTCTACTGCGAGAACGCCAAAAACCATGTCCATGTTCAATCTAGTACCACGGGGCAATTTGGACTCCAGGGAATGTCTGGGCTTGGGGGAGCCTTGGTCGAGGGATTGTCCAGAACGTACTCCCTCCGCAGAATCTTTCCTGAACACATATTCCTGAATCGATTTTCCAGCGCCGAGTCAAAATCAACCCATGAATCGATCAAGTCCAATGACAAAGTAGCAAATGCACCACAAGCGTCGGTAAGATAGACTACTAGGAGATGAACTTGTGGAGGAAGTTGTCGCTGCATGTCTGTCAATAATGCGAAGCTTCGCAGGCTGACTTCTTCGGTTCCAGTGATGACAACTTTGAGATCTTGGAAGCATTGAAGGTTGTCACTATACTTTCCACCACTGAGTGTAGCTTGGCGAAACTTTGAGATACTGTCCGAGTAAGACTTAATATGGCGTTACACTGTGTTGCAGATGCCGCTGTGCTAGCGCCAGGTTGAAGGCTTATCGATTTCCTACACTTTCAGTTGGTTTTGCCTCATAGGCACTGGTATCCAAGCAGATTCAATGAGAACTCACATCTGTAAAGCACTTAGCAGACAGACCAACGCGGACGAATGGGCAGCTCCTCGAGCCTGAAACTCCTTGATATCGTCCTTCTTGTTCAACGACCATTGCATCTTCTTGAGAGAATCTTTGAGGGTGCTTCCAGAGCCACAAAGTCGCAAAGAGTGGTTATACTTCTCAATCTTCCCAAGAAAGGCTGAAATAACCTCCTGGCTCTGGCATGCTGCCTGCTCGATCGTACTCTTATCGAACTGAAGCGACTCATGGACATCCAGTTGTTTTACTTCTATCGGCGCTCGCTCAAGAACGTAAAGCTCCCGGATCAGATCTCTGTATCCTTGGCCTGGACCAGCTCCATCTCAAGTGATTTGATTAGGTCTTTTATCAGGTTGATACCTGCGATGCTGTCCCCGACTGAAAACCCAAAGCCGGCAACAGACCTGGTAAAAGATGCTACCACTAGGGTAGTAGAAGTGTCTGTCGCAGAGATGAAGATACTGTCTAGACGACGCGGTAGTGCTCGCAAGGTGTGACAACAATATCAAGTAAGGCATACCAAGGTAGACATGCATGAAGGGAAAAAGATAGCGGCCCGATTCAGCGTGCAGAGCTCAGAAGGCCAATACGATTTGGGACGAATTACTCCTATAGAAATCTAGGTTATCAGGCTAAGACTATAACTTCTTTTCACTCCAATACCAATCATTCCCAAAGAGAGTATCAGGTAGAACTTACTGGGCCCGTGATCTCTCATCTTCCATTGTGAAGTAAAGAACGTCTGGAACTCATTTCCAAGCAATCTCAACACTAGGCTCTCGATCAATGAAAATAATACCAACACACCTCCTTAGTTGTCCAAAGCGACTCAAGATTCCTTTTCCTTGTCAGCTTGATTTTCCATGTCAGCTTGATCTTGCTTGTCAGCTTGATTTCCCTTCTCGGCTTCATTTTCCTTGTCAGCTTCCGCCAGAAGCGCTGCTTCGGCATCGTCTCTTTCTCGCAGCACTTTCATCTCCTTCTTGATCCAATGACATTCCCCTTCAGCGAGCCAAGTGAGTTCAGGATACTCGGTCAAGACGAAACCAATAATTCCCTCGGGGATATTCGTTTTGTACCATTTTTCAATGATCTTCTTGGCCCCGTCAGGTATGATTCGGCTTTGCGTTGCCATCCTTGAAGTGTGACCGTTCGTGTGCCCGTTCGTGTGACCGTTCGAGTGACCGTTTGTGGTTGAGGAGTTGGAAGTTGGTTGGTTAATGCCTTGGAGCATATCAGTTCTTTTTCATTGGGGTGACAAAAACCAGGTTGATGGACAATTTACCAGTTGGGATCGGTTGTCTGTAGGCTTTTATTGATCTGCTGAGGATGAAGGGCACCGAAGGCCTACGGTGCGTATTTACGACTACTAAGGCGCTAAGAGTAAAGTAGTGCAATGGTTTTAAGTCTTCTGACATGATGATTTGGTAACGATGCTTGATGTTGTTGACATAATGTATCGGGCAACGGAGGATTCGGTTCATGCCCAGAGGGTACCGTCTATATATAAGGAAAGAACCTCTGCATTATGTTGAAAGCACTTTCCCGAATTCTCCCAGAATTTGGAAAGTCTAAGCCGGCTGAAGACATGACGAGATTATCATGACAACATATCAGGTATACACTGCCAGTGACGATCCATGATATAGAGCCAGTACCACATTAGAATACCGCCAAAGCCCATGCTAGCCTGGCGGTAAACTCAGTCCAAAGCATGAGTGCTGTTCCCAGCGTATGGACAACAAGTGGCAGACTCTCAGTGATGATTGCCATGTTTATCAACGATGTCATAATCGTTGAACGAGAGCTACTGCACGGTTCCTGGATATCATTGCCAAAATAACAGGAAGGAATTAAAGAAACGGCATGTTCATTTCTCACCATCACCAGTTTATAACTACCAGTAAACATTGTAAAATCATAGATAACTGGGTATCAGAATTGCATCTATCATGCCAGTGTAACATCCACCATCAAACTCAGGCAGATGTAAGATGACCCCGTAGAACTCCTCGCTGTAAACAAAGGTAAATGTCAAACTAAAAACTTTCCTAGCAACAACAAATTTGGTCTCTCGATCAACGAGACGATACCAATACCCTTCTCTCTATGCGGACAATCAACACGATATCTTTGAGGTACCTGGCTTGCCATTAGCTGTTAGTTTTCGCATGAATATCGACATTGCTTATTCGTACCTATTCTTCAAGTACTCATTCCTGCTCTACTTGGATTTTCGCGGATCAATTTGATTTCTTGCGCAAGTCGTTCCTCTGTGATGAAACGGAGATCGTATTTCATGCCATACTTCATCATCATATCGAAAATTATTTCACTAGGTGTCAAAGTGGCTTCATTTTCCTTGATGAATTCTAGGACTTCCTCAGGTATCTCTGGCGGATCGGCAGCCATCTTTTCGGCTGGATTTGGGCTTTGAAGCGAAACTTGAGTGAGGGTACTATGGGGTAAAGCTGGGTTGATGTGAGGATTTTAAACGGATTGTCTGCTGTAATATTAGTTTGTCGTACTCAAATTACAGTCAATCAGCGCATAGACAGCGTAAGCGAAGTGCCCCCATGAACCTCGCTGTCTATCATCTGCTCTGATGTGAAGCAGAGTACAGCCTCTTGATCTAGAAAGAGGAGAGATATCAAAGTGTATGGGAAGTATTGCAGTCCACCGAAGCAAGCTAGTCTGTAGCAAGATTCATGGAAGAGCAGATGGAGTACGGACCTTCAGTCTAAATTAGTTAGACGATATGATAGTTGATAGTTGGAATGATGCCAGATCGGATTGCTGCTGTGGAAGTTTGTGGTTTCTGATATTCAGAAGAACCAGCATCCTGTAACACTATTTTATAACCCATGTTGTTCAATGTGATTGCATTGTAAACGAGAGATGGCCACATCATTCTGGTTTGATATACGAACGACGCTCAGGCTTCGGGTTTGCATGGCTTGATTTCACGGCCCGTTCACCATTGCCAACTGTTGAACGAAGTAAACTAAGAATTTCAATCGAGTATGAAAGCTACCAATAGCTACGATAGTTAGTTGAGTGCTCTCCTTTGCATCGGGTAGGGAAGAATTCAACGGGCTATCGATGCTAAGAATAGTTAAAGGGCAAGAAAGATAGTTCTCGATGTGTAGCGTCATTGATGAGACAAGACATTGGAAAGGAGCAGCAATTATCTTGATTCTCTCCTTCACAGTCCATCGTCATTGGCAAAGCAGCACTTTTTGTCTACAGTACGTGCCCCATGACTGCATGAGCACGAGCATGAGCACGAGTAAGAGCGAAGTATGTGATATTCTCAAACAAACCGAAAAAGCAAACCGAGCCTGTGAGAGCGTATATCAGAGCCATCTAAGGAACATGCTCCTTCCGTGATCCATGAACCCAACGCCATCCAAGCTTGATCCGACCATGAACCCAACGCCATCCAAGCTTGATCCGACCATGAACCCAACGCCATCCAAGCTTGATCCGAGCAAAATAATTCACCGTTCATCGTAATGCATCAAAGAAATATCATACAGCCAGGCTGGCTAAGCGTACACTACGCAAGAGCAAACCCGGCGTTTCCCAAACACCGTCCTGCAAAGCAACTACCACTGTGGCAGCCACTTTTGGGCTTCTTCATCAGTCACTACCACATCCTCAATGGGTTCCTGTCGATGCTCCAACCCGCCATCGTCACCGGTCAAATATCGTGGTAGGAAAATGGAGCGGTTCCAGTCAAAGCCCTGTGAGCTCTTCACGCACGAGATCTAGACATCTGATTAGCTTTTGTCCCAATACCGTGAGATTATCAACTCACCAGCTGCGGGGCTTCCGGGCTGCCCACATCAACAACTATATGCTCACTCCGCTCCAACTCCTTGCCCATAAGACTTTGCCGCCGTCGGAACGGGCTTGAAGCCCAACGCTCACGCTCCTCTAGAGCAGCATCTTGCTTGCCTTTGCCCTTGGCTTCTTTGGACAGACGGGACTCAGAGGGCGTATATGACGAGGGGCTGAGGTTGGAGCTAGCAAAAGACGAAGGCGTGGTAGGAGAAGATGGTTTTCGGAACGAGGACGGAATTGTAATAGAGTTGGACATGGTCACTTGTGATAGAGTTTCAAGCAATCTTGATGGACTGGTGAAGCTGTTATGGGAGCTTATCGGGACGTTCAATGGGTGAGGCCGGCCGAGGCTGAGGGGTAATTGTGGTGTTCTGTTAGTTCAGCGAGGCAGTAGAGTGGATTGAAAGTGGGCTTTCGTGGTATTAATGCAGAAGTGTCAAGTACATGAGCTGGCAGCAGAATGAGTCGAAAAACAAAGTATAAGATTTAGATATGGTGTTGTAGAAGTAGACGATGGGAGTTGAAGTTGGATGAGTTGTCAAGGCATCTTTGGAGGCGGATGACTGGCAACCAATTAGAACACTTCAACAAAGCCACCTCGGTCAATGCCGGTCATAAGGTTATGACGCATCGCAAGGCTGAAACAACAAAGCACTCACTGCGATATTGACAAGGTAGAGTACATCGAAGCTGAGTTCTGCAGAAAACAAGTAATAACTCGGAGATTGATCGTCAAGAACTGGGAAGATGGGGCTAATGGGCAATAATGTCCCAGAAATCTCCAAATAGCTTGTTGTAAGACTTGGAATATTAACAGTTCAAAGCATACTTTTGTTGTATTGTGCTGGTCTACAGCTTGCGTTGCTGGCTAGAAGAGGTTTGTTGGGAATTTGAAGTTGAAGTTTAAAACACAAGTATGGTACTGGATACCGTAGTCGAGAATATGGTGTTGTTGATTACTCAAAGTTGCGGAGAAGCTTCGAAGCTCACCAACCTGAGAAATCTAGCCCCTATCCACTCATTTGAAGCTTCCATTGGACTGCTGCGAAGGGGAATCAAAGTCTGGTACCGATTCAGGGGAAGGCTAAACGGCATTGAAGCTTACCATTAACATTCTCCTAGCGAAGATGCTTCTTTACTACTTCTTCCACTACCCCGTACAACACCACGCTCATCAAGTGAGATATCTACACACCGAATACGTAGAAAAACACTTCACAAGTATATCTATCGCGCAAGTATCGTTTGCTCTCAAGATGAATCGACGCGCCTATTCGGCCACCTTTGGATCAACCACTGTTGGGCTTACCTTTACTCCTCAACCTACAAAATTGTTTGACTATATCACTCCAAAGGTAATTCTGATATTGTTAATCTTCTCATGGCTCTTCTTCATGGTACGAGTATATGTCAAGATAAGATATTTGAAGAGGGTCTCCGCAATGGGTACGTATTCCTGCCAAAATTGCTCTTTGACTATGAAATTCAGTCATGCAAACTAGACTCTAGTTCTTTCTAACTTCATTGTAGAAGACTATTTTATGGCAGCTGCATTGGTAAGTCATTCTGTGTGCTATCAGGCTGATATCTACTTTACTGACTTTTTTCAAAAGCTTACATTCACTGCACTATGCGGCTGTTTCCTTCCATTTGGATATTGGCTACTCTCCGGTCGAATACTACAACATTTCAAGCAAGTCCCAGATGTAAGATATCCCATTTCATAAGAGCTGATACTGAGACACATCTTTTAGCTCTACATCACCTCTACCATGTTGATATTCGTCACAAATCTGTTGTTGAAACTTTCGATAGGGTCATTTTTTCTCAGGGTAAGACTGAACTGTCAATCTTGCTACTCCCACATACATAAATACTAATATGTGATATCAAGGTATTGAACAAGAAAGGTGCCCGTTTCGTGGTTTATGTTGCAATGATTTTCTCGACATTAGTCAATCTAAACGCTATTGTGTTCTGCTTGATAACATGCGGTTCTCCACATAATGCAATAGGTTCGTTGTCTCTCTGTTGACAAAATTAAGATTTGTCACATCACAGAAAACAGCATTGGATCAAAGCGCTAATTAAGAACAGATTTAATATTCTATGAAAGTTGTAAAGGAAGCCCAAAAATAAGTCTCCAGGTGTTCGTTTGGCAGATCATCTACCTTCCAAGCTGTAAGCCAGTCCAATTCTTTACACAAAATGCTTCTAACAAGACATCCTCCGTCGCACCAGACTCAACGTTAGCTATCGATGTTGCATTGTCCATTCTTCCCATTCCAATGCTCATGCAAACAACACTAGATCGGAAACAAAAGGCAACAGTGATCATCTTTCTCTGCTTCTCAACCATGTAAGATAAACCGCAAAACAAAACGGGAGCCCAAAGCTAACAGCGATATCTAGGGGATGCGTATGCTCGGCATTGAAGATATACTACATAGTGGGTAGTACCGAAGGGGGCAACCAAGGCACCTGTAAGCACTACAACTCTGTCCACTTTCACTTCCTTAATCCACTAACCTGTACTTATCGCACAGCTCTCCGCGAAGAGGCTTATGTCAGCAGCACGACTGGTGAGATGGCAGCGTACATTATCGGATCCAGCATCACCACCTCGCGTCCTCTTTTCGTCGACTTTCTCAGAAAAACGGGCAGCAAACTCGATCCACTTACCAGTCACTTCCGCTGGTCTGCATTTCGATCGCACATGTCAGCATCTTCAACGAACAACAATCTTTCGACGGCAAACCGGTCGACTTTGCATACAAATCAGTCGAGCAAGAGCCAAAAGTCACAGATCGAGATGGAAACGCAGGAACATAACGATCGCTGGCGTGGTAGTGATGCTACTCGTTCTGCTAATGCGAATAACTTTGAAGTCTCACCGTTGGGAGAACACGATACGGACGTGGAGTTGGCTGGGGTGGATTCGGACGTCGATGAGCATGACTTTGAGGAGTTCATGGTGAATGAGGGAGAGAGGGTAAGGACTGGAGTGACCACAACAACTCCAACGGGCCGTATTGTGGACGGATAGTTGGGAAATTTAGAGGGAATAGCTGCTAAGGCATTCGCTATTAGGCGAAATGGATTGATGCGACCTCACACTGAGTAATTCTTGACTTCAAGTAACGAAAATAATCAGTCATTCATATACCTACCTGAGTACATCAAGTTCTAAGTACATCAAGTTCTAAATACGACAGGGTACGTACAGAGTATGAGTAGGTATCCTGCATTAGGCTGCAGATTTATCCTCCACACCTTTGAATTTGAAGATGATTCGACCAACCATCTCCACCAAACAACCCGCAGGCTACAGCTTTTATACAACCGTAGGTGATAGGCCACAGCTTTTATGCACAAGGCCAGTTTATGCATTATATTAGTGCAAATTCACATATAAAACCACATCAACCTCGCTTCCTTCTGTTGGGTAAACACACAGCATACAATCTCCTTCATACACCACAACTCCCAAAATCTTCACCACCACTACCACCACAAAAATGTCATCTTCATCCACCTCTGCAACAACCCTCCCAAGAATTCACCTTCTAACTCGCTTCGCTTCCAACGCCACCGCCTTCAAATCCGCCATCAAAAAGTATTACCCAGCACTCAACTCCAAAACCAACATCACCGTCCACACCTCCTCCCTCGCGCGCCTCCCGGCTACCGTAACATACGACGCAATCGTCTCCCCCGCCAACTCTTACGGATTCATGGACGGCGCCTTTGACGACGCAATCTCCATCCTCCTCAGCCCCAACCCACGCGCAGGCTACGGCTGGACAACGCGCAAAGTGCAATCAAGGCTGTATGAGACTTGGAGGGGTTATGCGCCGCCGGGGAGTTGTACGGTCGTTGATGTGAGACGGGATGCAGAGTGGTGGGATCTCAAAAGAGCCGAGAACAGCTCAGATGATGGGGGACGAGCTGGCGTGGTTGAAGTCGATGTTGAGAGAGATGGCGTAGGTCAGCAGGAGGATGGATCGGGTCATAAACATGAATGTAAATATATTGCACTGTGTCCAACGATGCGTGTGCCCAGACGCGTGCTGTGGGATCGAGAGGTGGTGTTTGAGTGTGTGTGGGCGTTGCTATGTGCAATTGATGTGCATAATCGGCAGGCGAGGGAAGGGGAGAGAATAGATTCGATATTGATGACGCCGTTGGCGACGGGGGTGGGGAGGGTTAGTGAGGAGAGATGGGCGGCGCAATGTGTGCTGGCGATGAAGTACTGGGTAGAGGCAGTGGAGCAGCCGGACAAGTGGGGACAATTGGAGTGGAATACAGTGTACGATGAGTCTAGCACAGAGATTGATGCGACACACGACTTGTAAGATGTTAAGGCTGTTGGTAAGAAGTGTAGATATAGATATCAGGAGGAGAGAGGATTGAGTTTGATGGGTTGTTAATACCAATGACATTACTTGCTTTCATACAATAGAGTATCCTAGCCTTATCTTACTCTTTCCCATTCCATAATCCATCATCTCACTCAAATACGTCACAGTCGTTCAATTCCATCTCCCATGTTTCCACCAGCCCAGTTTGAGAAGTAGTAGGTCAAGATGAAAGAAAGGGGCCCAAGATGTTGTCCAAGGTAGTCGAAGAGATAAAAGGGTTCAAAACAAAAGAAGACTCGGAAGAACAAGGCGCTCCAAGTCGTTTGAGAGATTCATCTCCCAAATAAAAATGTTTATGCCGCCAAAGGAGAATATCGTGTCAAAAACTTGTCGTCAAGGCCGCTCCTTTGGGGTAAGAGAATAAAAAGAAAAAGATAGAAGGTTTGGTCTTGATAGCATTGCTAGGCTTCTGCAGGGTATTGTGCCTCTATATCTCACCGGCCTGATCAAATCAGACAAGTATGCGCAAAGCTTTTGATGACTGATCATTCATAAAGAACCTGTCCGGCAGGTCAAAATGTCGCCATCCAGAAAAAAACACTGAAAACTGAAGATAGAAAAGCAGCTTGCAAATGACTTGTTGCAGCTGAGTATTACAACGAAGTTAATGTCGAAAATGACTGATAATGCCATGCTTTATGGCGGTTGCTTGCTATGGGTCCGTATAAAATCGCAAAAAAATCAATCCAATGAGGTATCATGAAACCAAAGACCTGTCGCCGGAACTGAATCGAGAAAAATGCCGCCAGACAGCCAGATTGGGCAATGAAGAAAACAACGACGCTCGTCCTGTATTGGGCCAGAAGTTAGCCATCGCCACCGAAAACAATCAAGGATTTCCGTCTTCGATGCTGTTGGAGAATAGTCAACTTCCTCCGGAGAAATGATGACATACGAGAAGGTCGTCTTTCTGGTTCGGGCCTATTATTCAATCAAGTTAAAATCAAACGCTCCATGTGTGCTCGGATTTGCCCGGTTAATTATGATGAGTAATAATATTATGAGGATGTGTGTTTTGAGGAATGATATTTTTTGCTCACCATCCTTTCTTACGGGCAAATCGGCGGTTCAGGAGATTGAGAACTTTGGTGACGTTGAATTGAACGTATTCCAGATCCAGGTCTTCTTGGTTGTCTTTTTGCATTTCAAGCAAGTCGTCGAGTTTGAGGTCGAGTTCAAGTAAACCTCGGTTTCGGCCTATTTTATGGTTAGACATGTGTGAGCAAGTTTGATGAAAACTTACCCTTGTAGTGAAGAGAAATGACAAAGGTACCAGGTAGCGGACTGGTAAAGTTGAAGAAGATGTTGGCTCTCCTGTTTTCGGGAACATTGCTCTTTTGAATGACTCCTTCGCGTTCAAGTTGGGCATGCGTGAACTTATACGGTCCCAAAACTTGATGTTTTTGTTGCTTTCGGCTTTTGCCTTCTGCTTGACTCCGCACATTGTGAAGATATGACTTATAAGTCTCCAGTTGGCTCACAAGGTATTGATTGTGATCACGAATGGTGCTGAAAACCTCATTGAGCTTTCCAGTTTCTTCGAGTACCTTTTCTCGCATGGATCCAAGATGAACAAGTTCCTGCTCAATCTCATCTCGAAGTGTGGCATAGCCATCATCTTTGTCAATGACTCCCATGTCTTGAAGTTGGTGAAGCAATTCCAGTGAACGGATACCCTTCTTAACCATAACGCTATCATTCTTGGTTGTCGCCGCAGCTTCAGCTATCCTGTCCAACCGCAAGGGTCGTCTTGTAACCGATGTGTTGGGAGGTAATGATCGAATGATCACCACAAATGTTGATTTGGCTTCCATGAAAAAGATTTCATCTTGGGTGATATCCAGCGCGGCTGTGAGATCATCCAATTGGGATTCCCATTTGCTGAAAAGTGGTAGAGTGACCGCCCTATTTTCCTTCCGTGGCAATTGAGCAGGCGCAGGCCCGAGTTCGTGCAACAACACTGCGAGATGGCCGCTATCAACCCTTGAGAGCTCATTGTTGTGTTTTTCCAAGAGCGTATGCATGCCATAAATTTCGTTGAGAGTGATTGAAAGATCCAGATCACGCTTTGATAGTGCGACGTAATTATCCATTTCTAGGCTTTCGTAGAAATCCTGGACCTCGCACAAATCAAGCATGAACTTGTTAATCCGATCCTTGTTCATATGAATAAAGGGTTGCAACTTGACCATGTACGGCTCCTTGGCGTACGAGGGTTTGTTGGCGAGATTTTGCAACATTTTCGCGATCTGATCCGAATGTTAGCTTTGAAATAAAATGAAATGATCAACGTACATAGGTCAAGGTTCTTCGAGGATTGTCACCAGGGAGGTCCTCGATGAGCATGTAAGATCGAGGTGTAACAATGGCAGGATTGATGAAACGAAGAAAGAAGAAGCCACCAATAAGTGTGCAAATTGTCTGATCCTGGGCATCTGGGTACTTTCGCCTTGACAAGCTACGAATCTGTTTGCAGATCCATCGAATGCCATATGGCACCTCTTCCAGTCCAGCGATAATGGTATCCAAGAATAAATTACCAATATCCATCAATGCATTCAATCTTGGTTCAATCACTATTTGAACTGATCGATTTTGTGCAGCTTCTTCAGCGGTAACACTCCGTGGCATGTTGGCAGGTAGCTCTCCGTGGACGGTCTCATAATCCTTGACCATTTTCTCGTAAACCTTCAGGGGGTTGATTTCCAGATCGAGGTCTTTCATCTGAACAACATGGTTGATGCGCTCTTGAAGCACAACCTTGAGATAACTTTGACCAGGTCCTCGACGTGTATAAGTGGTCATCATTCGGGAGACAGGGGTATTTGCCCGCAACAAAGACGAATATTCGGGAGTATTATCAAACTGAAAAGTAAGGACGGACTGCAGGATCATCTTAGCGTCAACTCTACAATATAAGTGGTAATATAGGTACCTGAAACATGGTAAGAAGCAGATGCTCTTCTCTGCTCTCATATTGGTTGCCGTAAATTGTGAACATGACGGTTTGGAGTAGAGAATCGATCTCGGCCATGGAGACTAGGCGACATAGATGCGCAATGTGACGGGGTTCGGATTGAAGGAGGAAGAGGAGATTGCCGTATTTTTGAGTCTTCTCGTCGTTGGGAAAAGCACCTTCTTGAATGTCACTGGCATCCTCGAGATGGCTGGCGACTTCTTCTCGCTGGGGTATATGTTAGTACTGTATCATATAGGTTGAGGGGTAGCTGTCAATAACACACCTCTTCGAGGGCCATGCGATTTTGAATCAATAGAGCAATTCGCGAGTCTAGATATCGCACATCCTTTTCCAGGACGAAATTCTTCTTCGATTGGGAGGAGATTTTGGATTTGAGTTCGCGGAGGATTTTCTGAGCTATCAATTACAAAGTGGTCAGCGCCAAGTCACAGAATACCTGAGAAGCGGGATAGTACCTTTGGCCAAGTCGTCCTCGATTTCCAGGTCCTTTTCCTTAGCGGACATGGAAAGATAGAGAGCAGTTACGGAATAGCGCTTTGATTGGCGCATAGAGCGGGTTCCATCGTGGGAAGACATGGTGTTCTGGCGACTGACGGGAACGAAGGAAGAGGATGATGAAGTTGAGGCTCGGGAGGGGGCTTGTAGCATTGTTGTAGCCATCTAGGAGCTGGCGGCTGCTTTTGATCAGACGTGGAGATGTACCAGACTGTAGAGGAGGTATTCCACGAGATAGTGTTCTGATCTGACAACAAAGACGAGCAGGAGTAATTGGCGACGTGGAAGGAGGAAGGAGTTGTATGAAGTTGAGAGGGTGGTGGTATTGAAATTGGGGAATGAGAGCTGAGCGCGCGACGGCACTGGGCAGTCGCAGCCCAAGCGGGACGGAAACAGGCAGGAGCGGGTGGGTAGGCTATTAATTCAGGAGCGCGACAGGTACAATGGTGGAATTGGGAAAGAGCAATGCAGCGTAAAGGTAGCGCAAGAAAGTATTTCTAGCCCACTCAAAGCTGATAGAGAAATATGAAGGAGCAACAATTGACAGCAGTGAAGAAGATAGACAAAGAATTCTGTCACAGTGAGACCCAACAAGCAACAAGCGGCGGCTGATGGAGGAGGGATGCAGCAACAAGAGGGCGTGAATTGTGGAAGTAAAGAAGCAAAGGGGTTGCCTGCACTTTGCAGTCAAGAGACCCAGAGTGGCAGAGATTCAAAGAGGGCTGCCGGCTTGGTTGTTGGGTTGCAGGCCTTTGGCTGGGCGGCTTTCTTGCTGGGCTGCTCAGACTTGTCGCTGTCAGTTCAACCTTTAAACTCCACCCTTTCGCTGAATTTGTGCTAATAATGGCTATCCCTCTCTACACTATCACCACCCGGGCTTAGTCTATCTCTGTCCACACATGTCAACAGGGGCATCGCCATATGTGGCTCAATCATTGTGAGATGTGTCATGTGTGGAGATTTCTTTCTTTCTGCGGGCGTTTGTCCAAACCGATACAGGAAATCACGATTCCAACCTTTAAGATTGAAGATGCCACCAAAGTCATGTTTGTACTTCTTGCGCTTTGCACCTGCAGCACCTTGACCCTTTGTGTTCACTACGGGGCGAATTGCGTTGTTCGAACTTCGAGTACCAACCAATTTCTCCCAAAGAATGTGCATCCCGACAGTTTCATTGGATCAACCTGCACTTTCATACCGTTTTGCCCACGTCCTGGCTTCGTCTCATGGCCAATCTTGTTTCATGCGCCCTGCTACCGACTTGTTGCCTTCTCGATTCTTCTTCGCCTTTATCAGCGCTTGTCTCGGCCTTGCGCTCGGTGCTCAATTACACGCCAGTTCGCAACACCTTCTCCAACCCAGACCGCGGCCAATGTATGATCGTCCCGCTTCCTGATCCTTCCTATCATCAAGCAAACCTTAGTCATGGACCTGCAGCCCATGGGGCTCTTCAAGACCTCTTTGAAGTCCTTGTTGCCGGTTCATCCAATAATCAGCTCACAAACCTGCATGAACCTCTCGTGTAACAACGCACTGGTTATCATCCGATGCATGCCGATATCGTGTTCACTATTTCCAGGAACCAGTTGACGGCCAGGTAGCCAGGCGTGCCAGGTACGGCACGAGGGCCACCATCTTGATCCTAAGAATGGCAAAGCTTCTTCTTCAGACCTTGTCACTTCTTGTCACTTCTTCAACAAATCCCAAGACGAAGTAGGCAAAAACTACGCTAATTGATCCGCTAGTTCGCGGTAAATCCGAAAACTGGTCATCTGCACCCTCCATAATGTCAAACTTCCTGCATTTCTTAGAGGCTGTTGTTTCAATTTTTTCGCCTTTTGATTGATTATTGAAAGCTTAAATTACTTTATGCCTTCCTGGTTGGCGCCCTGGATTTGGTGGGATTGATCGACTGATTGCAAGTCAGGTACCACAATCCAGGCACACTTTTCTACCTTGTACTTTCGCATCCCTTTTTAATAAGCGCCTCTAATCTCGCCCCTACTACTATTGTGACCTAGAAACCGTTGGTGCGAGGTTGGACTTCTACCTACTTGTAGAATACAGTGCAAATTAGGTAGCCGTGATTAAATGGGCAATTTCTTATTGTGCTACCTTTAGATGCGAACTAACTTGAAGATCGCCTAATCTGCGCCTTTGGACCCCCTACCATTTCTTGATATGCACGATCCTGGATGATTCTTGAAATCAATAAACGTTAAACTTGCAGGCTCCTTTAAAGCTGCAACGGCGACATGATATCAACTCGTTATCTTTCATACACTGGTATTTTGGTTGAGACTTAAGTATATCTCATGCCTGCTCTGATATGCGTCAATCTCAGTTCGATCATCTTGCTGAGCAGTGTCAAGCATCAAAGCTTCCGCCACACCCCTATCCTCCAATAGCAATTAGTCTCTCCTTAACGATGGCTTCTATCAAAATGGGCCAAGGCCTGACATTATTCTAGAAAACCGCAATAGTATTTACTTTTTCTTTTGTACGATAAAGACTTTTCTAGAAATGCATACTTGACTCTCTCCAAAACACCTCTCACCATCAATCAACCCTATTCAATCAATCACAAATCCAACTATAGTCACTCATTTCTTTCATATCTGTCAACCTTCAATACTCTATCACGTCTGCCTCCACCAATCCAAACTCCCTTCCAAAATCTCTTCGGATCCCACACTGAAATCAACATGCGTTTCTTGAGCATCCTCATCTGCCTCTCCGCCCTTCTCCCGGCTCTAGCGACGCCAGTCCCATCTACCAATGGACCAGCTGGTACACTTCAAGAACGTCATATGCCCGGATCAATCATCGCCGCGGAAGCTGGACTCACGAAGAGACATATGCCGGGTTCAATGATAGCTGCTGAGGCTGGACTTGCAAAGCGACGTATACCTGGCTCGATGATAGCTGCTGAGGCTGGACTCGCTAAGAGACATATTCCTGGTTCGATTGTTGCTGCTGAGGCTGGACTTGCAAAACGACGTATACCTGGGTCAATTGTCGCTGCTGAGTCTGGACTATAATAGGCTATAATCTGGTTCGATATCAATTGGAAGATGAGGATGTCGATGCTTTCGGCGGAAAATCGAGCAACTTCAATATTTGAGCGTTCTGCTATTGCTTACATCTCAGCGAATAGACACAGATAGACATATCTTTATAATACATAATATCTAATACGAAATACCCTTCAACCAAATTCTGCACCTCTCTACGGCGAGTGCTCACAGGGGCAAAGCCGGCTAGACGCTGACCATCCAACAAATATTGGATATATCTATTGGACCGGTGCACATGGTAATAACTCGAACTTTTGATCTTCGTTTTACTTATTGAAACAAGATTCTACTTTTCATGTTTGATACAACGGAACTTGTCTAGACTAGCTAAATCGTTCTCAACAGAAGGACGAAATTGCAAGACCAAAGATATGAAATCAACCAAATCCAGTTGCAGCTTGCAAGGGCTCAATACTGTTGTATTAAGATCAACACATAATTAAGGAACTCAGGGTATGACACTGCAATGCCACTCTCCTAAGCAGACAAGTAAGGGCATTCCACTACCTTAATTCTCAATGTTGGTATCAAATCAATCTATTTGACTCGCCTGTACTTTCCCCACCTTACCCGATTGACGAAATGATTAGCATTAAATTCCAGAATCTTGTGCCACTTAGCATGGCATTGATGATGCTTCATTGCGCATAACCTTGTCGACCTCTCGCACAGGCAGGGGAGGAGTTGCGAAGACCATAAAAGTGAGAAGAGCCTACGTTGTTGTAATGCTAATAAAGTTTCCCTTATCAACTTGTCTTTACTTTCCCATAGCAGAGCCAGAATCATTTACCGAAGAATTACCATGAAAGCTACAATTCTTGTCTCGCTCTTCAGCCTTGCCACTGCGGCGGTTCCGCCAAATGCACAGTGGTATACCATCAAAACTCAATCGTATGTCAGTCACTTGCTATTATTATTCCTTTACTAATGTAACATAATCCCAGCGACATCAATACCCTCTCCAATCAATATCTCTCCGCCAAATCTGGCAAAATCGGAGCATACACCGGAACACGCGAATCCGCCTCCGTAGCCAGCAAGTTCTTCGCCACCGATTACTCTGGCAGCGGCACTTTGAGCTTACACCCCGGCGATGACACGCATCAGGTTGGACTGTCAGGCAAAGATGGTTTATTGCGGCTCGTAGATCTAGACAATCCACGTGGCGAGACACTGGACCCGCAGACACCCACAGAGTGGAGCGTGTTTACGCTAGGACAAGGAGGATCGGTGGGCGTGAAGGATGGCAATGCGCCTGATGGTAGGAAATGGGTGATGTGGCTGGATACGGATGGTGTGTATTATGTTGGGTATTGGGATGGTGTGACGAAGCAGCCGAGGAATATTGCGAATATTACTCTGGTTGCGGAAAAGACGAGCGCGCCAAAATGAGTTGATAGTGGATGGATCATATCGGGATGGGACGAAGCTATGAGTGAGGATTATAAATACTAGCGAAGCAACGCTCGAAAGGAAGATAATGAATGTAGTTCATTGCAAAGACTGGCAATGGACCTTCTGGTCTCATGCTCTTCTTTGGATATCTGTGATGCTCTGGAATCAGATGGCGTTCAATGTATGCATGCGGCTGCGCTTATGTAGGAAACCGCAAGGGTCATTTCAGTAATTGATGTGATGAGGTTGAACACAGCTTCGACTCTAAAACAAAGAATACCTGAGTGCAGCCCGAGAAGTCAGCTCAGAGTAGTGGTTGGAGAGGAGCGAGACGTTGACTTTCCAAATGGTTGCTAACCTGATTGGGCGGAGATTGAATTTTAGCGTGTTTTGACGCGTCGCGTGTCCCGACGCGCTCAGCTATCGTCCCTCCTTTTGCCTTGGACTCATTGATCTTGTTCTTACAAGCAACAACCTCAATTCATGCAAAAATGTCTTCTCCATCATCTCGTCGTTCAAATCGCAATTCTGCGACGCCTCGTAGAGCAGGCCGCAGTTCGCAGGCTGCTACACCCTCCTCAAATGCCAATGATCAGCTTCGTTCAGAGGCATCCAATGCATCGCAAGAAACCAGTACTACCCCTCGAGGACAACCCGCTGGCGGTATTGCTTCATCTTCGCCTTTATTTTACGGCGGTTCATCTCCAAAGCGTGGTCCTTCTGGCACAAACGGTCTGCCAGACGTGAGCTCCCCGCTACGACAACAGACCAACAATTCAGATGGCGATAGAACGCCGCGGGCATCGCGCGGACTAAACCCAGGAGGTAAAATGAAACAGACTGTTACGGAAACTAGGCACTAACTTGCTCTCATAGAATCATCGCCAATTCGATATGGTCCCAGTTCATCGGCAGGTCCTCATACAGACGGACCTCATTCAAGCAGTTCTTTATTCGTTCGCAATGCCTTGGACAGTACCACAGGATCTTCGCGCCAACGCCGAGGCGACATTCAATCCGAATTCTGGGACTCGAATACACAGCGACGTCGTCGTCTGATGGTCGATGCAAACGGCATGCCAATCCCCTCCGCCTCAGATGCGGCCACATTCTCCAATGCCAATCCCGGTACATCAGACGCTGAAGCGCTTGGTGGTCGTGATGACATGGTCGTTTGGGGAACCAATATCTCTCTCACAGACACTGCGCATGCATTTGGCGACTATCTTCGCAACTTCCAGAAGAAATATCGTCTTATTCAGGACGGTGAATTAGAAGAAGGAAGTCGCCTCGACGCAGATCATCCTGGCAGCAACAAGGAATACATTGAGATGATGAAAGCTATGCTTGAGTTTGGTGTCACAACTCTCAATCTGGATATGCGCAATTTGCAAGCATATCCTCCTACCAGAAAGCTCTGGTATCAGATGCAAAACTTTCCGGAGGAAATCATTCCAATTGTGGATACAGTCATCAAGGATGTCATGATTGAGCTCGCAGAACAAAAAGGCCATGAAGAGCGACAAGAGATTCTTCGAGATTTCAATGCTCAGCAAGCTGCTGCTCAACCATCACGTCAACGAGACTCTAGTTCCCTGCCACCAATGCCCAGCTCCGACATTGGAAATGGACAACCAGCCGGTGGAGTACAAGAAGCCCTTGCGGGTTTGCCAAACCGTGTCGACGAGGTCGCAGACAAGACCTACCGAGTCCGACCATTTGGACTCGAGAAGACCATCAATCTTCGAGAACTTAACCCGCAGGATCTGGACAAACTCGTCAGTGTCAAAGGTCTTGTAATTCGTACAACACCAATCATTCCCGACATGAAAGAAGCCTTCTTCAAGTGCGCTGTCTGCAATCACACTGTTCAAGCAGATTTGGATCGAGGCAAGATTACAGAGCCAGTCAAATGTCCACGCCCAGTTTGCGATTCATCCAACAGTATGCAAATGGTTCACAATCGATCAACCTTTTCAGACAAGCAAGTCATCAAACTACAAGAAACTCCAGATCACGTTCCAGATGGGCAAACTCCTCACTCAGTCTCACTTTGCGTCTACGATGAACTTGTTGATGTTTGTAAAGCTGGTGATCGCATTGAAGTTACTGGTATTTTCAAGGCGAATCAGGTTCGTGTCAATCCTCGCCAGCGTAGTGTCAAGAACGTGTTCAAGACTTATGTTGATGCGGTCCACGTACAAAAGACCGACAAGAGACGAATGGGCATTGATGTGTCTACCATCGAAGAAGAATTGGCAGATCAGGTCTCTGGCGATGTCCAAGAGACTCGCAAGATCAGTGAAGAGGAGGAAGCCAAAATCAAGTCAACTGCAGCTCGACCAGATGTGTATGATCTTCTTTCGCGCTCTCTAGCTCCGAGCATTTACGAATTGGACGATGTCAAGAAGGGGATCATGCTTCAACTTTTCGGAGGAACCAACAAATCTTTTGAGAAGGGTGGAAACCCAAAGTATCGTGGTGATATTAACGTGTTACTTTGCGGTGACCCAAGTACGGCCAAATCGCAAATCCTCAAGTACGTTCACCAAATCGCTCCGCGTGGTATCTACACCAGTGGCAAGGGTTCCTCTGCAGTTGGCTTAACTGCCTACATCACCCGCGACCCAGAAACGCGCCAGCTGGTCCTTGAGTCCGGTGCACTGGTCTTGTCTGATGGCGGCGTCTGCTGTATCGACGAATTTGACAAGATGAGCGATTCCACTCGTTCCGTACTCCACGAAGTCATGGAACAGCAAACAGTTTCTATCGCCAAAGCCGGAATCATCACAACTCTCAATGCTCGAACCAGTATTCTCGCTTCCGCCAATCCCATTGGCAGCAAGTACAACCCCAATCTACCAGTCCCTCAAAACATTGATCTCCCACCCACTCTTCTTTCCAGATTCGATCTGGTCTACCTAGTCCTCGACCGCGTCGACGAAATGAATGATCGTCGTCTAGCCAAGCATTTGGTCTCCATGTATCTTGAAGACACACCCGCCAACGCTTCAAAAGAAGAAATCCTTGTACGTTTCCCATCCACATTACCTTTGTCTCAGACTAATCCCGTTTCTAGCCTATTGAATTTCTGACAGCATACATCTCATACGCCCGTGCCAACATCCACCCTCAACTCACCGAAGGCGCTTCCAAGGCCCTCGTTGATGCCTACGTGGAAATGCGCGCGCTTGGCGCAGACGTGCGCTCGCAAGAGAAGCGTATCACCGCCACCACACGTCAACTCGAGTCCATGGTGCGTCTTGCCGAGGCACACGCCAAGATGCGTCTCAGTACCAGCGTGGAGCGCTCCGATGTCATGGAAGCCGTGCGGTTGATCAAGAGCGCACTCAAGCAAGCTGCTACGGATCAACGGACTGGTCTCATTGATATGGGTCTGCTTACGGAAGGTGTCAGTGCGTCTGAACGCCGGCGCAAGGAGGATCTCAAGAAGGGCGTTGTGGGTGTGTTGGATGATATGCTCAGAGGTGGTGCCACTGGTGCTGTCAGAGTATCTGAAGTGGTAAAGAAGTTGGCGGATGGTGCGAGTGCGGAGATTGAGAGCTCGGAAGTGTTGGAAGCATTGAGGCTACTGGAAAGTGAAGGACAGGTTATGTTGGCTGGTGAGGGTGCTAGAAGAACAGTGAGACGGGTTACGGGTATGATTTAATTGATGGTAATGAGCGTCGTATGAAAGTTTTATGTAGCATAGTTTTTGTTGTTAATGCATCTTTGTTCTCATTATGGGCATTGCCTTGTCTTGGATCTTTGATATCAGTCCTCGGTAAAGCAGTACTTACTATCTTCACGAGCCCATTAGAATTCGCGTTCGTGGTCGGTCAAAATGCTTTCTTTTATCAAAGAGTAGTTTGAAGACGGTACTGACACCATTTTATATCAAGTGGTCTCTGAGATATTCCAGATCTTACTCGTTTTCTAGACCTGAAATCGGGCCTGTTCGACTGGCAGGGATATGCTGGTGGAGAGACTGACCGGTGATTCGTGAAAGCTTCCATTGACACTCTTCTTGGTCCGCTGCTCTGCCTTCAATTCCACTACTGGCTTCTTACCGAATCCACCCTAGCAGAGCACTCGGTATGGCAATCCCATCTATTCACACAGATCAGGATGACGAGAAAGGTAGTTCTACACCTCATCTTCAGCTGCACCACACTGACTCGAAGCAGGAAATGTTTCTCACAAGAGGAAAAGCCAGTCAGAATCTCTCGGTAGTGAAGCTGCCAAATTCAATTCCATGGTTTTGAGGAAACTGCAGAGAGCATTTGAGAAGAGTCCAGAGGTGGATCTGCTGACTCAATTCCCGAGCTTATACACCTCTCGATTAACAGCCAAACGAGGCGTGGATGGTATGTTGCCCTCGGTCGATCAGGAATTCATGCTTATCGTGGAAACATAAGCTTCTCCCAAAAGCTCTCCTGAGAAGAAAACTGATAGATCTACTTTTCCCCTACCGCCGGTTATAGATTTTCGCGACGATTTGCTTGAAGGTGCTGAGTTGACGATTGTTCGCCCTCTGTCAAATACGGTTATTTCCCTCTTAGATCAGAGCAAGATATCATCACCTCAATTTGTCGAGCTCCTTCGCAAGAGTGAAGTTACCTGGCGGTCTCCAGCCTCCCCATGGCGAGCTTTGCTCAGAGTAAACCTCGACATATGCATCAAAACTATCCCGGATGACGAAGATCTTACTGAATACTCTACTCTTGAGTATCTCGTATTACACAAACCTGACTTCCCTGCCCCAAAACCCTATGGAGTACTACGGATGCAAAACACACATTTTATTTTCATGTCTTACTACCCTGGTGTTACTCTAGCATCGGTGTGGAAAATTTTGTCACCATCTTCAAAAGGTCATATCCAAACACAACTAAGCAATCTACTGATCGACTTGCGATCACTTCAATCTTCTGGACGTGAGCTAGGAGGTACAGCTAGTGAAGGATGCAAGGATCTTCGACGACAGCTCAGACACCATAAGGGGCCAATATCAGATACCGAAGGGTTCGAAAGCTTCCAATTCTCAGACCCAAACTATGGTAGTGAAGTTTCCATTACCTTCCTCCGCCGAATGCTCCCATCAGACAAGCCTGAAATAGTTTTCACTCACGGAGACCTGCATTTAGAGAATATTGTGGTCAATGATTCGCCGTCTGGTGACTTCTCTATAGTTGGGTTGATCGACTGGGAACATTCTGGCTTCTACCCTGACTGGTGGGAGTCTGTGCGAATGACAAACTGCCTATCAACAAATGAAAAGTCTGATTGGTTCTATTGGTTGCCTGAATGTGTTTCGCCGAAACGATTTGCGCATCGTTGGCTTCTGGATCGCGTCTGGGGGCATCACATAGAATGACCTGGACATTCCACAATTACTATAACCTTTGCCTGGCTGCCCGATTCTGGAGAAGGGGTGACATGACACGAACTGGATATCAATCACCTGATATGGACCGTAGAGAAAGCTTCGTCTCCTGCGAAGGATGAAAACGGCACAGTAGAGTGTCTTGAATGGATCAAGTAGCATCTCTGTCTTTGTGAAGATGACCCCCCGAAATATCAGTTTGGAGGCCCCGGACAACGTCCCGAAACGATGGCCAACCGGATGACCAACATGATATGATTATCATTGGTTCTTCGACCAACAGAGAAAAAGTGTGATGGTGATGATAGTGATGATAGTGAGATATTCAATCACATTGGCACTTGTTTTGTGGATGGTTCGATGCAAAGCGAGGCCAAAACGTCCATAACTGATGGCCGGGCTACGGTTGCAAACCGCCACTTATGGGTAGATATATATCTGTTGCTCTACATTTCTATTGGTTGAAGAAGAGGTGGCTTTACAGAAGTCTCGCCTCATCAACAAGTGGGTGGGTACTTAGCCGCACTTTATGATTTACTCGACTGCGGTAGCGCAGTGCATACAATCCAAAATCAACAGAATAATTGCTTGGCTTGTGGTCTAACTGCTGCGGCGATGTTGGCGCTTAGCCAAGAATGCAGTATCTGCTTCGTGTAGCTTCAACTGCAAAGTTTTGTCGGATGTTATTTTCATATTGTAAAGCTACTCAGAGTCTTCATCATTTCAAGAGACTCAACATTCAATCCATCATCTGTAAGTAACATTTATGTATATGAGATTTTGGAAACCTTGAACTAATCTCGCACCATCAGATCATGGATCCTACTCTTCCGACCGACAGCAGCGCCCTGCTGACACAGATGCTCGGTTTACAGCCAGACGACACGGAAACGAATGACCAAATCCCCAAAGAGCCGGCAAGTCTCATCCAAAGCGTGAGAGCAATTGCTGTGATCATAAGCTTCTTCTTCGCTTTATATCTCTTGATCTCGCATGTTGTTTGATACGTTGTGCGGAAGGTCGGCAAACTTTTAGACAATCTCAGCTTCCATTAGGGATCTATCGACTTCATAGGTATACGAGAACTCTTGAAATGCTCAAGGTGGCCGCTAATTGATGTTAGAGCTTGAGTAAAATGTTGTGACTTCAGATGAGTGCTGCGCTATCAAGTCATCTCTAAAGAGACATGATGAACCAGTACATTCAACGCGACGATTATTCGAAAGGCCCAACGAAAACGTCTATAGTTCTGTTGATGGGCTGGAGACAAGTCTTTCCGCCCGTATCAATCCTCTCATGTGCTACGGTCTGGATTGTTAAGCTCGCCTTTAAGTATGTGTGAGAAAACCAAATTCATACGGCAGAAAATTTCTTGAGAATCAAGCTATCCAAGGACTAATCAATAGAATTTTACCTCGTGCTCTTCATAACGATACCTCTATCGACCATCCTAGCCCATTCAAAATTGTAGCCATCCAGTGGCACCCATTGAACTCTTCCATGTCACACCTACGCTCCTAACAATAAACAATCCTCGCCTGCCCAGCAAGCTCCTCACGCTCAAGCGCAAGTTGTTCCTCATACCAAAACTGCCTCTCTTCTTCGTTCATATCACAGTAACCGGAATGCTCTTCATAATCATCACCATGGAAGAATCGCGAATGCTCAGGCCTCACAGAGTACTCGCGTTCTTCGTCCGTCATGATATTGTTGTACTAATACGCATACGCACGCTCTCGAGCGGTTGCTATTTTTGCCCTCCTATGCTACTCTTATTTACAGATCATGGTGATCAGTTGCTTTGAGGTCCGAACTATGTGAAGATGCCCTTAATATATGTAATGATATCTATACTAACAGATATATGGAGGCTATCGACAAATCGATCTTCCACAATATCCCACGCTGAACTCGAACTTAACACTACTCATCGGCTACCTGCTGGAACAAATACCTGATACAAACATCTGAAACAAATCATAATACTATGTCAAAGTCATTCTCGTTGTCTGGGTCATTCGAGCATGTTAATGATGCTATTCGTACTCTAACTAAAGTCGTCACCAAGCCCACCATCGTCATGGCCATTTGGAGCTTTGATGGCTTTGGATATCTCGCCATGGCCGCTATCTTGCCCATCCTATTCTCGAATTGTTCTTTTTGATTGACAGGCAGCGTGCGAACGGGCTCACTCGGCACTTTTGCTGTGAAGATGGTCCGTAAATTTGGCGATTACGGGTCGTACACCACAGTCTGGCTCGGAGGAATCTCATTGGTTTCAAGCCATGTATTGTAAGCCCCATCTCCAAAGACACTTTTTCTATTACCTGCCCACGGCCTCGTCTGGACTCTGGGACCCTGTGGTAGCTCAGGGAATTGAGCAACCTGTTGTCGGCTAAGGA
Source organism: Microthyrium microscopicum (assembly GCA_010405405.1). Lineage (NCBI taxonomy): Eukaryota > Fungi > Ascomycota > Dothideomycetes > Microthyriales > Microthyriaceae > Microthyrium > Microthyrium microscopicum. The sequence continues at coordinate 1,441,864 of MU004233.1, read as the reverse complement.
GCAATCAGCAACTCACAGGTTGTAGTAGAGGGCATGATGTTCTACTTACAAATCGTCGTATAGAATCTTTCCATGCTTCAATAGTAAGGCTGGATCATATCCTTGGGCCCTGTGCACGCCAGCTATCATGGCTTCCTTTCGGTAGACCAGGTTGAGCACACTGTAGTGGCAATAGGCCCATCCAGGCCGTTCGTCGAAGCGACTCCTGAACTCCTTGTGAGGCAGAGTGTTTAGCTCTGCTTGTGTGAGACCATAAAAGAGTCGGGCTATATGGCAGTGTTAGACCAATTTCAGAGCTGGTCAGTTTACGTACCGTCATATTGATGTATCTCTTGATATTTTTGTCCAGTGTAGTTGTTGTAGTCCATGTGCCTGTTGGCAGCTACCCACTGGTGCCAATCAGCGGTATTTTGGGGGATGTTCGTGATGGGAGCTAGAAAGGTAGACATTGTGCAAGTTTGTTTTGATCCTACAGTCAGTAGGTTGGAGGCAATGCTTTATGGTGAGAGTCTGGCTTCAGAGTCGTTTTGTAAGGCTTCAATTAAGGCACTAATCTTCGAAGTTATGTAGGAAGGTATGGTGAACCCAAAGAATCGAAGAAAGATGTAATTGAGATTCCAAAGAGGGTGGAAACCAGCTTCTTATGCTTCTCAGGTTGGGGACCTCCCATCTTCCGCATGAGAACGGTGGCCCATGAGCTCTGAGGGGTTTGTGTGACTTTGGCAAGCTCCATAATAGTCAAGTTTTTTGCTTCTTCCAAGCCTCGTCGAGGGGCAGACGAATTGATGAGGTTCTTGGAGGGCATGTGAGAGATAAGGCCTCATGGTGGAAAGGTTGTGTAACAGAGGCTTGCAGTATAACTCGGGCCAGTCCGCAGGCAGCAACATCACAAGATCTTGATGTGGAGCTCATGGAAGTTCTCCTTTCTAGTAGATACAGTTTGATTCATCATCTTCACTTTCCAGGAACGATATGCCTCCTCGTCTATTGGAGTAGTGCTTCGAAAGACGGAGATGAGCCCAAGCTTTTGCTCCCCCCTGGGTCTTGAATGGAAAAAGGCTCCTCATAGAAGCATCTGCGATTTGAAATTGACAGTTTCTCGATATGGAGGTAATATGAATATGAAGTTGGTCTCTCACATTATCCAGTGATCCGTATGAAGTACCTCGCTTTCCGCGATTCTCAAACCATCCACTTCATTCCCCTTCTTGTTCCTGCATAAATCGATTCCTGTGTTTCCCACACGCAATCTCAGCCACAAGACTAGAATCATGTACCGCAGCCTCTGACTTCTCAGGCCTTGATTAATGTTCCCGCTCACCTTTCGCCAGACCTTAGGGGACTTGGGTAACCGCGTAGTTTTGGCCATCTTCTTTCGACTAAATAGCTATTAGATATTCCATATCACAGCGTGTATTATGATCAAACTCACCGCTTAATATATAAAGCTTTTCCCCGGCGAAGAAGCTGTGAAGGGTCATAACCCTCTTCCCTATGTACGCCCGCGCACATAGCCTCCTTCCGATAGACTAAACGCAATACATCGAAATGACAATATGCCCAGCCTGGCTTATTTGGGTCGTAGCGAGTCTGAAATGTCTTGTGGGGCAGCGTATCTAGCTCGTCCTGCCTGAGTTCGTAGAAATCTTTTGCTGTGTCTCCTTGTCAGCTAATTGTTTGTAGCGTATCGCTTTGCTTACCCTCAGTTCTGTGAATCTCTTCAAGTGTGGGTGGGAAACGAGTGTTAGGTTTACATTGATTGTTAAATATCCATACACTCCAATCAGTTCTGTTGCCCTGGTCAACGGGTGTAAGCATTTGCTCTATATCTGACCTGTCTACCCAAGTGGCCTGGTATTCCGCATATTCTCGATATGCCTCTTGTTCTTCCGGAGATAGAGTTGGCGTTGCTTTCACTGGAGATTTAGCTTTTTTGCTGGAAGGAATTGGGGAATCTTCAGGCTCAGAGGTTGATGATCTGCGCTTCCTCTTGTCGGCTTTGCTTGGAGTGACTAGAGCAGGACTAGAGGACATGGCTGTATAAGTTTGAGTGACAACACTCAATAGCGCGAAGACAGTAGTTCAGTTGGAACTGCCCTTGAGTCTCTTTCGAAGAGTGATTGAAACGATTTGCAAATTGTGGGAGATTTGCTAAAACTTATATCTAAGGTTTAATAAAAGGGGTTGGAGAACTACTAGTTGGAACAACATTGATCTCATGATCTGATCTGGAGAGGGGTACTTCCGTTTTCTAAGAGATTCTACCTAATGCTTCTGCTCTGTGACGCCTCACAATGTTCTAACTCAAGCCAACTCTGTGATAGGAGCGTGCTTGCTTTTTGCATACTCCTTTAGGGGAAGAAAAATCACTGTTATTTTCAGGAGGATCAGAGACGTGGTATTTGAACTGTCGTGAGTCTTGTCGATTTTTCATAAGATCTGATAATGGCTGCAAGCCGTCATGATGCAAATCACGGGCATTAGATGGCATTCTATCATTGCTGAAGGATCAACATACAATTACAGCCTGAGTTCTTTGGCTGAGATAGAATTTGGCGGAAACCTAAATTATAGAGGTGCATTCTCTCGGGTATTGCACGTGGAACGATTCCAATGGATTTGACTTGGTACGCTACGGGTAGCAGGCACATTCACGGGTACGTTTACGGATACATGGATGTTGGGAATGACGCCGTAGTTACCCGGCTTCTTCGAGATTGATGATTGTACGAGAAATTCGAGATGGAGATGTGCGTAGTCCAGCATAATATGATGGCGATCTGAGTATAAGTCTACTGGATGAGTTTGGAGAGATAGTCCGCTGTTGACTGTCGAGCAACTCAAGAGGTGATACCACAGCGGTCATCACAACTTGAGTAGACCCCGGAGCTAGAGGTTAAAGTTAATGTAGGGAGGATATAGTCATTGGTGAACAGCTAGACCGGACACCAATGAAGATTTTGACCGGCGGAAGCGTGGTTAGGAAGGCTAAGGGATGGGAGCGGATGTACCATGTCGTGCTTCCCAAGCGTTAAACCAAGTCCAGTAGTCATATCCAGAGCGAAGATTCTAGTAGTTCAATCAGGCTGTTGTATAGGGGAGTGATAAAAGTATGTTCCAAATGATGTTGGTGATACAATTCTTCGGAGAGTGACTCCTTTGGAGCCTCAGCCTGAGGTAGGTACTTTGGAGAAAATGACGTAAACACCTATCAGCCATTTTTTTGGCAGCATGTTCCCTGCTTGAAGGAGCAAGTCAAGGATAACAACAACTTACCACACCCTTCTACTCTCTGCATATTGCACAGTAAAAGCATACAAAGCTAAAGATATACCTTGTCACCGTAGAAACATTTCTGATCAGGCTGTATCATATGCCCCTCCATCACTCCATCACTCCTTCCTCCACTATCCACCTGTCAACCTTCGTGCCTTCCTTCCTTCCAGCCTCCCATCCCGCCCGTTCCTTCCCTAGACTCACCACCACACCCTCACCAAACATTTCCTCAACCTCTATTCCTACGTACACCAATCTCTTCGTTAATTCCACCTAAGACAACCTACTTCCACAATTCCCTGGGTCTGGCGCACAACTCTTGTTTTTCATCGCCTGGACCACTTTTCAGTCGTTGACCTGAGGCCGCCATACTGCCATACATCCTCCTCCAATCTTCAACTATCGAGGGCTCGCTAATCTATCCTCCCAACTGCTTTCCTGTCGCAAACTGTTCTGTCGCCAGCGCATACCTTTTTGAGATACCATCATCAGGCAACCCCATCCAGTCCTCTCAAGTAGGACATTTATCACCACCAAGTCAAACAAGGTCTTGTGATCGCCTTCATTTACAGGGTTACCATCATCCACGGCACAGCCCGCTTCACCCTCCTACCCACCCAACCTTCTTCTCACTTCATTCTCCCCGCCTCAACTCTATCCAAGTCCGTTTACCTTTTCATCCCATCAACTTATCCCTAACATACCCTACTCAGTTTGCGCCATGTCACATATCCTCGTCAAAGAGCGCGACTGGGAAGAAGTTGACTCGGTACACTCTTCTAGCCGTCCCAGAGTAGTTCGAAAAGTGCGCCGCTACCGATACAATACAGATGATGACGATCATCGCGAAGTCGCCGAAGAAGTCGATCGCATCATTCTCGAAGACCGCGCTCCGCGACGACACCGTCATGAAGAAACCATAGAAGACGATCGCATTAGCTTTCGTCGCGGCTATGATGGCCGAAGCGATCGCCGTTCTCATTACAACGACTCCCATTACAACGACTCGCACTACAATGACGTTGACGACGATCGGATAGTCATTCGCCGCTACGACGGGTCAGACCGACATTCTCGACAAGAGGAGGTCATAGAGGATCGTGTTGAGGTTCGTCGATTTAGCGAACAGAAACCGCGAAGAGACGAGGTCGATACTGAGCGCATTGAGATTCGACATGCGGATCGAAGCAGCCATCATCCCGACGAAATTGAGAAGGATGTGATTGAGATTCGACGAACTGATAAAGCTGGTAGCCACCGGGGAAGCCATCATCATGATGATATCGAGAAAGAGACTATTGAGATTCGACATGTAGATCACGACCGAGGCTCACACCATCATGATGAGCCCGAGAAGGAAACAATTGAGATTCGCCGCTCAAGCGATCATGGTCCACGTAGAGAAGAGGTTGAGACGGATAAAGTCGAAATCCGCCGTTACGTGGATCGCGATGATTGGGATCGCCAATCTCATCGTTCTCATCGTTCAAAGGCATCTCATCATCCTTCTCATCATCCTGCTGCGGAGGTGGAAGAAATTCGTATCACCGAGACTCATGGAAACAGCAGACCCCCTAGTGTGGCTCGCTCGCGCCATTCTCACCATCCTGCTGCAGAGGTAGAAGAAATTCGCATCACAGAAACACGTGCTCGCTCAAGATCTTCAAGCCGGTCAAGCTCTCCACGATCGCGTATATCAAAGCGACAAATCGAAATTCAGAAAGAAAAAGAGATTGAACGACTAAAACCTGAAAGTCCATACACTCTGGAACGCTACTCCAAGTCGACTGAGTATTTTTCTCGCCCAGAACCGGTTCCTATCTACATCAAATCGGATCCTGCACCTGCTCCTCAGCCAATCATCATTCGAGAATCTGGTTCACCACGCGAGATTGTCGTTCGAAACGAATGGATTCAGCCAGAACCGCGAGAACCGCAGTATCAACTAATTGAACGTCCAGTCGAACGTCAAATGGCTCGCCGTGAACCGGAGGATGATTACTATTACGAGCGCCATGTACGACGAGAAAAACCTGGCCGACGTAGACGCGATTATTATGAGGAAGAAAAAGAGCACCGCCGATCCAAATCTAAACGTGGCGAGAGAAAGGATTATTACAGCGATGATGATGTAGAGTATCGCCGAACTGTACGAGAATATGATCGAGGTGAGGAACGCGATCCTTCCAGACATCGAAGACGTCTTTTAGAAGGTGCAGTGGGTGGTGCCGTTGCTGGAGCTGTCATGCATCACAATCGCAAAAAGCAAGGTGAGGAACCTGGCTCGCGCGTTGGTGCTCTTGCTGGCTACGGTGCTCTTGGTGCCATTGGTGCGGAGGCTCTTACAAGATTCAAGGACTATCAAGATCGATCTCGCTCTAGATCACGTTCTCGTTCTAGACATGGCCGCAAGGGTCGTGGACGATCCATGTCTCGTGGTGAGCAACTTCTTGCTGGTGCTGCAGCCCTTGCGGCTATTGGTGGCGCTGCCTATGCCGTGAAAAAGAGCAAGGACAAAAAGGTAGTCGAGAAGACAACTGTGATTGAAGATCGTCCACGACGTAGTAGATCTAGACGTCGACGAGACTCTACCACTGTTGTCGAGGAAGAGGAGGAAGTTGATGAAAAACGCGCGGATTCGAAACGCCGAAGCCATTCAAACAATCGCGTCGCGCAGGCCGGTCTTGTAGGAGCTAGTCTCGCAGCTCTCAACCAAGCTCGTAGTCGATCTAAAGACAAGTCTGGCTCTAGAAATAGGAGCAAGAGCCGGGCTCGTGAAGGTGTTCCAATTGTTGCTGCTGGTCTCGGTACTGCCGCGGCCGCTGGCCTCTTTGAACGCTTCAAAGGTAACAGAGAGAAAAAGAAGGAAGAAAAAGCTAGATCACTTTCTCGATCTCGTTCCCGCTCTAGATCGCGCTCTGCTCCTCCTCTATCGCGACGCCGTGACGATGATGATGCGGCCATGGTAGAATATGGTGACGATCCCATCTATACAGAAGGTGAGGGTCGTGGCCATAGTCGCCGACGTTCGAGCAGATCAACAAGCCGTGGCAGATTGTTCCATCGTGGAGCCGAGTCTGATCCCGAACCTGAAGGTCATCGTCATGGAAGCAAGAGTAGAAGCCGGAGCCGAAGTAGAAGCAGAAGTGTCATCGGTGCCGCCGCCGCAGCCGGAGCTCTTGGTCTCGCCGCTCGTGAAGCTAGTAGACGTCGCGAAAAGCGCCGGGCCCAGAAAGAAGAACGTGGTAAGTTGCCGCGCATGATGCTAGATAGCTCATCACTAACTCCATGCAGAGAGAAAAGCCAATGGACATGACCGTCCTGACTCAACAGCGTCTTACACGGACACTAACGACTCATACTACCCAGCAACCAACTCATTCCCACCACCGCCACCTCCAGGAGAATATGCTCCTCCAGGTCCTGGCTACGCGCCACCGCCTCAGACAGGCTATGACCCAGCTGCAGCACCTCGTCCATACAACCCAGCAGAATACGGTCCTACTACCGGTCCAACTCTTCCTCCCGAGGAACACTACTACCAATCTCAAACCGAGCACTACCCCACCCACCGCGATGTTCAAGACGACCGCGGTCGGGATGATCGGAGACGACACAGTCGCAGTCGTAGTAGAGATAGGCCCGAAAATGTGAGTAGTGAGCCTACAGCGACCGCCCAGCGGTCCGCATTTGCGACCGGTATGTTGCTTCCCAGACACATTGTTCGGGGAAGTTGAAGAAGTCGCATCTACACATTCCAACTGCCTCTGAACATTTCTGTCCCTCTTCATACTCAGTACTAATTATGTTACCTTGTAGATCGTGTAAACCCAACGAACGACACTCCTCGTGCGTCCTCTCCAGCAACACCAACCGCACTCTCTCCTCCACCACCAAACCTCGCAGCGTCAAATATATCCAGTCAATCTGCGCGCAAATCTGTCCAATTCACAAACGATCCACCGCAAACGTCCGACCCGCCACAATCCTTCAGTGACTCTGAGCTCGAGCGACCCACATCTCGACACTCTCCACGTACGCGTCGGCGCTCTGGACGACGGGACTCTAGTCCAGCCTCTGATGGATCCGACGAGACGGTCGACCTACCAGCACGCTTCGATGACGATGGTAGACCCCGGAAGGAGGCGCGCAAAGATAGTATGGCCGACGCAGTAGAAAGCTTCCTTCGTGGAAACAACGGAGCAGGACAGAAGTTCAATACCGTGCTAGATGATTTTCTAGGCTTGGGTGAGAGTGGTGGTAGCGGACCTAGCGGTGGTGGAGGCGGTGGTAGGAGAAGACGAAGTAGTGGAATGAAGGTTCCTAGACGGCGGAGGGAGTGGGATGATTAAGGGATATAGGACGTGGATGAAGCGGATGAAGTGAATATTGTTTAATTGATGAGCTTGTTGTACAGCTACCTGGCTTGCTGCGTTGAATTGCTGCTTTGGTTGCGTTTGGGCGGTGATGAATGAGATGAACGATTATGAGGCTATGACTTGTTTGTGTACTTCGTAGAGTATTGATAGAATAGCGGGTTTGCGAATGATGATATACCTAGCATTTTTTTCAATTGTTTATGTCTCTTATTCAGACTAATCAAAGCAAAGACTTGGAATCTCCTTTGAAGAGATGTCCCGTTCAACATTTTCACTGCTCCTAGCCCATATCAAAAATTGCTTCGTAGAGTATATATATTAGTATAATTGATCATATCTCGAAGCCATTCCTTTTTTTTGGGTATTAAATACAGCCAAATCAGGTGAGTTTTGTCAAATTTGGAATTGTCTGAGGGTGGTTTTGGAGGGTTTCTGGAGACTGGCGCTGAGAGGAGAGGAGTGCGGCGCATGAAGGCTTCAACTTCACTCTTTCATTCTGTGTTTTTTTGGCGGGATGACATATTCTCCAATTGTTGCACTGCTCTTTCTTACGCTCAAGTACCATCGCGTGTCTTTGCAACTTAGCACTGACAGCGTCGCATACGAGACGGCTCCAATATGGCGTTCCTCAACTCTATCAAATCTCTCCTCTCACCACGTGCTTCTTGTCCAAAGATCACGTTTCAGGTCCTCTCAGATCTCCATCTTGAAGTGGGCAACCAATACACCTCTTTCTCCTTCCCAGTTACAGCACCAATCCTCATTCTGGCTGGTGATATCGGCCGACTAGTTGATGAAGATGCTATGCGCGCGTTCTTCACTGTTCAAATTGTCAGGTACGAGAAGGTGTTGTGGGTGCTGGGGAACCATGAATTCTATGGTCTATCTCACTCGAAAAGTCTAGAGATTGCTATGCGATTGGAGAGCGAGTTCGATGGCAAATTGATAGTGCTTTATCGGAGGAGATTTGACCTTCCGGAGCCTAATATCACTGTCTTGGGATGTACGCTTTGGTCACAGATTCCGGATGAGGCGAAGAATGTTGTGCGATCGAAGGTCAACGACTTTCGACGGATTAATGACTGGACAGTTGGCAGTCATAATGCGGAACATCAGAAGGATCTCAGCTGGTTGAAGGAGCAGGTTTCTAAACTTCAAGAAGAGAGTCCGCAGCGACGTATACTTATCGTCACACATCACGCTGCTTGTACATCGGGTACGTCTGAGCCACGATTCGAAGGTAGTCCTTGGCATTCGGCGTTTGCAACAGATCTTCTGGAGCGCAAGGGAGATTGGCCTGGTGTGCAGGCTTGGGTGTATGGTCATACGCATTATTCGACTGGGTTCGTTAAGGCTGGAGTCAGAGTTGTGAGCAATCAGAGAGGATATGTGCTCCCTGCGGTGGAGAGCAGGCCATCCGAGGCAGAGTCAAAGAAGAATGGGAAGAATTTCGATCCCAAATTCGTGTTGAGGTTGTGAAGGGCAATTCTCTGGGATTTTGCACACTCGTACTGAAATCTGGAGATATCTCAACGATATGTTCTTGCTTGGTAGTTTGCTCGAAATATGATCAACCTTGACCTGTGAAAGCATGCGCGATATAAGTTCAGACTTATGTATGTGATTGAAAGCCAGCATAGTACTGGAAGAATCAGGTCTATCAAACAAGTAAAATCGAAGCAAAGAACCCCAAGACTCATCCGAGACTTCCCGACCCACCCTATCAAGCCTTAATCTCAGTCTCTGTCGACTCCTCGCTATGATTAATCCCCATCAGACCCCAGATTTCCTTGGGCGGTCCAACTCTAACCACCTCACCCTTATCAAGCATAAGCACCGCATCAGCCTCCTTAATCGTATCCAGTCTATGCGCTACCGTGATAACCGTAATATCCTTGAATTCCTCATTGATGACCTTCTGCACAATAACCTCACTCGCCTCATCCAAATTACTCGTCGCCTCATCCAGAATCAAAATACATTTGCCCTTCGCAATCTGTTTCCTCAGAATCGCTCTTGCTAGCGCCAAAAGCTGCTGTTCGCCATGACTCAACGATTCAGGTTTGAGATCGGCGTCCAACCCACCGCGCTTTTCGACAAGTGTCCAGAGACGAACGCTCTTGAGCACTTCGGCCATGGCGACGGGATCGTTGGAGCGGTCTTCGGGATCGAGGTTGAAGCGGAATGTACCTGGGAATACTAGCGCGTCTTGAGGGAGACAGATTAGGCGGTCGCGGACGACGTTGCGGTCTACACGGCTGATGTCGATGCCGTCAATGGTGATGGTGCCGGATTCGGGATCGATGAGGCGGAGGAAGGAGGAGAGGAGAGTGGATTTGCCGCTTCCTGTGCGGCCGACGACGCCGAACTTTTGGCCGCGGGCGACTTGGAAGCTGACGTTTTTTAGGGCGGTTGTGCCATCCCTTGGATACTTGTTAGTGTTGTGACATGGATTGTAGTATGAGGGAACTTACTTGTAGGCGAAGCCAACGCCAGACACGTCGACTGCTCCATCTGGCCAGCTTAGGTCTGGCTCGAGTGGATCTTCTGGCTCTTCTTCGACGGGAGTGCTTTTCTCAAATGAGGCTGTTCGTGCTACACTTCCCAGACTTGTCTCTGCATCTGTCCAACTCGAGATCAACATGGTCAAACTCTGGTTGAACGCCAAAATACTCGTCAACGCGACACCAAGGGCACCACCGCTTGATTTTTGTGGTACACATAGTGCCAGTCCTATGAGAATGATACCGATACCGGCAACAAGCAGACCGAGAACGAGGGAAAGCCATCGTTGAATGCAGTAAAGCAGGAAGTACGGACGTTGGCTGTCATCGAGCTTGCGTAATGCCGTTTTATCAAAGATGCGTTGCCAGCCAAATGCGCGGATTGTGGCGACACCCTCGAGAGTTTCGGTGAAATGTTGATATAATGGTGTCTTGGTCTCAAGATCGAGAAGTCGGACTTGGCGGGATGTGTGGAGGTAGAACTTCTGGATGCAGTAGAGGGCTACAACGGCGACGGGGATGGTGGCGGCCATGTAAGCTGAACCGGTGGAAATCAGACCGATGGCCATGATGCAGTTTGCCAATTCTAAGACTAATTAGCAGAAACACTAGAGACGGAGGGGAGCTGTATGCTTACGAAGAAAGACCATGAAGCTGGCTAGAGGGAGTTGAAAGTCGATGAGACTCATGTCTTGACTGAAGCGGTTGAGAAGAACACTGGAGTCGACTTGTTCGAAGAAGGACATGGGGGCTTTGACGGTGGCTTTTACGAGGACTCCGTGTAGCTTGATTGCAGATCTCGGGGTCATGAAGAGGAAGACCATGCTGAAATATCGTCAGTACTGGCTGCTGTGTTCAATTATATGGTCATCAACTTACCCAAACATGAGCACTTGGAAGATGAAAGTGATCACCACAAACATGCCGTAGATGCCCAAGAACAATCCAAGCGAGGGATCCGCTTTACCAGTATTCCACTGTAACCACAGCTCTGACAATGGTATTAGCATCCTCGAAGACAGCAGGACTTGGTAGACTTACTCTGGAAATTGTTGCCAAAGACATTGATGCAAATACAGATACCAGTGAAGAGAATATAAGGCCAACCAATCGAGTTTCCGTAATACTTCCAGACACCAAAGTCACCTTTTTGCCGGTTCGTGGTCTCGATATTATCATCAAACTTCGATTTGATCTCCTTGTCACCGAAATCTTCTTCATAATCTTCCGGTTCGAGCGTGGTCAAAGACTTGTGTGGATCTTCTTCTTTGTCGGTAGTTCCATTTTTGTTATCGGATTCCCAGTTTGCTGGTGGGCCAGTGTATGTTAGTACTCCCTTTTCGTCCATTACCACGAGACTGTCTGCTAGATGAACGTATGCGGCTATAAACGGTCAGTGAATGTGTAGCATGGGTTTTAAGGACACTAACTGATATGTGTCGCGAGTATGATAGTGGTTCCTTGCTTGTAAGCATAACCGTCTTTGGAGAAGAGCGCGTGAACAATGAATCGTTGAGTCTTGCGGTCAATACTGCTGAGGAAATCATCAAGAACAAGAACAGAGCAGCGGGAGTATAAAGCTCTGGCAAGAGCCTGATTCCGGTGTTAGCAAGTTATGCGACAGGAGTCTTGGGGCTTAAACTCACCACTCTGTGCTTTTGGCCACCACTTAAGGTGATTCCACGACTACCAATAAGAGACAAATCTTTCTGTGGCATTTGGGCGAGATCTTCTTCCAAGGCACATAGATGGACAATAGTGCGATACCAGTCTCTGTCAAATTCGTTGGCTCCAATGATATTCTGCCGGATCGTAGCATTCTGTAGCCAAGGAGACTGAGAGCAATATCCGACGAAGGGCGTGTTAATTCCAACCGATCCACTTTTTGGATTGAGTTCACCCAACAGAGCTTTAAGTAGCGTTGATTTACCGCATCCCACAGGTCCTAGAATCATGGTGGTGGTTCCCTTTGCAGCGTCAAAGGAGATTGGAGGCCGAGAGATGGAGTCTTTGTCGGTGGAAGGTGCAATGACCAACTCGTTGACTGAGACAACCTTGTCTGAAGAAGTTACTACAGACAGCTTGGGCTGCTCTTTCTCGTTGTAATCTTTTCCGTGGCTCGAATCTTTCTCGTCGGTGGAGCCTGGATGGTCACTGCCAGATGATGATAGCAATCTTTGGTCTTCGAAACCTTCGGCTTTGAGGAAGTTCTGCACTCGCTTGATGCAGCCAGTGGCTGCGGCGACTTGAGGTAGAGACATGAGTAACATCATAGCAGGCTGCGTCAATAGGGCCAGAATGGACAGTGAAGTGAATGCTTGAGCTGTTCCGAGGGGAGCGGTATGTTGGATTTTAGCCTGAATAGAGAAAGCAGCAAAAACAACCAATGATGCGATCAATGTCGGTAAACTCGCTGTACTTCATTAGCATGGTATAGCCAAAAGCTTGGGGGTTACGAACAAACTGCATTAGTGAAAACCAAAAGTCTTCGAAATTTCAGGGCTTTAGAAAGTTCTCGAACTCTTTCTTCTTGCAAGAGTTTACCCATACTTGACGCAAGACCAGCCAGCTTAACGGACTTCATCGAGCGAAGAACAGATGAAGTAACACCAACTCTGCGCTGAACGGACTTGACCCATTCTCCTTGGTTAGGGCCCATGCGTTTGGCAAGCTGGGATTGACCTATGAAGCACAGAACGGCGATAATGGTAGGAGCGATTGCGACTGGGCCTAGTTGTCTCCAGAGAAGCCAGATACCAAGGGCAATTTGAGTGACTTGGGCCCATAGTTCTGTGACCTGAATTAAACTCATTGCTAAACGTTGGGGTTAGCTTGGGTCAAATCAGAGATGGGAGGAACCGGTGTACCTATGCGGTCTATGTCGGTGGACATGAGAGTGACCGCAGCCATTTGGTTGTGGTTGGCATCTGCTGACAGAGCTTTGAGATAGATCAAAGAGGCAGTGGAGCCTCGGAACATGGTGATCATTCTGAACACTTTGTAGAGATAGTTGGCGTTCAGAATCTTTCTTCCGTTAAAATTTGACATCTCAGCTCAGCATGATTAACTTACAGCCGTGCCGGTATAGATAATAGCAGCAGCTCCAATTAGACCATATGCATGGTTGACGTTGCGTAATGCTGGTGGAGTCTCTAGGTAGTTGATTGCAGCGGTGATGAAAAAAGTCTGCGCATAACTTATTGCTATCATAGCAGCCCTTGGGATCACAGTGGCTAAGAGAGGCCATTTCAAGGCAGTCATGCCGGCCACTACCAACGGATATGACGGTCTATGCTTGTCTGAAAATGGTCATTAGAAAAGGGTTGACTAGTGGAAATTATGTATGCTTACTCTTCTCCCATGCTGCCTCCATACGTACGCGCAGTTCGTCGGAGTATAGCTCATGGTTTAAGGGATACAAATCCTGAAGTGTCAATATCTGACGATTTCCAAGAACCAAGAGTGGATTGAGCCAGAACAAAAGACCTTTGTTGAATGGGCCTGCGAGATCCACCTTTCCGTATGGTCGATTAGGTTCAATCAAATACGGAGTCTTGGGTAACGATTCAAATACGAGCAAGACGAACTTGACGGCCGCAGTGGCGCAGAGGACTGCTGCAAGAGTCGGCACATAATTCCGCAAGTACAAAGTCCGAATGATTACGAAATCCGCTGTGATAGTTGCCAGAAGGTAGATTGAAGTTAGTTTGGCGGGCCTGGTAAGACGATTGTGCTCTACAGCAATGAGAGCTACAATAGCTAATGAACCCAAGAGTTCAAGAGCTGCGGTGGCAATAGAGTATTGCGTGAGTGGCTGTTTGGCCCAGAGAGCAAGATTGGTAGCCTGGAGGGCGACAACAACAATTGCTAAGGCCTAGAAATTTTAGCTTTGATTCTATGCATCATTGAATGTTACATACGATTTTCACAAAGTATATCCAGTTTCTCGATAATTTGACCGTGGAGCCATATAATCCCCAGAATCTGAGAGGAACCAGAAGCAAAAAGAATGAAGAAATTCCTATTCCAAAAATGCTCTGTTCAAAGGCAAGAGTGAAGTCGAATTGTCCACAGCTATAGCCAGGGCCAAAAGCCTTGTCAGCTTGCAGAGCATTGCAAGGCTGAGCCATTATCACCAAACTCTAAATTTCCATCTATATTCCAGAAAGTCAAATGAGAATGAAGAGTAATTTCGAAATTTGAGTTTTGTCGAGAATTGAAACGCACAGAAATCAGAAAAAGAATTGATAAAACTGGATAAGCAGGCAGAAGTATTAGAATCGTGGTGAATGCATCTCGCTTTTGAGAAAAATAGACACCGACTCACCGACCTTGAGTCGCCTCCTCGGCAATCATACACCAAACAAATCGAAGGATCTGTCTGCAGGAGAGGACTACGATCTTAGCCGGTATCAGTTGCAGCTTTCTAGCCTGTCACGGCAAGGGGAGAGGATCATTCCGCGAGTAAGATCCTGGTCGTGGGTCGATAATAGTCTGGTGTGCTGAATGTTATAGGAGAGTTGGGATCCGTGAACGCTAATTGTTTCGTGGATAGAATTGAAGACTCAAAAACAGCTTGGAGGAGCTCTTTAGACATGGGCCTGGCACGAGGCAGTTGTTTCGAAGGCAGCAGTGAATAGTGCGGGGAGTCATGATACACTGCATCTATTGTGCAGCAAAAGTTCAAGGGGTAGGTGAGACCAGGACCATACGAAAGTACGAATAGGAAGATAGCGGTATCGTCAGGTTGAATTCTAGATCTATCAATAGTCTGTTAGGGGTGAGCTTGACTTGTTGTCGTTGGAGTACGCTTCTAGTACTCTCCGAGCAAACATAGAAACAACCCGAGCTCAAGCTCTCCAGGAAGAGAAGATTATGTTCAAGCTTCGCGGGATTTGTCGATCTTGAAAAGAATCAAGCGTGTGTGCATCTTGATGTCAAGCAAGAAAAAAATGGCTGATGCACAAACATGATCCCTGACGCTTTCCAACCGTTTCAAATGATTTCCAGCCACTCAAAATCAACGCGCTAAGTCGGCAGCAGGTACAACTCACGCAACTCTACCCAGTCTGTTCCGCCAGCTTCCACTTTTACTTGTTTAACTTCTTCGCCTTAAGAAACTGCATACCCAGACTGAACAATACTGCTGCAGTTTCATCTCTAATCTTGCGGCTCAAAAACAACGAGTTGCGCCATGGTTGTTGAGCTTCCATACAGTCTGCATACCCGCTATGCCTCCATCGCCACGGCATGGACCGTCATCATCATCCCACCCATATTCCTAAATCTAGGCCTTTTCTATGGCCTCTGGTATGGCAAGCCAGATATGGATCGCATGCTGGGTATGTCCTCCTTTCAAGTCACAGCAAGCTATTTAATCTCCGTGGACAATCTAATTCGTCCCGTGTTACAGTCTTGACTCTGCCAACCGGCGTGCTGGGAATTTTCACCATCATCGCTATCGTTGAGCGCGTCTGGAAACTGATCAAACTTTCACCAGAGTATCGGCCGCTCAATTCACCAAGATATGCGCTCGATATCTTCCAATGGGGCTACTTTTTGGCATTGCTGGTCATTTCTTCATTGATTACTTCAACGTTGGCGCGAGATGACAGGGATCAGGATGGGCATGCTTTTCAGATCCGTTTGATATCGTTGCCAGCTGCGGTGCTCATGTACCTCGTGGCTACGCTTACTTTGCTTTCTATGGTACTTAACCGCTTTGCTGTCAAGTTGCCATTTCAGTTTGGCAGTTTGGGACCTGGAAATGTTGTGAGGCCTGCAATATTCTACATTGTTGAAGATATTGTGGCAGTCGATGGCTGTGGCGGAATGGACTATCGCAAAGCCTTTGGCGCACGTTATGACAACAGCATCATATTTCGCAGGATGATCTGGAACCTAAGCGGATTATGGATGTTGTTCTTCTACGCCAGCGCAACTCTGTTTACAATCCTTGTATTCACATTGCCAGTAGCCACCGTCTACGCAGTCGGATGGGCCGGTCCGTTCCCTCTGGCAGGTGTGATGGCTATCTGGACGATAGTCCACGTCAAAGCGCAATTGCGAAAAGAAAGACGATGGGCAGTCGAAGAGGACGAAAGCACTCCCCTAATAGACTAAACGAATCCCCAATGAATAATGAATAATCTTCTATAGCGGTTTAGATTGTGATATGCCTGTGTCTGGTCTCATGGACGCTATATCTATACAAGGCCCAAAAAATCGTAGCAATCCTCCCCCTCTCCATACGCCAACCGCGGCTATCCGCCCGACATCTGGTTGTTCGTTCGCGGGCATTCGTTCATCGGGTTTGCTTTCTTCTATAGCTTGGCTGAGGCAGCGACCTCACCGATCTTGAGCTTTGGCGAGTACTTTTGCAACACATGTTCCGAGTGGTACTACACGGTCTCCTGTTAGCTTTCTGTCCACTACATATACTGTCGTGCTACAACGTACCTTCCAGAAAGCCTTGCTAACATCCTTTCCACCCGATCGCTTAAGGATCTTTGGTCCACCGGGGTGCTCTTCAATGAACTCGGACACGTTGTACACGCCACCGTCAATGATGATCCATAGTGGCTTGCCGGCCTCTTTGCCGTTGTTGGCGGCGACGTCTGCGGCGGAGTAGGTCTTTGACATTGTGAGAGGTATTAGTGTTGAAGAGAAGGATATGTGGATGTGGGAAGAGGAGTTGGAGGATAGGGAGATAAGAAGATAGATATGGTGTTTAGCCGGTTGTCGAAACAATATTGATTGCGCGCAAAGGGTCGGTGAATTGCGACTTTTTGGGTGGTGCCGATAGTACCTCGGCTCGCTGCGGTATATTGCTTTTCACGATAGTGAAGCCCCACATTCTATTTGCTGTTTAACGAGGTTTAAGTAACGGCTGGTATAATGCAAGGCTATAGCTCTTCACGTAAGTGGCGCTTTCATGATTTCTCCACCCTTGATGGTGGGCCAATGGGTTTGATTTGATTTGGACAACTGCCGACTGGCTCGGTTGTTTCTGGGCCCTGCTCGTGTGCTCACCCTAAATCTAGAGCATTTGTATTTTCTTTCGAGACTTGGAAAATAGACAGAAATGGGAATGTTGAAGAAGTCGAATGACGATCTGAGACTTGGCTGGTACTGCAAGAAAGAGGCCAAAAGTCTCCATCACAGTCCCTTGTAGTGGTTTCAGATCGGAACCAAACAGTAAAATCGAAGGTTCGATCTAGCGATTTGCATTTAACTGCTCACGATGAAAACATTTATCGAGAAATAAGTCATTATGTCGTTAACTAGGCCCTTTACAAGGAATGCAAGGTTTCCAAAGTCGTGTAGAAGACTCGATCCATAACATCGTAGGCATTATTCTTCAGGCAATATTCATTGAGTTTCGAAAGTTGTTGTGAAATTTAGTGTTTTACGATATTGGTGAGAGATCATTGCTAGAACGTGATACGTTTAATCAATATTTCAAGCGACTTATTGTTCGATGACTCGCTTCATATTTTTGAACTCAGGATGTAGTAAGATAACCACGTGTACGGTATACAATTCGCAAAACGTGGACCTCGTGGAAATAGCATCCCAAAAAAGGAAGGAACATTGAAGTGCTCCACTAAACCCAGAAGGGATGTGCACTCTACCTTATTTCAACTTCTTATGTTCCAACCCTCCTTTTTCCACCATTTCCACGCTCCGATGAGGTACAAGCAAGACGTTTCTCTCTGCATTGTCAAAAAGCTTATTCCTGGCCCGGTATGAGAGCGCCAATGTCATTCAATTCCGCCTTCTGTTGGCGCTGGCTTCGAAGCGCTGAAACATGTCCTAGTCGTCCATCACACCTTGCACTTGACTCTTGCTAGACCAGGTCTATGTATGGCCATGGGTATTCATCTGGCTTTATTTCAGCGCCGTCGTGGGTGGTCGCGTGCTGTAAGGCTTCGCCGTTCATTATGCCGTGCACGTATGCTGGCCCGATCAAGTTGTAGTGTTTGGGATTGCTTGCCCCTTCTGAATCTGAGGTGGACATGTCTTGTGCTGGAGATGTCTCTGCTTCTCGGAGTACGAATGGCATTGAAGCTCCAGATATAACTGCAACCTTGTCTCCAATTTCCGTGGTTACTGGACCCAGTCCTAGTTTTCCACTTTCAGTGATAAAAACTCGCCTTTCGAACAGCGCTCGACTAAGTGCATCCGCATAATTATCCGCCTTCCCGGCTACGATTGGACCAGGCTCTAGTACGTCATTCCTCAGCCGTCGGAAGTGTTCCCGCACAAATTCGTCGTCCTTCTCCAGCTCAAAGCCATGCGCACGTCCGCCTGGTTGGGAGAGCTTGAATGCCCCTAGACAGTCGATAGGGTCGCGTTTGCGCAAGTCGCATATTACACACGATTTTTCTGTACATTCTGTACGTTTTGTCGCACAGTGGCTACGGGCATATTTGCTGGACATGATTCTGTCCAGAGATGCGACATGTTCCTCATCGCAATGCTCGACAAGACATTGTTCGTGAGTGAGCGCGACGCGTGTCTGCTCATCGATTGAGATTTGACCAGGCCCATTTTTCTCAACGTAATATTCTGCTTGCCGGTCCGCGATGCGTTCATTGCACCAAAAGCAAAGAAAGTGGATCTGGTAGGTATCGTCTGGTACGAGTATGTCTGATGTTGTGTTTGCAATAAGGGTCCGCCAAAACGTATCTTGGAGGTCAGAAGGGTTCACATGACCAGCAAGGTGAGTAGATACTGCTTGCCATATTCGAAAGAGGTATCCTGGTCGGCGTAGCTGTGGCAATAAGGTCAGGTCAGAATATTCGTAAGTATTTGACACCCAAGTGACGGAATCAGTAAGTATGGCGCCTATTCTAAGAGTTTGTAGGTTCCTGCTGCGTAACATTCTGACAGAGGAGGTACCAGAAGCTTTCCAACGAGTGGCAGCAACCGGTCCACCTAGAAAGCTACTGCGAAGTCCCTTACTCCAGTCCGGAGCCCAGGTTGGAAGACTCTCTATGTTGTTCGATTCAGTTGCGTTAACGAGAAGGTTTGCACTTTTGGTATATGCAATATAACTGCGTGTAAACTCACGATACAGTTCGTTGGTAGATATTGAGTAGTCGATCGGAAATTGTTCTTTGGCTTCAGGACTCTGCATGTCCGCAGCTAATCCATACAGTGCGAACAACCTGTCTCTCGGATCAGTGGCTTGGAAGTCCGAACTCCTCTGTAGTAGATCGAGCATGTCTAACTGTCCTGTAAATTCATGGCAAATGGCCATTAAAATAGCATGGTATGATTTATCCACAGTAAGCCGGTCAGTAGCCAGTACTAGACCTGTATCATAGAAAAGAATGGTTGCTCTCTCAATATCGCTCCAGGGGATAACGGATTCTCCGCATATCACAGCAGGTACTGTAACAGACATTACGACTTCCTGTAGAACCCAGAGCCTAGAGAACCACGAACGCTCAAAGAAGTCTTGAAAGTAGCCTGACAAATACGCGATTTTGTCATGTCGCACTGACTCAAATATTTCCGCATTCGAGTGCGATTTTGCCATTTGATTCAAACGGTTGACCAGGTAGAGTGCTTCAATTGTTCCTGGAGTCTCTTCACCAAGATATATAACCACTTGGGAGGCATTTTTGTATATTTGGCGCATAATACCGACTTGTTGGCTTCGCTCTTCAAGGTCTGACTGGTTTATGCCTGGTCATAGTCAGCTAGCATATTTCTCTGCTGTAGAGATTGGGAAACTTGTTCGTACAAATAGCGTCAATCCAGATCCGAAAGATCCCATTCGACTTGCGGACACGTCGAATGGCGAGACTGAGATTCTCGCGAATCTTGAAGCACTTTCCATTGATAGTGATAAAAACTTCTGCTAGGTCGGTTCCCCACGCATACGAGAGCGCGTGATAATCCAACGACTCTGTCAGTTCTGCTGTATGTAAAGTACATGTAATCGGATGATCAAAGTCGCCTGGCTCAATGATGAGTACTCTGATGGAGTCGGCAGTCGGTAGCTTCCGATATAGTTTGCGTGGTTTGCGAGTCATTTTTGACTGCTGTTTGCTTGGATCGAAGTATGAGGCGAAGATTCGAGTATCCAAGTATCAAGTCGCAAAATTGGGGCTGCCGTTTAGACTTTTATCCCCGTTGAGCTTTGGGGGCAGATCTGCCTTGCCAACTCAACCGTGGCTGAGCCATCGCGGGGATTTACCTATCTTAAGAGCAGAGCCTCATTTTCGAAAAAGCAAATATACCACCATACAGCTATGAAAGTAGAAATAATAAGGTTAAAAATATTCCATTCATTCGCACCCTGAAGTTATATCTGCCATAACCGCAGTCCCACCGGACTTCAAGATCGCTAATCGTATACCGAATACATCAATAATAAAAACTAAACGCCTTGGGTATCTTCGCTTTGATATGTCCCACGACCAATACCTAAAAGCACGCCGTCGGAACTCGCATTTTTGTCCTGAAAAAATAAACAAGAGATCTTCTCTTCGCTCAAACGACTAATTCCCTTGATAAACTGCTGTCATAATAATGTCGTGTTTTAATCGCTGCTAAAGTAATCGCTGCTAGGAAATTGCTGTTCCGCTGTAATGATATGGTCGCACATAGAAACACATGAAGTAAAGATGCGATCGAGATCCGGATCGATGTTTGGAGATTGCACACCATCCGCCCATACAGCCAACTCCTAGTTGAACTTAAGCGAATGTGAGTCCAGTCTCTTTAGATCGCTCTTGTCCCGCTCTCTACCCATCCCACTCACACTCTCCGCCACCTCGCGCATATGCCCAATACTGGGCAATGCGCCCGGCGGCGTGCGATTCCCATTCTCATGCCGTACAGGTGGCGCACTACCTGGCGGACCCAAGAGCGATGTAATGCTTGGGATCGTGCGGTCTAGTGCTGAGCGTTGTGGCGCATGATTTGAAGGCGGAGATGTCGTGCGCGGGAGATTTGATGGTGGGAGGGTAGACGGGGGATTGCTGGGGTATGGTGGTGCGGAGGATGTTGGGTCTGGTGGGTAGGTTGGGAGAAGGGATGGTGGTTTGACTTCGTTGTTGGTCGTTGGTGGGGATGGGACGGTGGCAGGACGCTTTTCCGGGCCGGGCCCGTAAGGATTTGGGCGGAGGGAAGAACCAGTCGATGCTGGAGGTGAGCCGTAGCTTGATGTTGCGGTGGGTGAGCGGAGTGGTGGTTGCGCTGGGCTTCCGTGGCCGTTCATAAGAGGAGGGAGTGTAGTGCTTGGAGGAGTTGGATAGCCGCCTGGTGGGCCATGCGGTGGACCATGTGGTGGACCATGATGAATTGGAGGCGATGAATAATGATGTGGTGGTGGGCCATGCATGGGATAGTAGGGTGGTGTATGATGATGTGGAGGAGCTGGGTAGTAATGGTGTGGTGGAGGAGGATAATGGCCACCATTTGGTGCCGCCCATGGCGGAGGATAGTGAGGTGGATATGGAGCGCCATGGTGAGTAGGATAAGCGTAGTGATGAGGCGGTGGGTAGTATCCATGAGGATGCGGCGGTTGCGAAGTTGGCCAAGGTCCACCGGATGGTGGTAGTGGTCCTCTTGTTACAGCGGGAATAGAATTGGCTTCATTGAGATTGGCTTCTGGATACATGCCTTTTTGCGGGCGAATGTTGCGCAAAGTAGGATCTGTCGATGGCTGCTGCAAACTTGAGCCATTAGTTGCACGAGTGTAGTAGCTGATCAGATGGAGATGACGACCATCCTGAGTTGTGATGCTAAAGCTTTGCTTCATCAAACCGTCTGGCTTATAACGATAGCCATCTGGGCCTTCGCCTTCATCTGAGACAGGAGCTTCTTCACCGTCACTTTTTTGTCCAGGTTCCGGGCCCTTGTTGTTGATTCCTGGAAGCTTTTTGGCGCCGTTCTGAGGGACTTGTGGATTGAATCCGCCTCTTTTACCCTCCATTTCACGATACGTCAAGAAACTTCCTGAAACTCTGCTGGCGCTCCATGATTTGCCATCTGTCCATCTGCGCATTCCAGCCTCGCGCTCATCCCAAACAAACACAGAACCAGATCGGATCTGTGACCGTTCCTTTTCTGATAGACGTCGTTGGACTCGAGGTAAGAGTCCAATGCGACATGCTTCGAATAATATAATAGCATCTTGAGGTGTGCGAACCTGGCCAAAGTATGTCTCCATGCTATTGAGCATCTTTGCGGTAGGCTACCTCAGCCGGGTCAAGTTGGATAGGGCCAGAGGAGAAGAGAAAATAAGGACGCCAATGCGCAACGCTATCTGGGGGCGGACCGACTATAAAGTTGAATAAGCGTAAATCAAACTAATAACAAGCATATGGTTCGTACCGGGAAAAAGAAATGCTAAGCAGGACAGTCATTTACTTGCGACAGGCCCAGAGATATTAAAGACCAGGCAAGTTGGGCGGCGTAGGTCGAGATCCGGATCTACCCTAGCAATGCAACAACAGAAAGAAGCTGTGGATTCTTGTCGACGTCTCTGCGAGTCGCAGGCTGCTAGTAGAGAGATTCAGGCAACCGGAGAGGCACAGTTTGATGGTAAGCCTGGCGGGTAGAGCGGCGCTGTTTGGGTTGATTGGCAGAGGTTTGGTGAAGTATTGAGGCCAGCGAATATAGATCAAGCTGCAAAAGGTCAGAGGAAGAGAGGAAGAGAAGCAAGCCCAGCGGCGAGCGGCCAGACCAAAGATATTATTACCTGAGAGTTGTGAGGTGCAGCAGCAAAAGTCTTGGAGAGGTAAAAGCCAACAGAGACTCAGAGAGGCCTGGCCCGTCTCTTACAACGCCGCCATGGCCATGGCTCAACAAGGTTATAAGCTAAGCCCTTGGCGTCATCTTGGTACCCACCGGATAGGTCTAGCGCTGCACTAGCTGACGGACCCCTGCGCATCCTGCCTTTTGCTTTCCAAGCCAAAAGCCACCACCAGAATGCATCTCGTCAGACAAAACTCTGACATTTCCACCCTGAACCAGGCTGACAATCAACTGTCTGCTGAAGACTGAATCCCGAAAATGAGGCTTTCTTTTTGTAGTTCGTGAGCAACGACTTTCGCTCAAAGCTCAGTAGGCCAAAAAACGCATGTAACCACAAGAATGCTGTATGCAATCCTGACTCCTGGCTTCATACATCCATTACTTTGTACTACATCTACATAACATTGCCAAATTAAACAGCCTGTTGCCCAGACATACCAAACCACAAGATATATCCAATGCGCCAAATAACAACCAGTGTATCAGTGTGGCGCCAAATCCTCCATCGGACCCCAATCCTTCTCCATCAAAGCACCTCGTCTCAATTCCCTCCAATCGGGCTCTGACGCTTGAGTCTCACAAGCTCAACCTCAAAAGGTCAAGAGACAAGCCAAGGAGGCACGTAATCTTTCTACAATTGGCCCACTCCGTATTCTCCGTACTTCGCAATATAATTTATCGCATAGAGAGCACTCTAATCTCATTCAACCCCTGCTTCCACGGACCCGTCTCTAACTCTAAATATGAGCTATTCCGAACATCAATCAATGGACCCAGAGACCGGGCCATTTTTTTCCAGCATAATCGAATCATTAACAGTATGCATTATTATTGAGATTTTCCGGTTAAGCGATACCCCACTCTACCAGATTATTGTATTGCGATAAATAACCTACCTGAGTTGAAGTTGGACCTTGCGGGTTGTAGTTTCCACGTCGTGTGATGGGCTCGTGGCTTCCATGCGGCTCTGATGTCGTGGGAAATTCACACGAGGTAATCTGCCTCAATCAACGTGTTTCAGAGTCGCGAGGCTCCTCAACATCCAACCTTCCATAATTCCCAGATCCATTTGATAGAACATTGCGTCTTTTTCCTAGTATCTAAATTGAAGGCTGACAGAATTCAACATTGAAAGAAGTGGGGAATGCATTGCCAATCTTTTCCCCAACAAACCCAGGCCCACTGCCGTCCCAACGCACCAAAAACGGCCTTATCTTTATGCATAATTTTCCCCCGGTATTGTCTCTTTTGCCAGCAGATTTCGCTTCCCCATCATCATCTGCTGTACGGATAGGATGCACTCCACTGGGTTCGGCAACTAAGATGACTGCCAAGGCTCTGGCCAAGTCTATTGAAGCGACATCATAGAAATAATCTAACCAACAGAATGAGTGGATTCTTGACCGAGCAGATGACCCAAGAGGCGCGTTGCGCAGTAGTGGATATTTTTCTCGAGGCAATTTGGACCTCCAAAAAGAATGATCGCATTACCCATTATTGCCCTGGGTTTACCCAGAGAAAACTCAAGGAAAATCCCTTGGCCAAAAATGTCAACCAACGAACAGCAGATCACGCGAGTCCAATCCATCAGCAAATGGTAGATGAAGGGTATAGCAGCACCGGAGTAATCTATTTCCTCCATTTATATCCTAGCAGCTGTCTAAATGCGCTGTTGTGATTTATTCATACCAAGAGATTTATTGATTTGGGAAGTTGCCAGGAATGCATGTTCGGGGCAATCATCAACAACCTTTAAGGTTTCGGGAAACGTGTGTTTTGGCTTGGACCTAAATACAAGCTTAAAAGTCGCCTGGTAGGTGTTATCCGATGAACCAATCAGACCTGCAGTTGGTCTGCGTGGCAGGAGTGGAGATGTGATTTTGGCCCAGTTTGGTCTAGAATCGTCTGTGCGGATTTCTTGGGCACTGGGAAATAGGGAGGTTATCGTGTCTTTTCTCTGTTCAGCTTCCTTTTTCCAGTCTCGGTCACACAACTGCAAGATATTGATTTTGCGAGCTACTTAGCTGATGTCATGTTGCCCTTTTTTGGTATATACGGTCTCAGCTCAGAGTTCAAAGGCAGCGCTTAGTGGGCTGTTTTTTTCTCAATTTATGAACTCAGACAAGCCTGCCGAACTCCCGATAGCAATACGACCTTCAAATTGCGTGTTAATCGGCGCCCGAAGTATCTATAAAATAAGGGGCCAAGGTCGTGCTTCCATACGTAACTGACCGACCACAAAAGGACAGGAATAGGTCTACCCTCCAATTATTCCATCAGTCGAATCTGCGCGACTTATCCATTTAACCTACGGATACACCCGTCTTTAAATCAACACACACGTAACGCAGTAAGACAACCGCCAAAGAGCCGCGTCACTCCCAACTTAACCTTATCCCACCGTTCCACGACAACATCCACGTAATGCCCAGGTTCACCAATTCAGGGCAAAAAATGAACTGCCAATAAATGATCATAGGGCATTGCAACAAGGTTCTTGGTGAGCCAAGAACAAGTTGAAGAACAAGACCGTGAGCGAAACCCCTGTCTTGTACCCAAATACCGGTAATAATTTCGTTCTCTGCTGATCACCAAGATCACCTTGATCGTTTAACGAATAGAGTTGGATCGCCAAGCCCTGCACCTTTATAGGCATTGGTTATTAGTATATTTAGGAGTCATTGGCGAACGCTTGGTAGTGGAATGTGTCATTTTATATTGCCTTTACAGCATATTATTCTGCACGGGCAGGAAAACGTAATTCTCTTATGGTTCTCCTTGTTTGACAACTGTATGTAACAGTACGTAAAATAAATAACCATTTACCAATGAACTGCCAAGTAAAGAGGCAGGATCTGACGGATTCGATTACGATCACTGCTTGAAACAAAAAGCATTGGATTTGCCGTGCCACCGCGGATCTTGGCTCTGTATTAACCTCATCCTTCTGCGCAACCGTACCAATTTCAGCCCCCGCCGGATTCCAGGGCTGTGGGATTCAATTCCCACAAAGCCTAATCAGTTCGCTCAAGTCTTAATTTCAATTTAAACAACCTTATCTACACGACCCCAGACAATCAACCATATATATATGATTCTAGAACCCATGCTCAGCTTGCTGTTCCTGATAACACCTCCTGTTTCGCCAATCGTCCAAATAAATTTCACTGTATGGAGTCGTCACTCATGAAGTCATGAACTCCCCAGAAAAAGCTTTCGATGAACAGTTCAGCCCCACGTGTGTACCAAGCAACTCCAGCCTTAGCATCAGGTGAGGTTGAAATTGCCAGGAAGCCAAGGAAACTTTTCTCGACAAAGGAGTTGTCCTCGGCGGCTCTTGGTTCTAGAACATTGGCCGTTTAACCAAGCTACTTGGCGTGTGCGCTAAGAGCTGCCAAATCGCTTCACTAACGGCCACGAGGCGCACCCAAAAGTAAACACTAAAAGCTGCAGTGGTCTGGACCGCGTCTATAGTCACATTGATATGACGGAATATGTTGAACCGGTTCGTATTCCTCCTTGCTCTTAAATAATGTTCCTGCAGATGCTTGTTTGTGGGTGGCCCATGGGGAGTGTTATCTGTTTGGCGAAGTTTATATTAATTTGGTAAAACGAAAACCTGGTAGGAGGTATTCGTTTGATTGTTATTTGTTGCTAAGAATATCTAAGCATTATCATGGCTTTAAATGCATATATCGACGACCGTGATGCGGAACTCCATTTTTCCGTTGAAGATATGGCTGTGGCACGACAAATTGCGATGTTGTTGGAAAGATAGGGGCGAGGCTCTGCAGAGCTCCTGTGCGGCACAGCAGAGCTGAAAGGGAACGGCAAGTGCCGGACGAGTATTGGATCTCTTTTACGAAGTGATAATTCCTGCAAATAAATCCAGTATGAAGAATGAGAAAGCTGTGAATGGTCTTTTTCTCGCAGAGACTGGCTTTTTGAAACTCATTTGTGCTTTGTAAATGCATAAAGTTGTCCATGCAACCGGTGGACAAATAATTGGCGTGTCCCCATGAATTTCGAAAGGCTTTCATGAATGCTACCATACAGAAGATGCTTTTATTTTCTATGGCGTTTGATAGACTGTGCTAGTCTGAAAGCCCTTGATGGGAAATAAAACAATTGATAGCAAAGCGTATTATGCGGGAGCCGTCGAACTCGATATGAGCACGACTGTTATTTTGTCCAACGGTTGTCCATGAAAGACATTACTAGAAACATCTCAACTGTTAAAAGCCACAGGCCATATTCTACTAAGTGCCAACATCATTTCCAGCGAATAACAACAGATAAGTGAATTTTACCTCGAGTCAATTGTGTCAAAGATGTGTCACTATAAGTCAAAGTTAACTCAATGTTATCGATCAAAGCCTCTTCTCTAGCAAGAGACTGGTTTCCATTCAGCTTTAACAGTTGGATTGTGACAGACACACGCCCAGTTTATCTTTACTGTCACTTATATCAACGACTGCTATAAGTCATCATGCGTTTGAGCGTATTGCAGTTAACCATTCTTTCTGATTCATGTCTTTGACCAAGTATCTAGTGGTCTAAAAGCATCCCCTGCATACTTCTACCATTATCTTACAGAAAGGGTTCTCCTATTATCATTTCCTCTACCCCCATCGCACCCTAAGGTAGGATTTATCTTCACACCAATTGAGCAGAGACAAAAGTATTCTTTGGATAGAAGGTGTTCTTGCTTTGGTCTGACATCTCAGCTTGTGTGTGATTACCATGCCTTTTGAACTGACTGGCCAGAAAGCGGATCATGAGTGTGATGAGGCCGATAGTGATTGCTTGAAGTAAGTGCACAGAATGTAGGTACTCATTATGAAGGGGGATTCTAAACGACCCCTTCTTCCAGCTAATCTCCCCCTAACTTCCAGCTATTCTCCCCCTAGTAGATCCAAAGCCAAAGGATGTCGGGTTAGGGCTCGGTAGTAGCGTTTACTTTAGCCATATTCGGTTTAGTTCCCTAATAACTTAGTTATCTTACATCACTAGCATTAAGTCCCACGTAATCTACCCCTCAAGTCCTTCAAATCTTCAACCTTCACAAAAATAACTCTCTACCACTAATACACAAATTCCAACACACAAATTCCACCACACAAATTCCACAACACCACTACATCCACACCAAATAATAGCTCCACCACTATACCAAAACGGGGGTCAGGATAGGATACAAAATACTTAATTTATTGCTACACCAAAAACAGGGTCAATATACGTTACGAAATAATTATTTTATGCTTCAAAAACAGTGAAGAGATATTATATAGTTAGGATTCCATAGATCTTATGGTTTCACGCCCAAAATTATAGAATTCTTAGGATTATAGCTTTATAGCTACTAGCATAGTTTTAGTACTTTAGTTTATAAAATATCAGATCTTTAGATACCAAAATTATGCTCCAGTACCACCACAACACCATGAATTTATCACGGACTTCCTATTTAGGAATAGCTCCTTCGGCTTCGGATCTACTAGGGGGAGAATAGCTGGAAGTTAGGGGGAGATTAGCTAGAAGAAGGGGTCGTTTAGAATCCCCCCATTATGAATGCGTATAAAAACAGGCCGTAGGTTTCCATTATGCCGAATATCAACCACTCCACCCACCACACTACTTACCTTTCCAATTTATGACAACGAACAAGACTGAGTTTGGCCATAGATCTATAATCGTTTCGTCTTAGCCCTTAGAGCCTGCACGCATTCGGGTCTACATCCCTCAACACAGACATTATGGATTCGATACCAAGCTGGGTGAAACCGCATATCCTTTCAATGAGACAAGAGGGATTATTGCCATCTCAGATTCGGGAGCGAATCGTCATGACATGGCCTTTCTACAGCTGGAACGCTTTGACAGAGGATGATATTTCATTCTTTATGTTAATAACACCTTGATGATACTTTCTATGCAGATAGCCAACCGTTACGCTGGAGGCTTTAGTAGTTGATAAGCAAATTGGATCAGTACAAGGCATGACATCAGTCTTACAATCGGAGCAGGTTTAGTCCCAGCGATGTATGATAGAATTGCATATACACTTATTGGTACCTTAGTGAGTGGTATTTGAGATGTATGTTTAGCATTGAAAGACAGTGACTACAAAGATTGAATCAAGACATATTTCACTGCCATAAACTGTTTTACGAGGAGGAGTAATTCCATAAAGTGTTGTACTGACTCTTACCAGCATGATGCTCTTTTTCAATTTGGTAGCTTTCCCTTATTCAAATGTTGGTCATCGTCTGAATGGTCAATTCGTCGAGGAACTTTTGTTACACCTGCTACTGCTCCTGCCAATTTGGTTGCAAGTCCGAAAATCGTGCTACATCCTCCTTATCTAGCTTAAATATTTCCAAGCGCTGATAGTCACCTGTCTCTATTCTTTCCTTTGAGCGATGGTTTCATTGGAGCCTCTAGCTAGTGGAAGAACAGTTTTGGTGCTATTCAGACTACGGGACTGTTTCGAAAACGGATGAATCGGGTTATGATCATATTTAGCTAGTTCGGGAATTGGAGTTTGAGATAGTGCTGGGAAAGAAGTACCAGTGGAGGAAGCGTCAGTAGTCATTTATCTATAGTTTCAGCTCTGTGTGATCAAGGCATCCAGTGATTATCGTCAAGCAATATGAATAATCCTTCCTGTCATGATTGCAGTTTCCGATAAGAAGGTTACACAATGGAGGTCAACAGTACAAGCAGCCAGATTTGGGGCCTCAACGGTAAGCCACCTGAAGTATCATTTATCAATTTTTGGAGATAAGACAAAGATCTGTATTGACATTCAACTGTGATTTGAACAAGTTACTGAGGACAAAGACTTAAAAGCGGAGTTCACATGGCTGTCATATTTAGTCACTTATTGAGTATTAGGTCACACATCAATTGCAAAATTAGTAAAAGCAAAGCGTCGTAGCCATGATAAAATGGAATGCTAGCCCGATTGATATATAATGAAATGACACAGATACACAAACTGCACACACCAAGCTCACTTCGATCATACATCCAGCTAACTTCTAGCATAACAGCATCTTATCTACCTTGCCTAGGTCGGCAGACACAAGAACACACACAACCTTTCTGTACTTCATATCAGTCCAAACAACATGCGTAGGCGCATGGATATTTTTTGGCGCGATGAAGAACCACCGAGCGTCTTTTGGTATGGACTTCGACTTCCATGGTATATCCTAGACGAGATTCGACAAATGTTTCGAGACGACTTTACGCCTGAGATGATTCTTGCCTGGATCCATCGAACATACCCCAATCTTCAATACTTAAGATTGTACCATATCCGACCTTACTGTCGTTAAGGTTTACCACCATCAAGGTCTATCCAAGGGATTGATCTTGCGAGAACACACGTTGGGTCGTGACAAGCGGCATAGCAAGCCGTTCTTCACCTCTTATGACATATGGGATGTAGATCGTAGATACTAAATCAGGTCAGGTATACCACTCCCTGAAATCCTTCTCCGGGAAAAATGATTTTCCGAGCACAATAGTGCCACAAGGCTAGTACAGCTGCACTCATTCAGGGGAAGTTAGGCACTTTGATAGTACTCTGACCCAGGATCAGAAGCTCATCTAGTATGTTGTTCTCCATGGCCTATTTGAGACGTGGAGAAGCAGCTAAGTGCTTTGAAATGGTGCTTTGCTCTAACGCCTTAGCATTACCTAGCTATAAATGCTTATAGCAAGTTAATAGATTGTACGGTATAGAGCTTAATATATAATAGCTCTATATCTAGTATACGTTATAAGGCTAACTTCTGATTATAGTAGTTTCTAGTATAATCGTTAAATCGTAATTACTAGTTAATTTATTACCTACTATTATGCTATGAACGAAGAGAGACAAATTATAATAGATAATGGATAAACAAGATCTGTTCATAGAGTATCTTACGGGTTAGCTTGTTAGCTTTGCTTCTGCCTTCTTTGCAGGCATCTAGTACAATTCAGATATCCTAAGAACTGGCCAGGTCGTTAAGTTGGCTAATCTGTTTCTATCACAGCAGAGTATGCCCGCGGGCTTTGGTTCAATGGAAGGATTCTTGTATCATCCTGGACTTATGGTCCTCTAAGATGGAAAATCATCGGTTCGTTCAGTAACAGCCAGCTTTTTCAAAAGATGCGATGAGAGATTCAAGGTATTGAAAGAGGTTTCGACGACTCTAGACATATTGAATGCTACTGTTGTATATTATGGCGACGCGGAGGCACCAGATCCTAATTTACCTAGCGCATTTGTCAAAAAGTACTCCTCAAGACCGTATCCATCAATAAACTCCTGTGTCTCCTTGATTTCTTTTGCAGCCAGTGCTTTCCATTCTACGGCTTGTTCTCGCTGTATGCGGGCATTTTCCACCTTCTCTTTGAATGCTCCCCGTCGGAACTTATCCAGCCGCTTCCGCTCGCTTTTGTTGCCATGTTGGCTCTTCTTCTGAGCAATGTACTCTTCCATATCCTTGAGCTCTTCAGCCATCTCTGTCTCAGGTACCAAGGCCGCCTGTGTATTGGTCACCTGTTGATCAACGCTCTTAGTGCTTGTGCTACTTCTTCATCGTCGTGGCTGCGGTTGCGGTCCTTGAAGTACCAGCCGCCAGATGGAGTTTCGCGGAGGAAACGGACAATTAATTCTTGAAGATTTGGCCAGTGGCTATCTGGGCTGTAAAACATGGAGTCTGTCCAGAAGAAAGTCGCCTCAATGGCACCTTCAAAATCGAGCTTAGTCAGTTGGTGAGAGAAGTGACGAAGTCCCTCGCTGATGGGATCTATGACAGGAACGGAGTCTGTCAGTAGATTGGTAGGCCGACTCGCTTGCTTTGTATCCACGTCGTTTTTCAAGTGTAGTTTCAGCGTTCGTAGAGCTGGAAAAGATCCGTTTTGCAACGCAAAACCAAGTGCATGACGCTGCCGCCGTCGGGAATTCGAGTGTGTCACGTCCTCATCGCGTAACTCAGTATTGACTGTATGGGCATCTGGTAGTTTAGAAAGGATGTCTGTAATGACAAGGAAGTGAATGGGCCTCGGAACACGTTGTTGAGCAATGAACTGGACAATGCCACGAACAAGAGGAATTTTATCCAGGTCCACGATCCTCAGGAGAGACTTTTCGAAACGCGGCTGAAATTTGATACCGGTGAGTTCATCGTAGCCTGGCCGTGGCCCATTCGGAGTGCGGATCTGATCGCGAGCTAAAACATTTCCAAGACTCAAGGAAAGGTTGACGACGCCTTGAGATTGATCTTCCCAGGATTTGAAAATGGCAAAAAGTTTGTGAATGGCATCCGAGAAAGATTGGTTATTCCTACCCTGCTCCTCGGCTGATTCGTTCTTCTTGACATAGACACCACCGTTCATATCATTGTTGGGTACTCTATAGCTCATCGCAGAGTCCAGATAGATGGTGTAATACAAGCGACGTAGATAACTTTGGCGATCGTATTTGCCCAGAATCCGCTCAAATTCCTCCAATTCATCGCTAGTCAACGGGTGCATAGAACGAAAAGTTCTTCGCTCGATTGCGTACTGCCATTTTCGTGATAAAGTTGCTAAATTCGGGAGACAAGATGGACGAGACCGAAAATCGTGGGCGTAGATGCCTGTGAGATCTCGAGCTTCCACGTACGAGGCAATGTGGTCAA
The DNA here is from genome assembly GCA_010405405.1 of Microthyrium microscopicum. Lineage (NCBI taxonomy): Eukaryota > Fungi > Ascomycota > Dothideomycetes > Microthyriales > Microthyriaceae > Microthyrium > Microthyrium microscopicum. The sequence continues at coordinate 1,409,245 of MU004233.1, read as the reverse complement.
CGATTACTTGCGGTAGTGATTCCATCTTTTAATTCTCGAGACATCAGAATAGACCAAGGAAAAGAGGAGGAAAGAAGTATGCACAAGCTGTAGTCTGTAGAGAGAAGTGTGGGGCGGTGAATCCTTCGAAGTTTGACAGATGAAATTGGCCATGAGAAGAGTAGCACTACCTTTGGTGTCTGATCAAAATCTTCTGCAATAACTTTATCAAAGGATGATTCAGAAAGGCAGTATTCTATAGCTTCATTTTGGAACTGAAAATAGGAGATCTGTTCATGTTTTAAAACAGGTATAAATATGGCGGCTGGGAGTTAGTTTACTCCATGAAATAGCAAAAGGTCAAGACAAATGTCAAACTTATAATTGGGTATACTATTGATTTCTCTGAAGGAATGGTGTTGGGCCCTCAAACCGTTATTCGTTTCTCTTCTCAACACATTCGAGAAGAAGTTGTTATCCTCAAGATTGGAGATGGATTAGTGATGTGTTGACATTAATCTGTTCAAAATACAGTTACCAGTCTGGACAATCTTGAAGTACATATGAAATACAAAGCAAAACTATCTGGGGTATCATATCTCTAAGCTATTTCGCATCTTTTGGAGCCTCTTCTATCTCTGAAATAACTTCTTCTGTCCGTATAAGCAATTCGTGCAGATTCCATGGACTTTTTCGAAGATAGATCAACCGACCCCAGACCACAACAAAATTCTTCAATTGATCCATCTGAATTGTATGATTGAAGCGTCGTATAGCCTGCGATTTATTAGGGCAAATTCATCATGGATGTCATTTTATAATAACACATTACCTTTCCTAGCTTATACACCGCAAATCTGTTGACAGTATCGTACGTATCGTTGATATCGGGGTATTTTTGAAGGAATCGAAAAACAAATTGCCCGGCTGCCGGAAGATCAAATTCGTGGCTTTTCCAGAGTAATTGTCCGAAATCACGAAGGATCGCACTTGTTTGCTGTTGACGTAGGGTGGCCGTTATGCGATTCCCTTGATTTCTGTACTCTCGCAAAACTTGTGTAGCTGTCACTTTTATATCTTTCGCCCATCCGCCCTAAGGACCCGTTAGTTTCAGATTACTGCCCACCAAACGATAATATTTTGAAGGCCAACACTAGACGGAGGTGGCATAGACATTGCTCGAATGCCATAACTCCCCTTCATATATGGATTGATGAAAACTTACCCAACGAGTTGTAGTAGCGGTAGTTGCCATGTCCGCGAACTGACGAGTAAAGAAGACCTCTGGTACATTGACCTTGTAGAGCTCACAGATCCCTTCAAAATTTGGATTACAAGCAGCATACAGCTTGATCCTATCTTTGGACCCGTGAAGAAGCATATAAACACGAAATGTCATATGCGTGTGAGCTTGCTCCTTGAATACGAAGGATTTGTCTTCGATTAGCGCGTTGATGCTCCTGTTTTCGGTATCTGGATCTCGACCTTCGTTTAGGTTGGAAAAGTGATTCACAGTTTTATGCTCCTTTGGGATCCATACGCCAACCTAAAGCGGCGTTGTATTAGTAAAGACTAGCTAGTTTAATGTCGCTAATGATGAGGATTGTGTTAAAATGGCTTACCAGCATACCGATGACACCATGTCCGTTTAAGTTCAATTCGCACCCCTTCGGCACGAGATTCGCTCTTTGGGTGATCATTTGCGTCTCAGGCCTATGAAGAAGACATAGCTGTATATCCTGAGTGTTGACCTCGGGGCACCAGTATCGAGCTGCCTCGGGATTGTAGAGAAACAGCTCGTCGGAATTGGAATGAGTTGTTGACTTGTTGCTTTCATTATCGGATTTCGCTCCTGTTTATGTTATGTTAGATTCTTGAAGCATTCAAAATTCTGTCTTCAGACACACCGGAGTCACTGTCTGCGCAGTCAGAAGAGCCAGTGTCATTCCATTCTGTTCCCGAGTCAAGTGCTGACGACTCAGAGTCTCTAGCTAGCCCTTGGGAGTAGTTTCTCACGACTAGGCCGCCGGTGGCAAATTCGGTTTTGGTAATGCTTCTACCAGGAGCTACAGAAACAGTGAAAGATCTGATAGGAGCAGGTTTGCTTTGGAAATCATCACTTTCAGGTGAATTTGAGATATGTCGTGGTGGCACCTTTGGAAAATCTGAGGGGGAAAGATACCAAGAATTGCCGTTGCCATTGCTATTGCCGTGAAAATCATGCCGTCTCAGAAAAGCAAGACTAGGTCGATGGCTTTCGTTGTAGGTAGTGGCTGGAGTGTCGGTTTCTGTAGTTCGTGTAGTCTGACGTGATCCTGTGGATTCATCTCTTTCTCTTCTGTCTGAATGGGAGTTTCCTGACAAGAGTCGAGGTAGAGAGGTATGAGGAGATGAAGATGCAGGAGTAGAAGGAGGGCCAGAAGCGGAGGAAGAGGCATAGGGGGAATGATGGAGACCAATCGGCGGCTTCACGTCACGATCAATTTCCTCTATCGACTGTGCTATGTCTTCTGTTCGGGCCAGTTTATTTGGATATCCTGAATGTTCTGTATCTTCAGCATGATTAGGAGCATGCTCATAACGGGAGCGCTTTGTCGGTACGTTTTCTTCTGTCGTTAAGGGAAACCAGGGTTTGGCATCCCAATTGATGACAGGCATGGTGTGTCGTTGGCTCTTGCTGTCATGAGTAAATGCTACCTACCAGAGGATGACCAACCAGAAGCTGAGAGTCTTCTCTTTATAGGCAATTGGGGAGCAAGTATGGATTCCAAAGAAAATCAAATTATTGAGATGGGGAGTGGGGCATGACGGGAGGCTACAAGGTGAGATATCGATTGAGAGAAGGCACGATGCATGCGCACCTGCAGGCATCCGTTTGCCAACGGCAGCTACCATGAGGTGGCCAGTGAAGATTTCTCAAAAAATGATACTTCAGAACTCTCAAGACTTTGAAATCGTTGGTATGTGCTGAGCTGTCATAGGAGCAATCATCATAAATGCCAAATCATGGATGTAAAGAATGCCATATTCTAAGCAAAATGATAGGTTCTATGATGTTCAATTCGTAGGACGAGGCTGTATGTCGTGAAAAGGTCTATGTATTTAGCAGATCTATATCTATCCTAAATTTTAGACTCAGACTTAACCTGTTCAATCCTTTTATCTCTCTCCTCATCACTCTTAAACTTCAACCTAATCGCACCATCCTGCAACGTCGTCGCAACATGATTCCCGTCCGCATCATAGATCTTCCCCTGGTGCAATCCCCTCCCGTTTGACAGTCTCTCCGCACCAGTCTCCAAGTAAAACCACCTGCGACCCTGCGAATCGCTGAAGCGCACTTTGTCCGCACCGGTGTGGAATGTGACTGTGTGGCTGAGACTAGCTGCTGAATCAAGCACATCCAACAGTCCATATTGACGCACCATGCTCCAGACGCTTTCGCGATCAGAGTGGTACAGATGGGCGGCGGCGTCTAGATTTGGGTCTGAGTCAGTGTCTGAGGGGTCGGTTTGGGTGGCGTAGATGTAGACGTTTTCTCGTTTGATGGGGATTGTGCGTTGGTGGATTTTGTCGAAGGGGAGAATGCTGGTGAATAGACCGGGGAAGATTGTTGTTAAACAGGTTTCACCGGTTCCATATGCTGCTCTGCGTTGTGTTAGGTTTGAGTGTTGTCAACAACGTCGTTTGCACATACCTGAGATCTTTGAAGTTGGTCTTGATTGGAAGCTCGTCTGGTTTTCTCCCTGCGAGAATTTCAAAGTACTTCTCGGCCATGTTCTGAGGTATCTGAATATCTGGAAACACTTCCGTTCTCTTGAACGAGCAGATATTGCTAAACACAACTTTGCCATCTTCTTGACTGGCATCTACTTTCCGTACAGAGTAGTTTTTGCCATCTCGAACGATTTGTATTTTGTAGATGAACGGCTCATCTGCCAGTGCCAACTCCAGAAAATATCCAGTCACGCTCTAATCAAATAATCAGCATGACAAAATCAGTTTGTACCTCATGACGCACATGTATCAAAAAGGAAGGATCAACTGTCTTTGAAGCAGCATACACCGCCTGAGCATAAACATGTCCACCAAAAGCCCGTGGCCGCAATTCACCGTTCCTCGTAAAAAAGGGGCCATGAGGCGCGCCTGTCGTAGATCGATACGTGGTAATATCAATCTCCTCTATGGCCATTTGTTGCTTCCATGTTCTAGGAACCTTCGGATCCGGCAGTGGGACTCTTTTCGTCATATTTTCCAAGCTCTTGTGTATCGATCTAATGAATGTCCTTGGGTATTTGACGTTGAGCATTGAATGGTGAGGTTGGACATTTCAGCATCTTTGCCCCTGGTAGATCTAGCCGAGGTCTCGAAGACGTGATCGTGGGGGTGGTTCGGCATCTTGATTGGCGATGGGCTTAACCATTGGATATCTTGAATATTATTTGGTTCTAATGCTTCTCTTTGTTGCCATTTGATGTTCCCACTATAACAGTTGGAATTGGTAGATGGGACTGAAGATGAAGACGAGAGATACAAAAGTTTGATCTTGTGCAACTCCACCATGTGAAAGTATGTAGTGTTACAGCTGCAGCGAAGCTCTCACGATTAACTCCACTTGGCCAGAACCTCATAATCGTAAACATTGCATTAAGTTGGCCATGACAAGACTGTTATACAAGAATAAATCGTGATTAGATTTTACCAAACTTCCTTGCTTCAAGTACTTGTGTAGCTACAAAATTGGGCTATTTTTAGCATCAACTTCACGCGTTCTGTGGCGCTTTTCCACGCGAATGATCTACCAACCCCTTCTCTTGCCCTTCGCAACAGCACTCTTCTCCTGCCGTCTAGCCTTATCCCTCTCACGAACTTTAACCTTCCGCTTCTCTACAATCTCAGGTCTCGTAACTCGCTCAATACGTCTCTTAGTACGACGCTCATCTCTCCGCTTCTCAATCTCGCCCTTCACTTGCTGCAGGACGGTCACAAACTCGGTGGTACCTAGCTTGGTCTGCAACATGTCCATGAGCTCCGTGGCATTCGATGCTAGCGCTGTGTATGCTTCCTCGAAAGCTGGATCGCTTGACGTGGGGATACTGTTAGACGCGTCTGTCAGTTGAATCAGAGGTAGCAGAATTGAGTGCAGTGACGGCTGCATTTGATCGGTAGGTAGCGATGTGCATAGTGCGGCGATGAGTTGGAAGGCCGAGGAGCGTGGTATTAGTGATACAGCGCGTCGAGATAGTGCTTCGTCATCTGTATCCTTTTTGCGTCGAGACTCGCGGCGGAGTATGCCGGCGAGTCGTCGGAAGAGATATTGAAGGGCGGATTGTTGGTTTGGCAAGTCCTCCGTTTCAACGTCTGATTCATCGGCGGAGGATGCACCGTCGCTTTCGCCTTGTGCTTTTTGCTCGCTCGCCGCTTTAGGCCAGGTAATTTCCGATTCAGCAAAATGTTTGCCAAAGAACGCAAGGTTGCGAATGACCTGAGATGCCAAATCTTGAGTGACGCCAACTCGAAGAATATTGAGATGTTTTTGAGTCAGTGTGCAGGCGTCTTCATTAGAGATCTGGAGACCATGCTGGGACACGAGCCCAGTAGAGTCTTCTGGACTTGAAGCTTGTGACATGAGTTGCCCAGCAAGCTTTGCGGCTTCGAACTTGACCCATGCATGAGGGAATGAGACTTGCTGGTAAACCAGTTGCCATATTTGCGAGGATTGTTTGCTCAGTCCAACTTCTGGAAGAATTTTGCAGATTTCCAGGAACGTGTTGAGAGCATAATATCTCAACTGCCACGACTCTTCAGCTTCGCCAACTTCATCGCTTAAGATCGCTTCCAATGTGGAACTGACAAAATTCACTTCTTCAGCCTCAATAGTTTTGACTGCCAAATACTTGGACCAGCATTGTAGAGCAGTTTGCTTAGCCACTGATTTGCTCCCTGGACCAAGTAGCTGGCGGATAGTCGTCAAGAAGCCGCGAAGCCAATCCTCGTTAGCACGACCAATAATTGACTTCAACAGGGCGTGTGCCATGGATCGACAGTCGCTGGAGTCGTCATTAGTCATTACAGAGACGACAGGCCAGAAGGTTTGCTTGACTATTTCCTGAACTAAATCAGGTCCAATGCGAGAAATGAGCATGTTGATAGATTCCATCACAGACTGCCGGCCTTCGGCATATTCATATTCCAGATTTCGCACCAAAAACTTCATCTGTCCGTCGAAACGTTTCTTGGTTTGGGGATACTCCATGACAAATTGCAGATACACTCCTCGAGCCAAATCGCGTGTTGTTCGATCGTGGTCTCGCACAGAGATAGAAGCGACGCCATCTAGTCCATCGATAAGTGCATAGATCTCAGGCACGATGATTTTTCTTGATATCGCAGCTCTGAGCAGATTGAAAGCCACACCTTGTTGGCTGAGAACCTGTAGCTCTGGTTTGACTTTCTTCAAAAGGCTGACGATGGTTTGTTCGCTGACTGTGACATTCTTTCGTTCTCGTAGGACTGCTGCAACGAGCTTCAAGGCTGCTTGTGAGAGTTCGTCATTGGCGGTAGAAGAGCTGTCAACAATTTTAACGGCCTCTTCAACGTATACGGGAGCATCTTGTGCAATTTGAGGAAGTGGGACCGCAACAATAGATGTAAACAGGCGGATGGCGGCTAGCTTGATCTCTTCTTGATCCTGAAGGAGCGCATCTCCAATGATTGGAAGGAAACCCGCAACTGAAGCTGGCGTTTTGAGATCTTTGTGCTTCTTGAAGATTGAGCGAATCAGTTCAAGACCAAAGCGGATGATTTTGGTCATTCGTTCTTGACGGGAAGAGAGCATGACTCTCTTCTGTTGAGATTTGACCGGCAGTGGAGCAGGACCAGCACCAGTGGTTGCGTCTCCTTCTGTTTCGTCGTCTTTAGCTCCATATGCGTCTTGAATAAGCTGATAACAAAACACCAAAATATCCTTGTCTTTAATTGACTTGTTCTGCACGATACCCAATTCCAGCCTACGAAGCAACTCATCCACATTTCGCATCATTTTATTGCTCAATCTTTCCAACAGTAACAATTTGATGGGACGGACCAAATCGATGAGTCGTGGCAGGGTAGTGACAGAAGCAATGATTTGCATAGTGTCGAAGCTTTTCTTTGATTTGACTTCTCGTTTCGTCGTCTTGTCGGTGATGTATTCGGTAGCATCTTTTTCTTGCCCAGACGAGCCAAAAACATCATCTAGCACTACACCCACAATGTCATTGACACAATAGTCAAGATCACCAGGAGCATATAACTCCAGTGTTGATTCCAGTAGAGAATGGACGCTATATCCAAGAACATGGAGATAGAAGCCGCGCTGAAGTGAACGACGGAGTTCGCCAACGACAAACCCAACAGCCACGGGGCCAACCATGGAGCAGATCGTCGACAACGCTTTTCGTGTCATGTCGCGAGAATTTTGGTCCATACTTCGGAGGATGTTGCACGTGTCGGTCAGCAATGGCGGAAACCGAACTCGGAATTCTTCTGCTGGCAATGCCTGCGTGATTCGAGCAGCGATTACTACTGCAGCGACACGTCGGCTGACAAAAGACTCATCCTTCTCACGAAGAAAGTAGGTAAACTTTGGCAAGAATTCTTCGTTGATGATTTGCATGAGGTTTTCACTTTTAGGTATGCTTCTGGATAATGCAGATTTGGCAGTTCCCTCGACTTTCTCTTTCGCAGCATAACTGAATGAAGTCGCCGTATGGTCCAGTAGCTTTAGCACCGTCTCCTGCTTTTCTGATTTGCTTTGGATGTAGCCAATGTAACGACGGAAAAGAGACCGAAATTGGTTGAAGTCCATCCCTTGAACAAGGAAGCCAATGGTATTTGAGGCTTCTGCCGCCAGAACACCATCTTCAGGTTCAAAGACAAAGTGTTCCAACAATGGAACAAGGATGTGGGCGATGTTCTTGCTGGAGATTGTATCATTGCCAACTTCTTCTTGAAGACGCCTCAAAGCACGAAGTCGTCGATGCTGCTGAATATGCAGGATGTTGACAAAGAAAGAAGCCTCCTCATCATTCCAAATCACATGTTTGAGATCTCTTGTTGGCTGCCAGTCCGGAAGACTTTTGATGATCTCTGACAGAACAGCGAGATATTCGGATCGAACGAGCTCTGGTTGATCTTTAATTCCTGTCTCAATGCCTGCTAGAATCGATTGTTGAAGCGTTTGGAGGTTTGAGTCTAACTCTTCACCGGACTTTGTCGCTGTAGCTTGCACAAATCGGCGAATTGAGTGAGAAGCGCTAGCGCGGATCGCCAACTCATCAGCGTCTTTGATGTAGAAGAGACAACTTGCGAGAAGTAATGACCACTGTTTCGATGAGAATGACATGTACTTCTCGTTGATGTCCTGGAAAGCCTTCTCTCGTCGTGCGAAATCAGGTTGATCAAGCTTCTTCACTGAATATGAGTTTAAGTCTTGTGTAAGCGCTGCTACTTCAGATAATGAGTCGTCAACCTCTGCGAGCTTCATGGCAATCTCAGTAAGCAAAACACGGCCATTCGTAGAAACACCACGAGCAAGAGAGCTGCAGACGACATTGAAGATATCATCGAATAGATCAGAGTTGATATGGCCACCTCCGACGCTACGATTGAGCACATATAAGAGAGTGATTTTACAATCCGTGGAGACCTTTCGTGTTGGTTGCCGAAGTAATGAGCAGCAGGTTTTGAGGAGCTCCGGTGAGGCCGTCTGGATGATTTGAGCAATGTCCGCAATGAGAGTCACACAATCTTGGAGCAGTTCTTTGCTTGGGTCGGCATTCAAAGCCAATTCGAGTTGAGTAAGAAGGTATGGTGCAATTGAGGTTATTGCTGCTTTCATTGCATCCAGGTTTCCAAATTGCTTCAGTCGAGCCAGCAGGGGTAAGAAGATGTGTCCCAGAATGAATTTCCTCACAACTTCCTTGCTAGCCGTGAACCCAACGCAAGAAGCGAGTTTTTGAAGGAGCTCGGAATTCTCGATGATAAGAAAGTCACAGTAATCGGCTGACTCAGCCCAAGTCCCAAATATGCGCAACAGAGCAGAAATTCCTTGGGTTGTCTCGATGTGAAGCTTCTCAAGACGTAAATTGATAACTTCCGTGTACAGCAGAGGAACATAAGGAGACCAGTCGAAGTCAGGGCAGATAAGGAAAAGCTGGTTCAGACAATTCAGACCCAAGGATCGAATGGATCTAGCAAGACCGCGTCCATTTGGCTCATCATCATTTTCCATGGCATTCGCCAGCTCTTTTTCCTGTCGAGTCGCTTGAATAAGACAGTAGAACACGGGATCGACCAGTCGACCCGCATATGATGATGTGGTAGAACCAAGAAAATCAAGCATATCTTTCAGCATATTCAAAAGACCAAAACGCTTTCTCTCAGGCATCAGATCAGCTTCGAGGGCTTTCGTCTCGACGAGCCCATCCTTCACAAGATGGACACCTTGGAATGGTCCCATTGCAAAGTTTAAAAACCAATTTGCTTCGTCTTGACCAAGCTTTGAAATAAGACCAAACACAGCCTTTCGGGTAACTTGTTGATCGCCTTTGCTGCGATTTATGACACGGCCGTACAAGATTCGAAGGATAATTGGCATTACCTCACTGCGATCAGAGTCTCGTAAAGCCTCTTCGCTTTCACCAATGTCTAGAAAAGTGGTGAGTTGCTCGCGAAGTTTCGCCTCATCTAAGAATTTCTCGATTTCATCTCGGTATTGATTTATTGTTTTGTCCTTTCTGGAAAAGATTGCCTGCAGTGCAGATCTTTGAATCTCAATATCTCCATGACATAGTAGACTGAGGATTGCAGCTTGCACTTCCTCGGCTCTGTACAGAGACTTCGGGTTTGTGAACGAGGCAAAGAGTGAGAGCATGGCTTTCTGGTCTTTTCTATTCCATCGTTCAGCAGGGAAATCGCTGTCTTCATCCTCGTCATTGGCAGTACCATTTGGCGCAGCCCAGTTCAGTAGAACAGGAACTAGTGCTCGAGATTTCTTCTCGGCCAATTGCGGTACACATTTGAGCACCTGTAGCGCTTGATTTCGATCAAGTCTAGTGGAGGTGGGTGACTGCGCATGGGTTCGCAAAAACTGAGCCTCTAATTTCCCTGTGGTAGTTGCGGTGTCTTTGAAGATGCGATCAATTCTCTCGGTGTTCTGCTCCAGACTATCCATGCTCTGTAGTTGATGTGAGCCCAGTGTTTCGGTCATGGAATCGTCAATGGGAACTGATTGGTTCAGCCAACGAAAGACGACTTCACAGATTGCAGCCTCTCCCTCTTTGCTTGAAATTATGTCTTTCACGGCCAGATATACTGCATCCCATATAGAGGCAAAATGTACTCGCAGGAGGCCAAAGCAGTAGGATGGAATGACATGTGATATCCAAGGATCGGAGGCGACGGCGTTGTAAAGCTGGCCTATTTTCCGAACTCTCATTTCAATGAATCGAACAGTTTCAAGGCTAGGTTGAGTATCCTCGACGGATATTGCTGCTTCGAGGATCTCGGGCACAGAACCAGACTTGTGCTGATAAAGCGTAGCAAGCACTTTGAGAGCTGAACTTCGTATGATGTGATTTGGAGACTCCACAGCTCGCTGGATTGATTCGATGATTTGTTTCTGGACCTCAACTGCAAGCTCCATCGATTCGACGTTGCGGCTGACGAATTTCAGCAGCGACTCCCAAAATATTTCTCGATCTTCAAGGACAGCAGCTTTGGAACATAACATTGCAAAAATAGCCGCCGTATTGGAATCCCAAGCTCGGTGAACGTCCGCTACAATACCGAGAACCTGCCCAGAAGCCAAAAGCAGTTTTTTTCGAGCTGATTCATGTTCTTGCTGGCCGTCCTTGGTGAGCCTTTTCCAGAATCGCATCAATGCTTTCGCATCCCAGATTTCGGAAGGTGGGAGGACTTTCAGCATCTCAAGTATTGCGCTACTTCGGTGAATTTCATTAGACGTATCCACCTTTAGAACATCTTTTTTGAGAGCTTCAATGAAGGCCAAAGGCAGACTGTCCATATTGATGGATAAGCCTCTTGATGCAAATTTTGGGATCATCATGATCAACTCGTCGCAGTGTGAAATCTCTCTGATAAACCTCTGAAAAGATTGAAGAACAAAGTTCTTAAACTTGACAATACCCAGCTCAGCATGGTATTCGCAAAATCGCAGGAAGTCGCCTTCCCACGGTCCTTTGGAAATGTCGTCCAATACTTTTACTGTGCCAATGGCGACATCGATTGTACAAGACTGCTGGCAGATTGCCAAAGCAGCAAGGATTTCGGGTCCACATACGTTAAACTGCCTGCCGGTTTGAACAAGGGGGATTGTTCCTAACATTAAATTGACAATCGGTCGCCAGTCTTCGATGCTCTTGCCCTCTCTGAACGAGGATATTTGAATGACGAGGGACATACGTAACTTTATTGAATAGTGCTTCGAGAGCTTTTCAAAGTGGTGGCTTGGTGTGGTGATCCTTTTTATGATAGGATGGAAGGTTTTGGCATTTGTGGTGTGCAGAAGTGTCGCTATCAAGCCTTGAACAAGAGAGAGGACTTGTTCGTCTTCATCTTGTCGCCGCCGCACATATATGTTTTCGCACTGCTCTAGAATCTCCCCGAAAACTATTTCTCCGTTGCTGTTGAGAGTCTCATTTACTCCTTTGATCGATTCAGAGAGAAGACTAATGACGCCCAATTGGTATTGCTCCAAAAGCCTAGGATCTTGGTCTTTGCCGATGTCAATCAAAATGTGCTTGATGATGGTTTGAAGGTATTCCTTGTTCTTATGATACGAGACTGCGGCTCGGCGGATGAGAAAACTGAGAGCTTCTGCAGCGAACCTCGAGACGAATAGCTTTTGCTTTTGTTTCCCGAGTAGCGGGGCCATAGCATCGTAAAGGGGTCGCAGATCCGGAATAAGGAGCCGAGAGAGATATTTGAAAAGCCATGCCAAGCAGTTAAAGCTCCATTCTATTGCTTCCGACTCTTGAGTTTGGGATGCCAGTTGATTCACCGTTTTCACAGTTGAGGAGAAGTATTTTTCGAACCGAACACCAAGATCATGCGCAAATTGTGCAATAAGATCCAACAATGGCTCTAGTGATACGGCATTTCCTTTCTCAAGATAGGAGATCAAAAGCTCGAAAATCTTGTCGGCATGATGAATGATCTGTGGCAAGCTGTCGCATAGCGGGTCCACGTCGCGTACAAATCTAGTGAAGTGTTCTGAAAGGTTTAGCTCGATCCAGTTTTCCAAGGCAGTTCTGAAATATGAAGCGGTGGCGGTAATGTCCTCATCATCCAAAGCTCGAGCGTGAGGCCGCCGGATGGGGTCAATTTTCAACCTTGCGATGCGTTTTGTGAAAGTTTCATAGGTGTGATTTTTCGAGGACTTGGTTAATTTACTGCGCTTATTCGGGAGAATGGAATGTATGGCCAAGCTCTTTCTCTTCTTTCCGCGGTCCATGTTTGTAGCCAGATCTCCAGTGTTCTGGCCTAGGAGAATGATGGAGGAGGGACAATTTACAAATTTCCTGCGTCAACTTCGAAAAATCGGGCACCTAAGACAGCCTAGCCCGAGATAGCCTAGCGCCGCTGCGTCAAGGTCACTTAGTCAGCCAGATACTACGCCACATCCAGGAGCTCTAGCCACAATTCCAACATCCATGTTTTTCCCTCTTGAGTCTTGACGACATGAAGCTCGCTGTGTGGAAAGAGAAGATGCGAATCACAATATGACTGCTCGAAACTCGCTCCACGCCTGGACATTTGGCTCTTCAGCTTTCAAACCTGTCACCACACGCGTCAGCGCTCAATCGCTACTCAAGTTCAAACGTCTGCAGTCCACGGCTTCCGTCATTCAACTGCCCAAGGAAGATGGATCGCAAGTTCCTGGTGTAGCTTCCAGAACCGCAGGTTAGCTGTGCGAATCATTCCTCATGTATCCAGTACTCACTCTCAGATCTAGATGCTTCGTTCGAAGTTCTGGGAACACCCTTTTCGCTCCTATCCGTAAAGCTTTCGCCCTCTCAGATCCTATACACCAGACGTGGTACATTGGTCGCATTGAATGGATCTCCAGAAAATGTAGGCCTCGACTTCGAATTATAGTTCATCAGAAGCTCATTGCATACCAGGCGATCTCTACTCTTTCAATATTCTCCCCATTGAGGCGAGCAGCAGTTGGAATACCGTTCCTCTATCAAAAGGTAAGCTCGGTGTAAGCAAAGTAACGCAACCTCGCTAAATGACCTAGATATCGTCTACATCACCCCTTACTGCTATAATAGGGACAAACAAAACTGCATCATCTTTTACAACAGTCCATCTTGACGGCCGTACAGACTGGATAGTTGCTCAAAGAAATGGTCTTGTTTCATGGACCGGTCACAATCTTATAGTTAAACCCAAACTCAATTTCTCAATGGTATGGCTCCGAATGTTAGCTTTTTTGCAGCACGCTGATTCTTACAGAGCATCGCTCATTGGAGCAATACTCATATAACCGGTCGTGGACTTATTGGCTTGATCGGCAATGGTCAAGTCTATCAAATAAATCTTGCCGCTAATGAAGATTATGTGGTGCACCCAAAGTATGTGGAAGTCAAAGAACCATGAGATACTTGCTAACCGTTGCCAGACATGTTCTTGCCTATTCATTAAACGAGACCGCACCACAGGCATACCGTTTCAAGTCCAACGTGTTCCGATTTCAGATTCCTTCTTTATCTTCACTACTTCCAGACACTAGGTTCATCCGCGAGATAAGAAAGACGCCCGCATGGCAATTTCTCGCGGAGGCTCTCTACACAATACGCACGTGGGCTCGGCGGTCTATTTGGGGTGATCGGGTATGTTTTTTTTAGGTATATCGCTTTGTAAACAGGGCTGATTCCATCTAAGCTATTCCTGCGGTTTCGAGGACCAACAACAATCTTGGTTCAATCACGAGCTTCGAAGATTGTCGACTCACTAACCTCTGGGGATGTAAATGACATTGCCAATTCCCCGGCTGGTGCTCCTTTCCTGAAGCAGTCAACCACCACTCCATCCGAACAACCCTCTCAAACGCCTGTCACATCGCCAAAGGATTTCAAGGCTTCCCCACCGCCCGAAAAGCCTACCACAATGCATTTCGCTACAGTCTCGTCCAGCGGCAAAGTTGAGATCAAGTAATCATGATAACCTTTTGTAGAGTAATATGTAAGACATACACGACTTCACCTCATCAAGATATATCGGGAGAAAAAATAATACCCAGTCCCATTCTCATGCTATTCCTGTTCAAATTTACAACCTAGCCTCAACTAAACTCCATTTTCATATCCACTGACCTATAGATTCAAGTTTCCAATCGTCACGCTCTTGATGTTCTGATACTCCGCCAGTCCATACATACTGCCCTCTCGTCCATAACCACTCTCCTTGACACCACCGAATGGCGCCTCAGCAGCACTGATCTTTCCAGTATTCACACCCAACATACCGCACTGCAGTTTCCTGGCAACTCGCAATGCGCGACCGATGTCCTTGGAAAAGAAGTAACCAGCCAATCCGAATTCAGTGTCGTTGGCCATCTTCACAACTTCGGCTTCCGTCTCGAAACTGAAGATTGGAGCCAACGGGCCAAAGGTCTCATCGTTTGCGACCATCATCTCTGGAGTTACACCGCTGAGCACCGTAGGCTCGAAGAAGAAGCCTGGAGTATCTGGTGCTTTACCACCAAACTCGATCTTCGCACCCTTGGACACTGCATCTTCAACATGCTCGCGCGTCTTGTCTACGCCGCTCTTGTTGACCAGTGGGCCTTGCGTAGTCTCGGGATCCAAGCCGTGTCCGTTCTTCAAGGCCTTGACCTTCTCTACCAATTTGGCTGTGAAAGCCTCCGCAACGCCCTTCTGTACGAACAACCGATTGGCACTTATCACCATTAGTGTTTGCCCATTTACATCGAGCGCAACAACTTACCAAACACATGTCTGCCCCGAGCATCTGAATTTGCAGAACATGGCTCCCTCCACCGCCAGATTCAAATCCGCATCGTCAAACACAATGAACGGCGCATTTCCACCCAACTCCAAACTCGCCCTCTTCAGCGTGCCCGCCGCCAATTTGGCCAACATCTTGCCCACGCCCGTACTTCCTGTAAAGCTAATCTTCTTCACTATCGGATTCGTCGCCAACTCTGTCGCCGCCGCACGATCTTTTGTTGGGCACACCTGCATCAACTTGCCATCCATGCCAGCCTCTACAGCCAACTTGGCCAACGCCGCACATGTATATGGTGTCTCACTTGGGGGCTTGATGACCACAGCATTACCAGCCGCAAATGCGGGCGCTATTTTGCGTGTGATCATGGCGGCGGGGAAGTTCCAGGGTGTTATGATACCGCAGACGCCAACGGGCTCTTTGTAGGTGAGGACGGTGGTGTGGGGTGTGCCGGAGGGGATGGTGTCGCCGTAGGCGCGGGGGGCTTCTTCGCTGAACCAGGCGACGAAGGAGGCGGCGTAGAGGACTTCGCCTTTGGCTTCGGAGAGGGTCTTGCCATTCTCGAGGGACAAGATGACGGCGACTGCTATGTGTTAGCGGTGCAGATTATGGGAAAGCGACGGGAATAGCTTACTGTCATCGGCGTTGGCGATGATGAGATCGTACCATTTGCGTAGGAGGCCGCCGCGCTGGGAGGCGGTGGTGTTCTCCCAGAAGTCGGCTTGGGCAAGTTCGGCGCTTTTGATGGCGGCTTGGAAGTCGGCGAGGTCGCAGTTCGAGACTTTGCCTAGGACAGTGCCTGTGGATGGTTCTGTGGCCACTTAGCTCGTCACTGACAGCAGCCATCTTGTAGACACATTGAATGGCAGTGAAATCGGGCGGATTATAGTATGCTTACCATACACATCGAAGAGCTTCTCCTTCTTCACCCATTTGCCGTCAATGAAAGCTTCACTGATGAACAATGAAGAGTCTTTCAGCTGTGGTCAATCGTTAGCGCCACCCAAACCACAAAGTATCTTCTTCAAGCATAATGGAAAGAACTTACACCAGCAACAGCCTTCTTGTGATACTCAGCATCTCCAATTGGAACGTCACCCATCTTGCAAATTTAGTGATTCGGAAAGTTGCCGATTGGACAAAGCACTCTAGGGACCGGTAAGGGCAAGCACAAAAAAATAGATTTTCAGTAAGAAGTGTATATGAAGACCGGCTCATGAGAGGGATGAGAAGCTCTCGGCATCGTGCCGCGGAGCTTTACATGCATGTCGGGACACCGAGGTAGGAGAGAAGTGGCCAAACACGATAATAGATCGGACATGGGATTGCGTGAAAAGTGAGGAGACGGGTGTTTCTAATTGGAGTCGACAACAAGGAACAGGTTAGATCCTGGCCAGCACACTTGTGGTGGGATATAATTGTTTTTGGAAGAGCATGCGAGATCGGCTCAGGACTGTAACTGAAAGTATTAGTACAGCTCACATAACATTTCAGTAGTAGATTGGTTGTAAGTTTTCAAGTAGCATTAGGCTGAGAATTTAATCTCTTCATGCTAGCATAACATTTGCTGTACCTCACAGTGAGGGTATAGACTTCAAAAGTTCATGCTTTCATGTTCTCGGTTATGATCTCCTGAAAGCAGTCTTGCTTCTATTGCCACTTCCTACTTTCAAACCGACGTGAAGAGGTTTGATCATTCCATGTCAGCTGTCACGTTGGAGAACTCGCCCTTCTCCAACTTTGTCTTCCAGAATATCGGGTTCATATCACTGAATCCATGCTTCACCCAGCCATCTTCCTTGACGTGATAGAGGTTGATGAAACCACCAGAGTAAGCATCACGATGCATAGCCGCAAGAATAGATCTTCGGCCCAGCTCAAGCGCTTCCTCGTCCTCCATCTCGTAACGGTACTCGGCGTCGAGCACACCATAGGCGAAAGTCTGACCAGAACCAACACAGAACATGTTGCCAGCCATTCGTGTGCCGTCACTGTCGACGTAATATAGAGCCGGACCTTCTTGTGGTGTGACACCCGCGCACATCGTTCCCTGCTACATGTCAGTCCAAGTTCAGCAACATCTCCGCGTCACTAGAGTTCATACCATGCTCAAGCCCATTCCCTTGTAGGAGTATACGAGGTTCGCCAATATCTTGCTCGCAGCAGCAACTGTGATTCTGCGCTTGTTTCGCAATTCGTGTAACCGACATTGCATACCCAAATATGCCAACCAGTATTGACAATCAGCAGCGCCACCAGCCATAGTTCCCAACAATGAGTTGTTGATTTCAATGACCTTCTTCACTGTCTGACTGGCGATCCAGTTACCCTGTGTAGCTCGAGAGTCGGTGCATACGATGATTCCGCCCTTGAAACGAAAGGCAAGTGTTGTGGTTCCGTGGGCGATTTTGATGGGGCAGTTGGGGTTGGAGGCGTCGTCGGTCATGGCGCGGAGCCAGGAGGAAGGCTGAAGCGGTTAGAAAGACCACTTCACATACATACAGGTTTCCAGCTTACTTGTGCTATCGGAGGAAGAGAAAAGTTCAAGCTGAGCGCATCTGGTCCATGAAGTAATTCATCTTGCTCAGCGTCAAGTGTTGTGTCCTCGATTGCGGGACAGCTGTACTGCGCCACGAGGGTGTCCATCGTTGGCAATTGTGCAAGTGAGATAGTCGCTCAAGAAAGATTGAAGGAGAAGAGCTGGCTAAAAGGTGTGGATGTATGGACGCCGCTTTGCTGTGAGGGATGCTTTGTGGTGTGTGGTTTGGAAGAGCAGTTGCTTGAAGTGTTTAGGCGGCGGAGACAATACGCAACAAGAGCTTGGCGCAAGAGCTTGGGCCACTTGGTACTACACCATTTTTTGATCGTGAATTGACGACTTGAAAATATCCCGTGTTTATCTTCAATTTTCAATTGTTTTGCTACTATTTGCTGTAGTGTAGACGGATACAGTCGATCAGAGGATTCAAGTCTTGAAAGCATATTCAAATTCTGAAAATGACAAGAATATCGTAATAGGATAGATACCTGGGTACCTACTACAAGGTAGGTTTCTACCAAGCCTCATACCACCGCTATACAACTGCTACCTCTTACATACCCCAGTTACAGTCAGAAAACTTGACTACGACGCCCTGACATAGAGCAAGAATCAAGATCCTCTGGAGTTGAATCTCAAAGTCGAAGATCCAGCTCATCCAATCGCGGAGACAATTCATACGTCGCCAAAGACTTAAGGACAATAAGACAGTGGGCGTGACAGTCTATCAACGAAGATGGAATTTCGGCGGCTTCTGACAACTTACCTGATTATCTTAGTACGATGAGCATTATCGCGTATCCCGGAGGCGCAGTACGAGTCACCAAAGAAGTCACAAATATAGCACCACGAGGCTCTCAGTCCCGAGGCTCCAGCACAAAAATGCGAGCCTCCCAGAAAGGTTTGTTCAGGTATGGTATTCATTGAATATAGAATAAGCCATCCTCAGCCACCACGCTGCAAGAGCACGACACGAAGTCGGCCCTAATGTGATCCTTTTCAACGCCTTCGTAATGCCAAAAGCTTAACGGTGTCCGGGTACCTATGCAACCAACTGAACAACGCCACCAGCTTCTTTGATCTTCTTTTCGGCGTCCTCAGAGATGTATCGGGTCTTGACGACGATTGGAATCTTGGGAAGACGGCCCTTTCCTAACAACTTGGCGTATCCGAAGCTGAGGAGATCGAGGACGGGAGCGGTGTCTTTGCCCTTGCCGGACAAGTGCTTCTCGCGTTGCTCGGCGGGTACGAGGGACCAAAGCTAGAAGATGTCAGCCATTATGCGAGGATGTAACTGTAGACAGTGGAAACTGACCTGATCGATGTTGATAACTGGCTTCCAGAAGTGGTTTTGTTGCTTGTGGAAGTAGCGCATACCAACCTTACCGAAGTAACCTGGATGGTACTTGTCGAGATCTATCAGAGCAGGTTAGCAACGAACATGTAACGATGATTTCGAAGCACATACTGGTTCGGTGATGATGTTGACCACCAGCCAAACCACGACCACCGGGATGCTTGCGACTAGATGATTGTCAGTACGGTCGTCGAGTGAGCGCAAAGAGACACATACTGCTTGCCGACACGACCGTGACCGGCGGAAACGTGGCCGCGATGCTTGCGGGTTTTTGTGAGACGGGTAGGCATGTTGACGGCGATTTGATGTGGTGTCTTGAAGAAACTTGGAGGTTCAATTGAGTTTGACTTTCAATATTGGTTCGTGGTGGCCCGTGCGTAGAGAATCAAGCTTTTAGGTTTTGATTGGCTGTCAGTGTGGCCAATCACCAGCGGTCTCAGCCTTGCAAAGGCTCGCGCTGAACGCCAGACATTGAAACCAATGTCATTCAGTCCCCTCTGATGTTATTTAAATTCTTCTAGTGTGATTGCATATTTTTGTCTCTTAGCCACACCGTAGCAAATTAAAAATGCAGGAAGTAACAAATGGAACAAGTTCAACATGAAGCGAGACTCGGAGAATTCCGATGGCAATATGCTCCCCATGTATTGATGCTTAAAAGCCATAATACGCTCATGTCCCTTGCGAGAAGAATAGTTCAAAAGATACATCACTCACTAAATTAGTAGTACAATATAAGCTACAAAATTCCAGCCACCCTGAACTTTTCCCTGTCAATGTCAAACAACATAAGATACTATTTGCAAGACCACACAACCTTCCATGAAAAGGTATGTCCGACGGAGCCACATGCACCTCTTCTATCCTCACAAGCACCAATACTATCGCCCTTTCCTTTCTCGGTGGCTTGAGTCCAATGGAAGTCCTTCCCGTCGTAAGAGTATTTGACTTCTCCTCCGTTGGGGCTCACTAACAGCCTCGTTCCTGCAACGCACTTGACGTCAAACCATCTTTAGGCTTTAGTATCTATCATGTTACAAAACTTTGCAGGCTCTTACCCTCCATCGGCCAGGTACGAAGGACCTTTGCAGGGATGTTTGTCCCTGGGGTGGCCATCGTCTTCGAATTTGTTGATCCATATGCCGTGATTGATGCCTTTTGGCTTTTAGAATTGAAGATTCTTTCAAGTTGGAAAGAGGTACTTACCGCCTTGTTGGATTCCTCCTTCAAAGTGCACACAAGCCAGCGCTTGGCTGGCAAGTATAGACAGAATAGACAAGCTAAAAACAGTTTTCATTGTGATGGATGTAGGGTATCAAACTTTAAAAATAGTTTAATATTAGCGATAACAACGGCTGATTGTTGGTGATCGCAACAAATTGGGTGGTGCTTTTTAGGTAAAGAGAACATCATTTTGCGGCGAGTAAAGCATTGCTTATATCAAGGTATAGTTTATAGGATCATGTTCTCATAGTAATGTTCGAAGTTCTACGATTCAAGGAGCAACATGTTATTTTTGATTGCTCACGATCTATATTTGGACGCTTTTAATTGAGAAGGATGACTGGGATTGCTGGAACCTCATCTTGAAGTAGGAATCAAGTTCTAGTCCAATAAAACAATAAAGAAAGCTCAAGAGATCTACTCTCCAGGTACTGAGAGCAGAGGGATCAAATGGATCACGGAAAGTAGATCTTTGATTGTTCTATATCCCGAAATAGAAGTAGGCGATCCTTTCTATCGCCGCAGGTCACCAGAAATAAAGTATCGTGCCTGGATCAACTTTGCCAAAATCCAGAGACTCGATAGAAAATTTGCTATACACGTCCTCTGCACTGCTAACAGGTACGTTTGTTGATATTTAGCTCGTTGTCCTGTCATTTCGTGCATGTCAGCTCTTCCAGCCCAAAGTGCTTTGATTTCTTGGAATACTAGTATACTACAGCAGTGGCTCCAAGCAGATTAACAAATGATATACACGTCAACTACACCACTTCCGATGGTTTGATTGCCTTCCTTAGCCAATTAGTAGCCTAACAAAACATTTCTGGAGACTGAAATCTATGGCCAGTCTTGCACTCCGCTCGAAGCATCAAAGAAGGCAAAGCTTCAGTTCTTTGTACACGGCAGCACCTATATCACACATACTGGTCCGCATTACACAACCCAACTGCTTCGAAACATACGGACATCTTCTGGATCCATAAGGCTGTTCAGGAAGGCTACTATACACTCGCGTTGGATCGCCTAGGATCCGGCAAATCCTCAAAGCCAGATGCAGCGAACCTCGTGCAAGATCCTTTGCAAGTGAAATGAATAACGATACAAAAATCGAAGCATCTCCAAGACTGTATCAGCGCAATCATGGTATATGTGAGATATATACTAATCTACAACGCCAAATACTCGTCCCGCGACGCTATTCCACTCATTATCCCACCGTCTGTCGCACTCCTTCATGGCGCCCGCCTTTAGCTTCTCCAACTGCCGCCCGTCGTCAGAGAACAGTCCAACCAAAAGCTTCTCAAGCCCTTGAGCATCCTGAAATCCTTTACCGTTCACTCCTTCTTGAACTAGCTCGCTCCAGGCCTCAAAGTCACTCCAGCCGACGACAGGCAACCCAGTGCCAAACATGTCTACTACTTTCATTGGTAAGTCTAGCCCAGAAGATGACATGTGAAGCGAAACGCCCAGGTCTGCTGATCCAAGTAGTAGAGCATAATCTTCTATTGAAAGCCAGGCAGTGTGGATCTCTACTCGGTTGAGTTTGTCCGTTTTCTTGAGCTCTGCAATCTTTGAAAGATAATGCTCTTTCTGCGGTCCCTTTCCTGTGATGATGGCGATGATAGAGGGGAGTGATGAGTCTGCTTTCGCTCGACTCGAGTATGCTACTAGAGCATCGAGTAGAATCGAAAAGTCTTCGTCCGGGGTCCACGACGTGGAGCTCACGAGGATTCTTGTGTTGCTGCTCTTGCCAATAGCAATTTTAGAGGTTATATCGAACTTGCTGAGAAACCCAGCTTTTTGTTCTGGAGAAAGTGGTTGAAAATGCATGGGAGGACGATCATGCAATGGATGCGCTGTGATATCTGCTTCTGATTGTAGGTATTTGGCCATAACATTTGTCACTGTGAAATGTGCATATGCTGATTTAGGACCTTTAAATTCGTACCAGCGATGTAGACGAACAAAGGGATGTGAGGGCCCGAATTTTAGTGCAAAGAGTGAGTAGCCAAAATTATGCCAGTCAAGTACAAGTCTTGACCCGCGGACAAAGGCGACGAATGAAGCTATCGTAAATGTTGGGATAAAAGGGGGATTCTTGAAAGGTTAGCTAAATATTAATCACCTAATAGCAGGATATCATACTTGGAGAAGCATCCATTGAGCTGGCTCGCACTTGTAGCCAAGCACGTAGTAAAGAGAAAAGGCTTGCCAGAGGGCCTTGAGAGGGGCGAAAAATAGTACAAGTAGCGTGTTATTAGTTTGGAGAAAGGATGGAGACTGGCTGATGGGGACGATGTTGATGAGAGGTTCTTGCAGAATTTGTGGATGGACATCAGAGTCTACAGGAGTCAGATATCAAACAGTTTGGCATCTTCTGGATCACTAACCTAATACACCGATGAGATCAACTAGACCACCATTCTTTGCAATACTGAGAGCATGGTATTCCATCCGCGGGCTACGTCCTATGTCACCAAGAACGACAACCTGGACAGACGTTTTGGGTCGAGTTTGTTTTGATGTTTCTTTCACATTCTTCTGAGCGATGTATCTTGATGGCAAAGTTACCAAGAAGAGGCTCAATGCAGTGGAGAGTAACAGCGCAATGCCCAACAGGGCTTCCAGCATCGTGTCGAACATGTCGATTCCTAGCTCTTTTAGGCCTCAAAATTCAGGCTCCAGATTTCATCGCGTTATTGAACCGTTTGCTCGATATCCATTGGGGAGCAGATGAGGTTGAGTGCGTGAGATGGCTAGATGCCAGATGCCAGATAGGTAGAAAACGTGTCTTCAGCCACAATGGCACGTTAAAAGACGGGAGTCGCGTGGCGGACGTTAATTATGGTTCCAATCAATAGCCTGTCTTCACGGTGTTCCGACCAACTGCAAATTACGCAAAAGTGTTTGGTTTTCTGGGCACAACTAGTGAATACTCCAGTATAACTCTTTATAGAAGAAGTCAATGGGAGCAAGCTACGGTACGGATATGAGTTATGCATGTAAACGGCAGTCGCCGCTCAACTGCCCCTGAGACCCACGTGGTAGGGGATTGAACTTGACATCGCTCCTTCCATAAATCATGAAAGCTGATCACCTCCCATTTGTGTATATCTCCATTGCTTCTAGGAAACATCATATCCCTTTCAATTTCTCTGACAATGCCAAAAATATTCTTCGACATCACTTTGGTCGCAATATATGTGGCGAAATTACTCTAAAGCTTCGACATCGCGACACCAACCTTACAACCCCTGTCTCGCGACGCCACATTAAATGGCTACCACCCTCAACGCCGGGCTGTTCACCGTTGACGATCCCTTTTCCTCTCGCGACCGGCCCGTTAGTTATGCGCTCACCGATCCCTCTATAACCCCGCCGGCCACCGAGAATTTCGAGCTTCTGGACTCGCGCAAACTGTCAAACGTTGATCCTTTCGAGCCAATTACAGATCAGAACCAGGAGCACAAGACTCCAGATCACAGCAACCATGGCGTGAGCGACTTTCATCCGGTTCAGGCAATAAAAGCAACAGCTACAGCCGTCATGGCAAGGCCTTCTTTACGCCCGCGAGGCGAGTCGGATCTGGGACGACCGGCAACGGGACACTACGACAAAGTAGCAAATGGCTCGTCTGTTCGATCGCAAAATGATGTTCATGCCGATTCGGAGCTGTGAGTTATGCGACAATAGGTATCAAATTCATGCTAATATGTCATCGATTAGTGCTTCCAACCCCAGGCAGATCCTATCCGGTATCCTACTTCCTCTTCCGTGGATATTCGCATCAGCATCGTTTGAAGCGCATACGAGCAGTTCCTCGACCTCGAGCCCACTCGCGGAGACCAGCGAATCGAACAAAATCCACAAGGCTATATGGCTTGCTTCCGTCGCAAGTTCTATTACTCTACTATGCGTTTCTGCTATATGGCGGATAAAGTCTATAGGAACCGAGCAAACTGGCAGACCGCGATTCAACCGTCAGAAAACAAGAACAAGGAGGAAAAATGATGTCAAATTCTGGATACCAGTGGCACAAAGAGGATTGGGTGTCTGGCTCATGTTCTTCTCTGTTATGTTGCTTGGAGGATTCGTCTCATCCTTACTCATGGTTCTCATTCTCTCCACGGGTATGGGTACTTGGATCTTTCAACAGTCGGCATCAAACATATTAAAGGACTGCCAGAGATATCAACTCACGCTGGTTGCAACTGGGCTGATATTCCTTGGGAGCGCTGCGGCTCACTTGTTTAGTGGAGCGTATGCACCATTAGTCGGATACACTACATTCCTTGCGGCGGTTTTACTGATCCCGAGCTCATTGTTGGCAATTCGCAAATTCTCAAGCCCCGATCAACCTTGGGGTAAACAAATAGACGCAGCATCGCCACTTCTCGCGACAGCAGATAATCGAGAGCACACGGCCTGGGCAGGTTATGTATCTGCGCTGCTGACTATTGTCTTGTATCTTCTCAGTTTCTCTTCGACCGTTCCGTCTGGTGCCGCTTTTTGGTCAGTCGATTTAGCGATTTTTTCTGCTTGTGCTTTGATATATTGCGTGCGAAACACCCATTTTCAACATCAGGATTCTTTGGCGCTCAAAACAAGCTGCTTGGTCCTCATCCTCTCATCATTCTGGTCCAAATCGTATCCATCATTCTTTGTTCATACTGGAGCCGTCATCCTGGCCTTTTCTTGCTCATTCTTAGACCACACTCCAAAGAACCAGGCACATCACGATCATTCTCACGACTCCAAGCACTCCCACTCAACTCATTTGCATACACCTTCAAATACACAGCATTCAAGATTCACGGGTTATGTCCTTACATATACAACTCCTGGATCTGTTATAAATACAATTGTTTCCGAGCGTGATTCTAGGAGAATCGCATACTTTGGATGGTGAGTAAAACGATTTGTAGAATTGAACGGGCAGATGCTGACAATTACATAGTTTGAACCTGGCTTTCATGCTGGTCCAATTCTTCTATGGCTTTGTGACCGGATCTCTGGGTCTTCTAACCGATAGCATACATATGCTGTTCGATTGTCTCGGTTTAGCCGTTGGTCTTGCAGCTGCCGTCATGAGCAAATGGCCACCATCATTGAACTTTCCCTATGGGTATGCCAAAATCGATACTCTTTCTGGCTTTGCCAACGGCATTTTCTTGGTGTATGTATCTTGAACTACTCTTTTGTATTGCAACACCTAACCTCGATTTAGGCTTGTCAGTGTTGAAATTGTCTTTGACGCCATCCATCGTCTCAGAGAAGGATATGAGCTCCGGCGCCTCAACGAGCTTTTGATAGTCAGTACACTTGGATTTCTGGTCAACATTGTCGGCTTGACTGCTTTTGGTCATGCACATCATCATGGCCATTCCCACGATCATTCCCACGACCACTCGCATGAACACGAAAATGGCCATGCGCATGGCAATAGCCATGACCACAGCGACTCTAAACACGAACATACCGCGAATGGCCACTCCCATGCATCTCAACCCTCCGATACGGGCCACGGGCATCATCACCATAACGAAAACATGGAAGGCATCTTCCTCCACATCATGGCCGACGCACTCGGCTCTGTAGCTGTCATAATCAGCACTCTGCTCACCAAATACAGCAGCTGGCACGGCTGGGATCCGTTAGCCTCTTGTATAATAGCAATCTTGATTTTCTTCTCCGCCCTCCCGCTGGTCAAAAGCTCCGGCACGAGACTGCTCATGTCGTTGCCCAACGATGCGGAGTATAAATGTCGTGGCGCGCTCCAAGGCATCAGCGATCTTGTTGATGTGATCGGATATTCTGGAGTCCGTCTTTGGCTCAAGGACGTGGAGAATGAGACGGAAGATCATTCCCATTCCCATTCTCACGATCACGATCATGGCCACAAGCACAGCCATAAGAAGTCTCCCTCCCACGACCATGACCACGAGCATTCTCACCCTCACAACCACGACCACTCGCACGACCACCACAACCACAAGGGCGAGAACGGCCACGCTAACACCCACAACCACACCGCAACCTTCCCCTCTACCTCACCTTCCACAAAACCAACCTGGATCTTCGGCACCATGCACATAATCGCCACGCGAAACGCCGAAATGGATTTAGTCCGCACACGTGTAGACGCCTACTTACGCAGCCACGGAATGGACATGGTAGTGCACGTAGAGCACGAAGGCGACCGCTGCTGGTGCGGCGGCGGCCAAACATACAGTCCGCGCAAAGGAAGTGCGCCTGCTCCCTAATTCACGGAATCTATTCATTGCATTGTATATATAACCGAGTACTACACATAGCATAGCTGTATCATATCTGTATTATTCTTATTCACGCGCACGACGCCAACATTCTGCACGAAGCACGTGTTACGGGTGAAGATTTATATTTCAAGAGCAAGGTCATACACAAGCAAGGCAAGTCATACAATTTCGTGGGTATATAAAGCAACTCCTATCATCGCCCGCTATCCACCTCATACAAAAGAAAACATTCGTGGCAGACGTCCCAGATCAATCCCATAACACCGTCAAGTCATTTCCCCGAGAGTCATGTGGCTAGCGGCATTGGTACGCATATGAATCAACGTAATCGTGTAAGGCTAGTGTCCGCGGTCAGAACTTGAAGTCGTAGAGATCCATCATAGACGCCTTACTCCATTCTAGCTCCACGCCAGGTACGCGGATTGGATAGCGGTCGACGGCATCGCGGAGCCAGTCGGTGGGGGAGTTGAAAAATTGGCGGATTCCCCAGAACATGATGGCAATTTGCTAATGCTGACTTGGGAACAGGCTGTTTAGATGGTGAGATGATGAGCAGTAGGATTGTTTTGTATTGTGGTAGGCAAGTGGTAGGTGGGCTGATATATTGCAGTGTTTTGTTGGTAAAGCTGTTTAGCAGATGGCGAGAAGACCGTTCATGGGTAATCGACGCTCAAAGATCTGTGCAAGCACGAGAAAGAAGTTGCGAATCGACATTGAGAAGCTTGTTTAATAGAAAAACAAATTCCAAGAGGGTGCGGGTGTGGTATCAAGATATACGGACGCAGTGACAAGGCTGACGACAAGATGCAGGGAAGACAAAGAATGCTGCAGCGGTTGGAGACAAAAGTTCACGGGCCAATGTCTTTTTGTCCTCTTAACTTCAAGGGGGCCCTGTGGGAGTTCTTATACAGACTGGCAGAGAGTGCTACGTTGTATGTGGCACTAGGTCCAAGTGTTGCCATAGAACATTCAGCGCGTCGAATTGGGATGCTTCAGGCAAAGAATGGGGGGTTGCCCCACGTATTGTCAGCATGACCTTGAGCAGATTGAGTACAGCTGAGTATATAAAGCTTCGATATAGGGGCTGGTAGTGGATCTTGATTCGGTGAGACAACAGTTAGTATCAATGGCACGAGGGTGAGAGCTTGGAGGCAAACAGAGTTTCAGTTCTGATGCTTCGTGCCAGCGACGAGGCTGTGTCGTGCATGAGTAGAACGTTCGGAGAGAAGTAAACCTTGCTATGATCGACCAGTTTGGGTTCCCCGGACCACAGGGCGTGGAATGGTTGGTTGTTGATCTTGCCAATACCAATGAAAGTCTTGAGAGTTTGATCTATGAACCTGGACACTGTGCATTTGACGATGGCGTGGCCAACTTACAGACCTATACCCAATTATGAAGAACTACCCTATTTAGGACCATACTTAGATTAGAACAAAGATGAGAACTTTCCTCTATCGTAGTTTGTGATACCTTTTTGATTAATAGCAACGCCCCCGCAATTTGCACAGGTGAGGTTGAGCGTGTCACAGGCTTCAGATGCTTCCACAAGGAAGAGGCCAGCTATTGGGTTAAGCTTCAAACAGTACCCGGCTAATCAGAGCACGGTACCAAGTCGAAACTAACCTACAAACATTGACAACGCAAGCTAACCTGGTAACGCAAGAGCTGACATGAGCTGTCAGATGAAGCCCATCAGCACTAGGATGACTACAAGTTTGGCTAAAAATGGAGGGCAGTATGTATTTGATTGTAGCATGAGACCCTCTTCTTCCTAATTGTGATAAGGTCAACTTCTTTCTGGAGACAATCTGCCAAGTATCATGAAACGATGTTGCGTTTCTGACTCGCGGGTGGTGATCTAAACACTTTGACCCGTTCTTACGAATGAGTATTTCCTAACGGTAACAAGCCATATTCAAGATCACCAATGCAATAGCTCTGATATTATATATACGCATGTTCATGCTGAAAGCTGGATTGGTCAATTCCGAAAGGCAATGAAGGGCTTCTGCTGATCTGGAAGGTAAGTTGAGTTGCATATAACCATCCTGGATTGCATGTCTGCAAGGCTGAGAGCTAGCCCTGTTAACGATCATTGGCTGATGCTGCTTATGATTCACTTATCAATGTATAAAGGGGCGGGTTAAGTGTCCTGCTTTGGACAGCACCGGTATTGAGTTTGTTGATGCGTTGAGGCGTCAATACGTGGGAATTTCAGTTTGTGCACAAGGCTTTGAATTGACTGGTAACACTCCTCGATTAATTTACATACTAGTTTCTTAATGCAATATAAAAAGTCAGAAGAAAACCCACACATTCCTTCCAGTCAGTCTGATTCGCTGTATCTGTGCCGTGTTCATGATAAACCTATTTGGTCGACCCCTCGATTGAGTTTCTCATATACCATACCGATAGAGTGAGTAGTGATGTCCAAGTAATTGCTGCAAAGTTGAGGAAGGGCCTTCAAATGTGTTGTTCCTGGGGTCGAACAAGAGCCGCCGATAAAGGTGTGGACTGTGGGAAACAAGAATGGCCTGGGTGTATCAAGTAGAAGAAACCTCCTGTCACTACTTCTAGCGTGAATATGGATGGAATCCACGATTAGCACCACGTCCACCACCTCTATAGTTGGCGCCCGGTCGACCAGCATTCTTTGGGCCAGTCGGAGCGTTGATAGGAGCATTAGACGGCCCAACTGGAGGCGTGCCTTGCTGTCGTCCACCACGATAGCCACCACGTCCATAGCCACCACGACCTCCTTGGCCACCACCGTTAGGAGGCGGAACGTCGTCGTACATGCCATCCCACGATGCTGGGCCACCTTGACCGCCGTAGTTGGCTTGCTGGTTGTATTGCTGCTGTTGACCCTGCTGTTCTTGCTCCGCATTATTGAAATTAGCCTGGCTGTTGGCTCTGCTACCTTGGCTTTGTGGACTAAACCCGCCTTGGTTGCTACCGCCAGCCTGTTGTTGGGATTGTTGCTGCTGGGCCATTTGGCTCATCTGCTGCATCATGGCTGGATTCATTTGTCCTCCACCGCCGCCCATGGCCATCATTTGCTGCATCATGGCCGGATTCATCTGCCCGCCACCCATACCGCCGCCCGGCATGCCCATTGAGCCGGCCATCATAGAAGTTTGCATTTGCTTAAAATACTGTTGCATGTTGAACCAATACTTGGCCATCATGGCCGGTGATATTCCAGCTTGGCCACCTCCCATGCCTGGTGCGCCTCCACCCATTTGGCCTTGCTGGTCAAAGTTGCCTGACGATTCGCCGTTGCCTCGACCGGCTCCGAATTGGTTATCGCGCTGTCGGCCGAATTTAGGCTTTTGCTCTTCAGCTGCCAATGCGCTACGGGGTTGGGCACGTTTGACTTCCATCATTTTGCCATAGATCTCAAGTGGCTGTGATAGAGCGCGATCAACTGCATCATCGCCGTCGAATGTGACGAAGCCGAATCCTCGAGGACGTCCGGTATCTTTGTCCATCATCAATGTAGCATCGATGACATGGCCAAACTGCATGAAGAATTGCTTAAAGTCTTGTTCCGAGGCTTCTGGACTGACACCACCCACGAAGATCTTGGCTGTTCGCTCTTGTTGATCTCGGGGAATCGCTCGTTTTGGATCGATCTACACGATGTTAGTTATTTGGTGACTGACACAGAGAATCTCTACGTACAATCTTGCCGTCGAGGAAATGTTCCTTGACAACGACTGTGTTGA
Source organism: Microthyrium microscopicum (assembly GCA_010405405.1). NCBI lineage: Eukaryota > Fungi > Ascomycota > Dothideomycetes > Microthyriales > Microthyriaceae > Microthyrium > Microthyrium microscopicum. The sequence goes on along the minus strand of MU004233.1, from coordinate 1,379,098 downwards.
CGACCTTTGGGTCACGGAAGGTGAGAAAGCCAAAGCCTCGTGAGCGACCACTAGCTCCATCACGCATCACGGTACATTCTGTGACCTCACCAAACTGAGAGAAGTAGCTGCGAAGTGAGTCTGGTAAAGATTATTAGAATATCAATCGAGTACAGATAAGAATCTATCATACCATCCGATGTTTCCCAATTAAGTCCTCCAATGAACATTTTCCTACGGAAAGAAATGGTTAGCACTAAATCTATATATATTTGGCGGTCATGTTAGGCATTGAGCAGGTATTCAATTGCGAGGTCTCCAGAGTTCGTATTCTGGGTGGTGAGTTTGGTTTCCAGGTATTCAATGGAACATGAAGTATCCGATGATGTTTGCTTTTTGGTGCTCTTTGTTTGGACAATACTCAAAGCAATGATTTAGGCCTTCAGTTCTGTGTAGTTGCAGTATCCCCAAGCTCCACCAAGAATTCGAATTCATCCAACTACCATTGGTGCGCAAGCTGATTTGTTCGGTGGAAGCTATTCGATTCCACACGAGGCAAATGGCTGAAGGCCAATACGTGAAACGACATTGGAAAGCCTTAATAACCACAGCAGTTGTCAAGGCAGCGGTAGTAGCAAGAAAAGAATCGTTTCTCGGATAAACCCAAAGTATTTTGCTACCAAGACGGTTGCTAGCTGTGTCCTGCAGATCGCTTCCGGCAATCTCTGACAAGGACGACTATCGGATCTGAACTATCAGGATATATCGACATGAAGGTTCTGGTACCAATGGTACCGTGGTAGGTGGTTTTGTAAGAGTCTGACTGGCCTTTCCTTTTTGTTACACCCACGATCTTTCTCTCAAGAAGCATAAGCATATTTTGATGGCGTCGTTCAGATTTTCCCACACCTTATCCCCGATGCCGAATCCATTATTCAAAGAGTTCATCCGAGCCCTTCCGTCTGCCGCATTGCCATAGCTTTACACAAATCCCATGCAAGGAATGTGGTTTAGCTGCAGTCTTTTCATGTCTCTCTGAATGCCCATTCTGACAACATTCGACAGTCACCCAACAACAGTCTAAATGAATGGTGAAACTTGGGATCATAGCTGGAAGTCTCTCTTTCCCTTCCTCCAAGTGTTCCCATATATCTCAATACTGGTCCTGGAGTGTCGAGTCCCGCGCAAATGAATACCCACGAAGGTGTATAATACCGCTAGAATAAAATATCAAGTTTTGCGAAATAACTTACCCGTCTTCGTTAATGACAGCTTTGCCACTATCGTCATTATAATCCTGTTCATCATGACCTTGATATTGCTCTATCTTCACACCGCTATTGCCCATGCCTGTGCCATCATCATAACCAGAACCACCAGTTTGGTCGTAACCATTTGATTGTGGTTCGTATGCCTCTTCTTCTTTGACTTGGACCGGGGCTGATATATTCACTGCGGTCTGGGAAGGTTCGGCAACAGGCTGTGAAGGCTGTGCGGGGGCAGGTGGTGCATCATCGGCATAGCTGAAAATATTGTTAGCGACTGAGCTCTGCAAACGGAAAAAGATGGACCTACACATCAGCGAAGAGATCATCTTCGAAATCCTCGTCGGCCATTGCGTAGTGCTGCTTTGATTAGTGCTTTCAAAAATGAAAGTTCACGCTCAGCGATGCTGAACAACGCGCGACAACGCGACCTAGCAGGTGCTTGATGCGGTCAACTGCTTTGCGAAGAAACTCAGAGGGCTTTGAGCTTTAAATCTGAGCTGATCAGAAGGTGGATATAATGAGCGATGGACTGTATAGACTTTTCGAGGGAATGGGTTGATCTTCTGTTATTATGGGGGTTGGTGATGGTTGATGGTTGGATGGGGAGAGGAGAGTTGTGGTTGCAAAAGATAGAATTGCTTGATGGAAAGAGTGCCAAGAAGACCAGAAGTGCGACGCTAGCGCCTATTTCGGAATAGCTGCATTTTCTCTCAGCCTGTGAGCCTGGGGCCCGGGGCGGCAGACAAAATACTGTACCCCCAGCCAGATCCGACGCCAACCTTGCAATTACGTGTGTAATGTTCTTCGCCTCATAGAAAAACGAGTAACGGAATAATGGATAGGAAGAATATTGGAGGTGGAAGGCAGCCCCAGGTTAGTTCCGGATATTCCTCAACCTTCGCTCATAACTAACTCTTGTCGTAGGAAATGGTCCAGGTTGGTTCGTACATCACATATTACTCTCAAGGTCCCAATGCGCTGACTCTGGGTTCTGTATAAGACCGTTCTGAGTATGTCTTTAATATCGGTTCTTTGTTTGGAATTTGTCTAACTTGCTTTGTCTAGGACTACCTCGCCGTTCTGGAGAACTAATTCAACGGGAGCAAGTCCAGAACCCAAGAAGGTGGTGGGCGCCTCATACTCACATACCGATATCCTTAAATTCGATGCCTTGTCCGTTTACTAGAACCCTAATAGTGACTGATATGCTAAAACTGTAGCAGATCTTTGTCTAGGTCTCGATCCCGCGCCGACTCCTCTACTCCACAAAGCCGAGAATCCAGTATGCCCCGCTCTAACGCTCGAGAATCCCCAAACCGCAAACACATATCTACACTGAAAGACTCCGGCCGGAGGCCTAGCGCATACGGTGAAGACGGAGAGCAAGGTGGGGAGTTTGCGTTGGAAGATGAAGAAGACGAGTTCGGCCTACCGAGAATAAGCGGCGCCAGAAGAACAGGCAAGAGGATACAAGGTGGCAAGAACATCGATCCAGGAGGCTCCAGCTTTTCAGGATCAAATGGGCCGTCGTCGTTCTCGTCGCCTGTAGCATCTTGGAAGCCTACAGGGGACATAGCAGAGGAGCGTGGCATTCCAACATACCCATCAGCAAAGAAAAAGGATGGCAAGATACTGCGACCGCAATACAAAGAAATACTGCGAGATCCAGCGAATGCTCTCCACCTCATCAATCATTCCACGGCCCCAAGTAACGCGACGCAGAAAGAAAGAGACGCTTTGGAATCTCATATCAACAAAATCAACAAGTTTAAACGAGTTCTTCAATCAACCAATGTCTCGCTTTCAGATCTCAGATCATCAGCTTGGTCTGGTGTACCTACAGAAGTCCGAGCGATGACGTGGCAGTTGCTGCTTGGCTACCTACCAACTAGCAGCGAGAGAAGAGTAGCAACTTTAGAAAGGAAACGCAAAGAATATCTTGACGGAGTACGTCAAGCATTTGAGCGGGGTAACAGCGCGAACGACGCTCCCATTTCGACTGGCATTGCCGGCTTGGGGACAGTGCCAGCGGTAACCCGTGGTAGAGGAAGAGGTCTTGACGAAGCTGTATGGCATCAGATCAGCATCGATGTTCCTCGTACCAATCCTCACCTGCAATTGTACAGCTACGAAGCGACGCAAAAATCTCTAGAACGCATTCTTTACCTATGGGCAATACGCCATCCTGCCAGCGGTTATGTACAAGGCATCAATGACCTAGTCACACCATTTTGGCAGGTTTTCTTAGCATCTTATATAACAGATTCTGATATCGAATTTGGAATGGACCCCGGACAACTGCCAAAGCCTGTTCTGGACGCTGTTGAAGCAGACTGCTTTTGGTGTTTGACCAAGCTTCTAGAAGGAATACAAGATAACTATGTCTCTGGACAGCCGGGGATACAACGACAAGTCAAAAATCTCCGAGAGCTTACCACCCGCATCGATGCCACATTATCGAAACATTTTGAACAAGAAGGCGTGGAATTTATCCAATTCAGCTTCCGATGGATGAACTGTCTCCTTATGCGTGAGATAAGTGTCAAAAACACCATCAGAATGTGGGACACTTATATGGTAGGTTTCTTCCTTAGGTTAAGCGAGCATTGCCAAGCTGATTTCTTTCTAGGCTGAGGATAGGGGCTTCTCAGACTTTCATCTCTACGTATGTGCAGCATTTCTTGTGAAATGGTCAGAGCAACTTGTCAAGATGGACTTTCAGGAAGTCATGATGTTCTTGCAAGCACTCCCGACCCGCGATTGGACAGAGAAAGATATTGAGCTGCTCCTTAGCGAAGCCTTTATATGGCACAATCTGTTTAGTGGCAGCAGCGCGCATCTCAAGGGGCAGAACACGGGTCGCGGTTCTCTGCTGAATTCAGAAGGCGGCATGCTAGGCCGATGAACGCTGACAAATATGGACAATTACTCCGTCACACAGAGGCGTTGATGCCATTGAGAAATAAGGCCTGTCACTGACATTGATCATCAGTCCAACCAGTGAACGAAATAACCGGAACGCTGGCATCAGCCACTGTGTCGCCCATACACTCAATCGTGAGGACGGACATAAAATTCTAGACTTCCAGCGAAATGCTGTGACTGGATTCTGGCAGCAGTTTACACCTGGGACGATAAATACAAGACCTTTCACACCCCCAGTGCACGCTCTCGCTACGCATATGTGTGGGATTGGTCAAGTATTGCCGGGTCTGACGCTGCCATGAAAGATTGCTACAAAGAACTAGTACCATCCGGTGCTTTCTCTTCTCCAAGGAAAAATGAAACACCATGGACGCAAACAATTGACGCATACAAGAGACCACTGATGTGGTAAAACTCATAGCTGGTGAAACTTCAATTCATTTAATCACTCTGAACCTAAATTGAATCTATAAAAAGAAGGCTACGGCCTCTCATGTCTTCAGTGTGCTCATCTTACTTATTACAATTCAGGATCTTCCAACATTCAGCATCCATCTTCCAATTTCGTACACAAAATGAGAACCGGTATTCATGAATGTCTAGCGGTAAGTATTTATCAGCCTCTTTATGTCAGGAGAATTCATCCTTACATAGTTTAGGATGCATACGACATCACGTCGCGAAATGACCCAATTGCTTCCCCTGCTGAGCTCATAAAGCACAGCAGAGAAGTCTTCTACACCATAGAACCGCAATCCCATTACGACGGTTCCCCATCCGCAGACGAATTCAATGGACCTACCCAACCATGTCTAGGAGACAAACCAGATTTGGTTGCATTTTCTCTTATCGACGGAGAGAAAATACCTTATCTCAACATCTATCATCGATTGACAAAAGTAGGCTTTCCCCGCGTAGTTCACGCATCTTTTGACAATACTCAATGAACTAAGAAACATTGTTTCTCCATCGCATTCAGTGGCGACCATAGAATGCGATAGGATTTTTCTGGCTTTACCAGGAAAGACCAAATGGGGCGTGTTCGCTCCAGTTGTAATCTTATACTGATAAATTTAAAGCATGAAGGCAGAGATTATCCCGCCACTGCATATGACATTCAGTGTGCCAAGTCGAGAAGGTCGCTGTGCCGCATCTACAAATATTCTGACTACAGACCATCATGGTATTTCTGTAGCCGTTTGCGCAATCGTGACGCTCCAAAAGGGACTCACATATGGTGGTCGGAAACATTCATGGCAGAGCGATGTACGTGCTTCTAAACTGGGTTTAAAATGACATTGAAATGCTAACTATCGACAGGTACATTCCTTATTTCTGAGCAGACTTGGAACCATGGCTACTTGAACATACTAGAGGGAACGGCAAAGGATGCTGGACCAGGTCAAGTTTTCTGGGCGAACAACGACCAAACGAAATTCGCCCCGTGGTCTGACAGGTACGTGGAGAGCTCCAAAACAATGGAGATCAGGATTATGCTCCGTAGTATGGCCCCAGGAGTTTCTGGCTTCCGCGAGCATGATGCGGAGGTTCTTCCATGGTTGGAACACTTTCAAAAACAAGGCGAGGGCAAGCACCATCTGAACGAAAGCCATACTAAAGCGTTGATCGAGAGAATTGAGAAAAATGCCCTTTCTTACACGATTGATGGTATCGTTCCCACCGATGCGCGCAGTGGCAGTACCGTTACAGCAGATGTCTCTGGCAATGGAAGCGACACTCATGTTCTGTCGGATGCCATGTCGAAGGAAGAGAATCATCCCAAAACTCCTAGGGATGATAGTGCTTCTACAAAAGAAACTAATGACCACGCTCTGACAGACTGGATGTGTCGCGATATGCTGGATGTTCTCACCATCATTGGGCAGTCGATTGCCCACTATGACCTGGAGCGCTCACGACCCACGGATAGGGCTGGTAAGTACAAACTCGTACACTACGGAAAAATCAAATACTCTGAATTTAAGGAGTGGCAGAAGTGGCAGGCTGAGAATCCCACCCCTAAGGAGCCTTATGAGGTTCAGTTCGGGGTGCCCATATATTCACGAGAGCTGCCATTGTCTTTGAGGTTCATCTTGAAGGTGCCCAAATCTGAGAAGCCAAAGTCTGAGGAGTCAAAGTCTGAGGAGCCATTGGTCAAACAAAATAACTAGCATGCTCGAAATGTGCCAAATATATGGCGTTAGTAAGGAATTTCCACCGCAATCCAGTATGTTGAAAGGGTCGTCGATTTAGCATAGAGACTAGGTATAAAGGCTTCCAAACTTGAAGGTGAGTAATGAAAATTACTTTATTTCTAAGAAGACTTGATGTCGACGATTCCTACTACAACTTTGACAAATGCCGTCCTCCCGAAAGTGCATGTCTCTATAGATTATGACCAATCTAGGGCGGTGTTGTCGTGGTCCCTATGGTTACATTCACTACTGTACAGCCTGCTCCTACTGGTGCCACCTCGCCTTGATCCGTTCCCTCCAGTACCGACGTTAGGAATTGTCTCGACCTGGCAATTCCGTTACTGTTCTCCGAAATATGGCCACCAATAGTGTTCCGCTCATACCTAACATCAACACCTACTTGGCAATACACATCCTCTATCAAGTGATCCGTTTCTTTCACTGGCGCTAGTTCATCTCCGATCGCTTTGTAGACACAAAGCGGTACCTGTGGGATACCATGATAGCCCAAGTAGCCGTTGTTGTCTATGATATGCTTGATTGTAGGTTGGGCAAGCACTGATGCTAGATCTTTCTTGAAGTAATCGGCTACCACGTCTTGATTGTTGAATGCTGCTGCGGCTTGGTAGTAATTCATGTCTAGCGCTGATAGCAAAATTGATGCGTTCTCTGGCTTCAATTGCGACACAAGCTCGGCGCGGGCGGTTGGGTCCTCTGCAGTGATTCCAAGAAGTACTGAGGGCATAAGACCAGCGGAAAAGGTGCCAGTAATCTCATCCAAGGTCGATGTCATGTTTGTAACAACTCCGCCAACAGCTGCACCGTGGAGAGGAAGATCAGACGCATAGCCCGCATGTAATTCCAGTGCCCAAAGGCTGGCAATGGACCCGCCGGAGTAGCCCCAGAGTGCAGTGCGGATGCTCGGAATCGTAGTTTTTGCTTGCGGCTGTTTACTGATGACATTTGGTATCAGGGACTGCACGGCTCGAATGGAGTCAAGTACGGAATATCCTGAGCTTATACCGAGTCCAAAAGCGGCATGCGAGCCTTCAAAGTCGGGCACGTTGACCACCCAGCCTTGTCCGAGAGCAATGCCAATATCTGGAAATCCTCCCGTGTACATTAGGTATGACGGTCCTCCATCAATGGATGCGGCATCATAAGGGATTTGGTACGAGAGCAATGATGCGTGATTGGTGTCATTCCGCATATGAGGTATGAATAACGTCGTCACAGCCCATGCTGGCTGATGATTGCTGTCTGTCGTTCGATATAGGAGTTGATACGAGCTAGAGCAGTTACCAGTGATAGCGGTCAGATTCCCAGGCGTCATACGCTGGCGAAGGATGCTGCCAGGAGCGGCATTCTTGTAGCCTGAAGGTGTACTATAAAACGGGTCCTGGCTTGGAGGAAGAATCTGAGAGTTGTTTGGATCCCTGGAGACAATGGTCGAGGCCTCAGAAGTAGATTGATATGCAAACGACACTGTGCAGAAAGAGCAGCAATACACGGCGACACGCAAAAGATACGATGAAGCCATTATGATCGGCCCCGAGTTGGCAATTGTCGAGTGGAGTGAAGCTGAGGAAAGTTCAACTAACAATTGAAGCTTGAGGTAGGTGAACCATGTGCAGGATCAGTTTCCACTCCCCCCTTCCAGAGGCCCCCCCTATCCAGAGGCCCCCCTAGCCACGCCGAAGGGCTTTAAGCCTAAGCTTTTGGTAGCAATGCTATTAAAAGCTTAGAATTAAAGCCTTCTAGGTTAGTATACTAATAGATTTATACTTATACTTTATAGATATAAGATCTAGTATCTAAAGCGTATTTAGAATATATTAGTAAAGTAAAGATAAAAAAAACTTATAGATTCTATAGTTTTATAAATAATTATACTACTAGATTAGTTTTAAAGAGCTAAAGGTAATATAAATAAGATATTAGGATTCCTATTAGTTTTATTAGTTTATTAAAGTATTAATTTTATTTTAAATTCTTTAAAAATACTATTTTAAGATAGCTAAAATATTAATATACTTAGTATTAAATTAGGTATTTAGAACTAAGGATAAAATATATACTACTTTAAGAAAGTATACTATTTTAAAGTACTTTTAGTTAAGTATAATTAATATTAATAAAAAGAAATATAAAATACGTTATAATTAGGTAAAAGGACGTAATAAAGAGTATCTTTAGCGTATTAAAGCTATTTCGTAATTAAATAGGAATAGTAAAGTTACTTAAAGGGTTAGTATTCTTAATTCTAATAATATTTATACTTATTAAAGGCTTCTTTTACTATTTGTAATAATTCCTCTTTATAGGCTTTATAGTAGTATTATAAGAGAGATCTTATTATAAGATTACGTACTAGACCTAAGGGAATTAGCATACCTAAGGATCTACTAAGCAGACTTACTTCCCTTATAGATTTATAGCTCTTCTAGATCTTCTTTTCTTTCTCTCTCATTTATAAATTCTAGAATATAATTTAATTATCTACTTACTTAAGTTCTATAGCTTATTATATAATCTATAAACTATTTAAATATTTACGTACTTATACTATATACTTTAAAATTTACTTCTAAAGAAATGCCTATATAGATTAATATTCTATGCGTATAGTTTTAGACTCTATTAAAGATCTTTTATAGATTTACTAAATTTATTAGCTTTACTAATCCCTTATTTAATTAGAGCGTTAAGATTCTCTAATACTTTTAGACCTACTAATAGCTTAAGTATTAATTACCCCTTATCCTTAGTTTTATAGAATACTAAAAGTTTGTCTTCTATACTACTACTAAATATTTATAATTATACTTAATATACTTACTACTAAAATATATTAAATAAATAAGTATTTCTTTTTAGTACTTTTTTTTATTATTTATAATTATAGCTAATAAGGCTTCTACTTAATAGACTTAAGTTAATAGCTATATAGCCTACTTATTATTCTTAGTTACTTATACTTAGCCTTATAATTAGTATTAATCCCTATCTCTTATATACTTATATAATTTATCTTTATTATATTGCCTTTCTACTATACGTACTAAGTATTAAAGTAGACTTAATATCTAAGATATAATATAACTAAATACTACTTAGAAAGTAGTAGATTTAGTAAAGAACGTCTTAAAACTATTAAAACTACTAGAACTAGACTTAAGAGTATTATTAGAAAATAAAGATAAGTTAGAAAATAATTATTTATTAGAATAAGGCTATAAAGGTAAAGAGACTAAAGCGTTAAAAGACGTTCCTTAAAATACTAATTAAATAACTTTACTAAACTAAATAAATATAGAAGATAATTAACTACTAGCTTCTTTTTAACCTAATAATAATACTAGACTTTCTTTTAAAATATATAAATAGTTAATAGAACTATATTAATAAGCTAAAGGCCCTAAAGTGCTACTTATATTAATATCTTATTACTCTATAGTAGTAAACCTTAATTAACTAGTTACTTTAACTATTAATAAGAACTCTCTAATCTTTTAAGCTACTTAAGTATAAAAGATACTTAGTGAAGAAGATAATAAGCTAAAGGATATAAAAGTATATCTTTATTATAAAGAAAAGTAATTAGATCTCTATTATTACTCTTACTACCTAATTAAATTAAATATAAACCTAGAATGTTTATTAAAAGAAGAGCTTACGTTAAATAACTTAATTATATAGCTTTATACCTCCTTATTAGCTTCTTAAATTATAGCTTACCTCTTTAAAATTAAGTAAAATATAAATACTTATAATATAGACTTAATCTATACTCTTTAGGAAGAAGCTTTAGAAGTTTAGAGAAAGATATAGAACTTAGCTAAAACTAATAATAAATATATAAAGTAGATTACTTACTTTAAAGCGTAAATCTAAGATAATACTATTACTCTTAAGGAAGTAGTAATTACTTACTAGAAGGTATAAGAACTATAATATAATAATAATCTACTTAAAGAAGTACTTACTACTTATATTAATAAAATTAGTAAATACTATAAGGCTCTATAAAAGAAGATAGATAAAGCTACTATCTTTTAAGCTTAAGTTAACGCCCTTTAAAAGAAACTTTTAGCTACTAAGGTAACTAATCTCTATCTTAATTATAATAAGTTAGTAAATAATAATCTATTTTATTAAACTTTCTTAGCTTAAGATATAAACTAATCTAACTTAAATATATCTTTAGGGGTACTAAACTTATATTAAACTATTCTCTTCTTTAACCTTAACTTAATTAATAGCGCTTTTCTTTTTAAAGTATAAGGTAATAAGCCTTTATTCTTCTTAAAAAAAGATAAGTAGAAGTACTACGCTTAAAAAGATAAAGTATTAGATTATCTTAATAATAATATATAAGTCTATTTTATAAAAGCTTCTAAGATCTAAGTTATCTAAGGAGTAATAAAGGATTAGGTATTTAGTACTATTAATAAGTAGAGTAACTATAAGTTAACTAACTTATATTTATTTATAGTAAAGATATAGTCTAATCTAGATTATAAGTATAGTATTAAAGATAGCTATATTATTACTAAGACTTAGCTTAAAAGTTAAGAAGCTATAATAAAGCTTACTAAGAAGCTTAAATAATTCCTAGCTTACTTCTTAAAAAACTTATAAGAAGCTAAGCTTAATAATTAAGATAAAATTATTAAAATACGTCCTCTTCTACTACTAAAGTTTATAAAGAGAGTACTCTTTATAAAATTAAAAATATTTACTAACTTTCTTAAAAGCTTATATACTATTATTTATTATATTAAATACGTCTTCTTTATTAATCTATAAAGTTATAATAATAATAATTATCTAGTAGCTAAGGGTAGTAGATATAAACTAAAGTATAACTATCCTTTAGATATTTATAATACCTTAAAGGCTAATAATTATTATATAAAGTATAAAGAAAAGGGCTATAGCTATTAGTATAACTTAGTACTATATAAAAATAGAGATACTCTTTTAGATACTAAAATCTAACTAAAGGTTACTATTATTATTATAAAGTTTATTACTATTTATAATTAAATTACTACTTAATCTCTTTAGTCTCTAACTATAGAGAATAATTATAATAAGTATAATTATAATAATAATATAGAAAACTAAAAGCTCTTTTATAAAGATGTATAAAGGAGTTAAATAAGTAAGAAGTATATAATTAGTAATAAAAGAAGAAGGAACCTAACTCTAAGCTAGTTCTCTTTAAAGAATAAATTTAATATAAGGTTAATAAGACTATTTAACGCCTAGAAGGTAATCTTTAATAAGTATTATTCTTAGAGCCTATTATATTTAATAATACTAAACTAGTTATTATTAAGATATTCCTTATCTCTATAATATATAATTTTTATCTCTAAGAAGTAGCTACTATACTTATAGTAAGTAATTAATAAACTATTTCTAGTACTATATTCTTTCTAAAATAAGGCTACTACTTAAAAATTAATATCCTTATAGATACTAGTAGTAGAGTAATAAGAATTATTTACTTTAACTTTATTAAATAATATAGAATCCTTACTATTAATTTTTTTATTTTTTAAATTATATAATTAATTAATAGTAAGGCTATTACGAAAGTTAATAAAGCTACTATAGTTAATATCTATTTAGAAAGGTATATTAAGTAAATCTACTACTTTATTATAAATGTTACTAGCTATAACCTTATTCTTAGTAACCCTTAGATTAACCTTTATAAGATTACTCTTAAAGGAAGTAAGAAGTAAATTTACTTTAACTTAAACTACTACTTTATATACTACTTATTAGTAAGCTACTTAATCTTAGTAAATTATAAGGGCTACTTAGTTAATCTAATAGACTTTTGTTTTAAAAACATTATTATAGTTAGTACTACTACCTTTATTAAGTTATTAGAATAAGGCTAGTAATTTAGTAAAATTTAGCCTAATAACTTTAAAGATAAAAAGGAAAAGAAACCTCTAAATCTAAATCCTATATTAAAGAAAGACGTTGCTATTAACTTAAGTAAAATCTTACTAAAGGATTTTAAAAAATAGTAAGAGAAGTATAATAAGCCTTTTCTCTTATAAGAAGAGATTCTTAAACGCCTACTAAAGGAATATTACTATTATATAGATATCTTTAATTTAAAATTAGGTAATAAACTTATATTATACTATAGTAAATAGGATTATTCTATTAATATTATTTTAAACGTTATAATTCCTAAACGCTACTATAATAGCCTAGGTTACTAAGAATCTCTTATTATTAAATAATATATTAATTAGATACTTAGTTAAGATTAAGTTTAAGCTAGTAAATTGCATTATATTATACTAATATTATATATATATAAGCTAAGGAAAGGAATTTAAGTTTATATTAATTATTATAGACTTAATAAGATTATATAAAAGAATTATAACGTTCTTTTATAGCTACTAGAAATACTTACCTATATTTATTATATAAAATACTTTTCTAAATTTAATATTATTATCGCCTTTATATATATCTATATTAAACTTAATAATAAATATAAAACTATATTCTTAACTTATTATAAGTTATATAAATTTAAAGTTATGCTCTTTAGCTTTACTAAAGCCCTAAGGACCTTTTAAGCTTATTTTAACTATATTCTAATTAATTATTTAGATAACTTTATTATAGGCTATATAGATAATCTATTAGTCTTTAGTAATACTAAAGCTAGCTATACTACTTATATCTACCTAGTTTTAGAAGTAATAAGTAAAGTAGAATTATATTTAGATATCTAAAAGTATAAATTTAATACTTAATAAGTTAAATACCTTAGCCTAATTATTACTACTAAAGGTATTAAGATAGATCTAAAAAAGGTTTAAAGCGTAGTTAACTAATAACGTTCTTCTTTAATAAAAGACGTTTAAGCTTTTCTTAGCTTTACTAATTTCTACTACTAATTTATTCTTAAATATTTAAAGACTATAGCATTACTAATAGTACTTATAAAGAAAAACGCTATAATAATCTTTCCTTAAGACTTTAATAAGCTAAAAAAATATACGTTTAAGAAGTTAAAGTAAGACTTTATATTTACTAAAATATTACGTTACTTTAACTATATAAAAAAAATATAGTTAGAGATAGACGCCTTAGATTAGGTTTATATTATAGTCTTTTCTTAGAAGAATAATAATAGGAAGCTTTACTTAGTTATATACTTTTTAAAGAAGATAACTTTAGTAAAATATAATTATAATATTTATAATAAAGAGCTTTTAGCTATTATCTATATATTTAAAGAGTAAGAATTAAAGCTATTTAGCTTTATTAATCTTATTTAAGTATTCTCTAATTATTATAACCTTTAGACGTTTATAATAATAAAATATTTCTTTTAATAATAAGCTAAATAAGCTAAGTTCCTCTCCTAGTTTTATTTTAAGATAAAGTACTATCTAGGTATAGCTAATAAAAAGATAGATACTCTTATCTATTAGTTATAAGACATTCTATAAAGTAATAATAACCTTTATATCTTTTAATAAGTCTAACTTTTACTATTTCTATACTAATTTAATATAGAATACGTAATAAAGCTAGCTATATTACTTATTAAACTTACTTATTTCTTAATACTATACTTAGCTATTATTACTTAGAATAAGTTAGATATTTTTAATCCTATAAGTAAGCTACTTAATTCTATAAGAGAGTCTCTTAGTAATAATGAGACGCCTAAGGGTAAGCTACTTAATTCTTTAAGAGATAATCTATTCTTAGATTTTAATAGTAACTAGTTCCTATAGAATATTATAAACGTAATAGAGTATAATAAAATAATAATTACTATTTATTATACTAAGACTAATTACTAGCTCTTCTTATCTTTTAGTACTCTAGAATAAGAGTAAATTAAGCTTAAAGACTACGTAGTAGCTATTAATAAGATAATCCTCTATTATAATTAAATCTTTATTTTTTAAAGTAAGCTTTAGTATTACGCTATATAGAGTATATATAGCTATAAAGCTATAAGCTATAGTAAAGTAATAATAACTTATTATTACCTATAAGAAGATTACTAGTAGCTTAAGATATTATAAGATATTAAAAGTTTTATTAAGGGCTATAAATACGTATTTACTAAACCTATTTATTAAAAGAAGTAAAGCTTTCTATATTAATTCCCTCTCCCTAAGTATATATAGTTAGATATCTCTATTAACTTTACTATCTTACTACCTTACTATTTATACTAAGGTATAATTTACTAATATATTATAATAATTATTAATTAATATATATAAACCTAGCGTTTTATTTTACTACTAGACCTATCTATAAACTTAATAGTACTAGCCTTTATTAACTATATATAGAAGCTCGTTAGCTAGCTATTAATAATTCTCTTAGACTATAGTAGTTAATTTACTTCTATATTCTAGAAGTGCTTATATAAACGTATAAGCATAATACTCTATCTTAGTATAGTATTTTATTCTAAAACTAATAGTATAATAGAAATCTTAGTTACTATATTTAAGTAGTTTTTATAAGCATTTATTAATTAAGATTAAAATAACTAGGTAGCCCTTCTACCCTTTACTAAATTTATAATTAATTCTATTATAAACGCTACTATAGGAGTTATACCTTTTAAAGCTTAAAATAGATTTAATTCTTATTTAGGTCTTAAGTCCTTATATTACTTCCTAAAACCTATAAACGCCTCTATAGCTACTAATAAAGAAGCTATTAATATAAATATAATATAGAAGAGTTATACTAAGATATATAATTATTTAATAGAGTAATTAATCTAGGTATAAACTTAATAGGCAAAATATACTAATTATTATTACTATATAGCTTTAGACCTAGTACTAGGTAACTAGGTTTACTTAAATATATAAAACTACTTTACTTTATATTCTTTAAAGATTTTAGACGATAAAAACATAAGCCTTTTTTATATAATTAAGAAGATTAATACTATTACTTATAAACTTAATCTCTCCTCTTTTATAAAGATATATAATATCTTCTACGCCTAGGTTCTTTACTATATTATAAATAACGTTAAGCTACTTAAGTATACTAATTTACTACTAATAGTTATTAGAGAAATTATAGATAATAATAAATAGTTTATTAACGCTATTATTAATAGCTACTTTGCTAGTTAATATAAGAAGCTATAATATAAAATTAAGTATACTAGTTATAATAAAGCTAAATAGTATAATTAGATAACTACTAAGAACGCGCTAGAGCTTATTACTAAGTTTTATACTTAGTACCTTAATAAGCTAGGCCTATATTTTAACTAGATACTATTAATACTAGAGCCTACTAATAATAGTATTAATTATAACTCTAATAGCGTTTTTACTAATTAGAAAGAGTAAATAATTATATTACTAATTTCTCTATATTAATAGGATTACTAACTACTAAATTACTAGGACTTAAGAACTAAAGTATTCTAAAAATATCTTAGGGTTCGTTAATACTTCTTAATAGTTACCTTAGTAGGCTAGAGATTAAGATACTTTAAATAACTAGTAAGGTTAGTATTATATTATAGAAGGATTAAAATATCATTTATTACTAAAAGTTTATTAGACTAGATTAGACTAGACTAGACTAGATTAGACTAGACTAGATTAGAATAAAATAAATTAAGAAAGTAGATATAATTAGTAGTCTATAGCCTAGAGAGCTATACTAAAGGAGGAAGTTATATAATAATTTCTCTTTATAAGCTTTATAGTAGTATTATAAAAGAGATCTTATTATAAAATTACGTACTAGACTTAAGGAAGTTAGCGTATCTAAGGATCTACTAAGTAGACTTACTTCCCTTATAAATTTATAGCTTTTCTAGATCTTCTTCTCTCTCTCTTCTATTTATAGATTCTAGAATACAATCTAATTATCTACTCGCTTAAGTTCTACAGCTTGTTACACTATTATAAGTAATAGGATTATAAGTAAAGACTATTACTAAAATATTAATAGAAGTATAGGTACTATCTTACTAAGAACGTCTATTTAAGACGTATAAGATATATTACTTTATTTTATTAATTATAAATTAAGTACGTATTAAATTAATAAAACTAAAAGGAAAATATTTAAGAGGTTTATTAATAACTTCTTAGATTTTTATCTCTAGTTTCTTAATTATATTTAATACTTAAAATAAACTAATCTTAATATATTTATAAGTATTAAATTAATAGTAGAGAAATAGTATAGATACGTATTTATCTATTTACGCGTTAATAGAATTTTATAAGTAAATATATTTAGAATTATTTATTTAGATACGTATTATTATAAAAAAGACTATAATTTACGTTTTATTATAATTATAGGTATTAATAATAATAAGGAATTATTAATTTATATATAGGTAGTATTTAAAAGTAAGTTAAATAAGTCTTAGAAATAATTTTATAGGTGCTTAAATAAAGTAATACTAGGAATTAAGATAGGTAAGTAAAAAGATAAGAAATATTTCTATTTACTTAAAGATCTTTTTATTAGCCTATTAGCTAGAATATTAAATATTCTAGCCCTTAATAATCTTAGTATATCTTATTAAACGTATTAAATATTATAATATTATAATTCTATAGTACTTTCTATATTTTTATATCTTTTTACTTTATTTAATTTACTCTATTTTTAATACTTTATTTTATAATTCTTTTAAATTATAATAAAGGTCTTTAAAATACTATTCCTAAGGTATTTATAAATATAAATTCTAAGTAGTATATATAGTATCTATTTAAGAACATTACTAAAAAATACTATTTAATAGCTATAAGTAAATGTATACTTTAATATATTAGCTATACCTCTTAAAACTAGTTTAATTCTTTTCTTTATTAAGATTATATTATTTTTAACGCTAAATATATTAAGACTTATAAGAATAACTAGATTTAATACTAGTATTCTTTTAGAACTAACCTATTTGGCTATTAGTTCTTTATAGTCTTTATTATCTAATTAAAGATCTTTATAATCTAATTAAAGATCTTTATTAGATCTTTATAGATTACTAACAAAGGTTAAGATAATCTTTATTCCCTTAGGTATATTTAATGCTCTAGAATTCCTCCTAATTCTAGAGGCTTTAGAGATTCTATATACTATTATTTAGTATATAATATAATATACTAGTTTATACTAGTCTAATTATATCCTTTCTATATCTTTATAATGGCGCTACTTATATTCCTATTCTTATAGGTTATAAGCCTAGAATAAAGCTAAAAAGTATTTAATTAAAACTAACCTCTTTAAGAATAAAGAAACAATGCTAGTAAGTATTTAACTAATAAGAAGCTTTAAACGCCATATCCTTATATATATATTTTAACTATACTCTATTACTTCTATATAAGAATAAGTAAATTTAACTAATATTACTTAATAATATCTTTACTAAAAATAGATATTTTAGCTTTAAATTTTTAGTACTATTAGATTTAACTAATAAGAAGCTATAGATCCTTATAAGATTACGAAATTACGTAGTTCTAATAATTATAATATATAGAAGCTATAAATATATACTATTCTAGTAAATAAAGAGATAGATAAGGCTATTAAAGATAACGTAGTTATTTAGGCTAAAATAGACGCTAAAGTATTATTCTATATTAGGCTAGCCTTAGATAATAGACTCTTACTATAAGTTAGTAAATATAATATAGCTTTAGAGACCTAGATAGCTCTTAGTAATTTATATAGTTCTAAAGGTTTCTCTAGTAAATTCCTTATTTATAAGGAATTCTTTAATATTAGCCTAACTTAATTTAACTCTATAGAAGAGTTTCTAAATTAAATTAAATCATTATTTAATTAACTTATTTTAAAAGATATATAAT
Organism: Microthyrium microscopicum; assembly: GCA_010405405.1. Classification (NCBI taxonomy): domain Eukaryota; kingdom Fungi; phylum Ascomycota; class Dothideomycetes; order Microthyriales; family Microthyriaceae; genus Microthyrium; species Microthyrium microscopicum. The sequence goes on along the minus strand of MU004233.1, from coordinate 1,360,837 downwards.
TACTAAAATAGGTCGTAGCTACCTAGTTACTTAATAGGCTAATATTAAGCTATAACACTTTTGTTAGTATTATTATATAATCTTACTATAATAAGATACTAAAGATAGATTTAGAAGTTCTATTTACTAACTTACTAAACGAATTTAGAAGATAAGAATACTTAGAAAAAGAAATAGCACTCTATAATAATTATAGATCTAATAATAGATCTAATAACTAATATAGCGCTAGATATAATAATTAACTTAATTCTAGTAAATAGTACTACTACTATAAAAAGATAGGCTATTACTTAGTAAGCTATTAGTTTTATTATAAAGGCAAAATAGATGAATAAGAATCTAGATCTAGATCTAATAATAATCTAAATATAGCTAAATATTCTCTAAGAACTAGAGAGTTATTTAAACATTAAGAACGAGCTAATATTACTATTAACTATAGTAAGCTAAGAATTAAATTAATAACTTAAAAGACGCTAAATAATAACAAGATTTTAAAAGATTCTAGTAAGAAATCTAAATCTACTAAGCTTATTTAAGCTAGAATAGAAGATTAGGTACTAGTTACTACTAGTTCTAACCTAGATTTATTAATAGAGCTAGACTTTAATCTAGATCTAGATAATAAAAGTACTAAAAGCAAAGAATCTAATATTATTAAGCTTAAGATACTAGGCGCTTATAAAGATATTATAAATTACTTAAATACTAAGGAATAAGCATACGTATTATTACCTTCTACTATAAGTAAACCTACTAATTTTATATTAGATTTAGGGGCTAGTTCTTATTTAATAGTAGATAAGATATAGTTTTATTATTTTAAACTATATAATATTCCTATTAATTAGGATAAAGTAGGTACTATTATAGCTACTAGAATTAGAGATATAGTAGTTAGACTTAGTAAAATATTATTTAAATTAAAAGACTATTTATATTATCTTAATCTAGGCGTTAATTTAATTTCTATAAGTAAGTTATCTTCTAATTTTACTATAGAATTTAAAGATAATATAGCTCTAATTTATAAAGATAAAAAGCTTATTATAATAGCTCTTAAAGTTAATAACTTATATCTACTTAAATTAGATATAGAGAATTATTTTATTTCTAGAATAACTACTTTTATCATAAGTAATAATAATAAAAAGAAAGCTAAAAAGCTAGTAATGCTATTTACCTTAGTATAGTATAAAAGACTAGAATATACTTCTAGTAGAAAATTATATCTATTATATAAAGCTAAATTAATAGCTATTATAAATTTAGGTAAATTTAATTCTAGTAAATATAATATATATATTAAAAGTAAATTAACTAATTGTAAAAATAAAAATATAATAAAGAAACTAAAATACTTCTTAGATAAGATAGTAGCTAATTTATATAGCCCTATAAATCTAACTACTTTTAATAGTTTCTATTATATTCTACTAGCTATAGACGTTACTACTAGATATTTAGAAATATATTTACTACGTACTAAGGATAAAATATATCCTAATATAGTAGAAATTAAACGTTTAGTTAAAAATAAATACTATTATAATAATAGTAATAATAAAAGAAGATTAATTACTTTTAAATTTAATAAAGGTTAAGAATTTAAAAATAGAAAGCTTAATAACTTTCTAAAAGAAGAAGGCGTTAGATAAGAATATAGTGCTCCTTATATATATAAACAAAATAGTATAATAGAAATTTATAACTATATAATTATTACTAAAATAAATATAATATTAAAAGAGAGTAATCTACTTAAAACCTTTTAAGGAGAAGCTACTTTAATAGCTATTTATATTTATAATAAAACGCTAAATAGTAGCCTAGATAATAAAATACTCTATAAGTATAAATATAATATAAAACTAAAATTAAATTAGTTAAAAATCTTTAGATTTATAGTTTTATATAAAGATAAAAGTATAGGTTTAAAAAAGCTAGATTTTAAGGCAAAACCTAGAATTCTAGTTAGCCTAGGCACTAATATATTTAAAATCTATAATATTAAATCTAAATCTACTTAATGGGTTAAAGATTTAGTTATATTTAAAAATAAATATTATAAAAAAGAACTTTATAATATAGAAAATTATAAAAAAAAGGAGCTAATAGATTTTATTATAAAAAATAAAGTAGTAGAAAATAATATTAATTAAATTAACGTTATTAAAATAGATAACTTAAAAAATTAAGTTAAAATAGCTAGTATTATAATTAATAAACCTACTATTAATAATAATATAACCCTAGATTTAGCTAATTTAGAAGAAGATAACGTATTTATTATAATAGAAAGTAATCTGCTAAATAAAGAACTTAAAACATATAATTAAGCTATTAAAAGCTTAGATAAAAATAAATAGTTAAAAGCTATAAAAGCTAAAGTAGATAAATTAGAACTATAAAAGACTTAGAATTTAGTAGATTATTCTATAAATTTAAAGGTTCTTAGAGGCTGCTAGGTATATAAAATTAAAATAGACGCTCTTAATAATCTAGTTAAATATAAAGCTAAATAGGTAGTAAAAGGATTTATATAAGAACTAGGTTTAGATTATAATAAAACCTATGTATTTACGTATAGAGTAGAAGCTTATAGAATATTATTTTCTATAAGTAATTTACTAAATTTAGAAGTATAGTAATAAGATATTAAAAACGTATTTATTTACGCTAAAATAGATAAAGATATTTATCTAGAATAACTAATTAGATTTATAATAGAAAATACTAAAAATAAAGTATATAAGCTAAATAAAGTACTATATAGCTTAAAATAGTCTCCTAGACTATAGCTTAATTATCTAACTATAGTATTAAATAAGTATAGATTTAAATTATCTTACTATGCTTATATAAGAATATAGAGTTTAATATTATAATTCTTATTTACGTAGATAATATATTAGTATTTAGCCTAAGTTTAAAAGATATTAATAATCTTTATACTAAATTATATTTAGACTTAAAAGTAACTAACTTAAGTAAAGTAAATATATTTCTAGAAATTTAAATTAAAAGAGATAGATCTAGAAGAATACTAGAATTAAGCTAAGAAAAATATTTAAATAATATTATTAAACGATTTAATAAAAAGGATTTAAAGCTCTATTCTATATCTATAGAACTAGATATTAAAAGTAGAAAAAATAGCAATAAAAATATTAATTTAATTAATTTAAAACTATACTAATAATAGGTAGAAGCGCTAATTTATTTAACTACTAAAATAAAGCTAAATATAGCATATTCTATTAATTTCTACGCTAGATTTATAGCTAATCCTTTAGAAGAATACTTTAAATTATTAGATAAAGTATAGAAATATCTAAATTATACTAAAGATTATAAACTAGTTTATATAGCTAGTAACTAGTATAAAATAACTTAATCTAATATAGAATTAATAGGATTCTTAGACTTAGATTAGGAGGGTAATTTAGATTCTAGATAATCTACTACTAATTACGTATTTAAATTAGGAAATAACGTAATTAGTTAGTTTAGTAAACTATAGAAATTCGTAGCATTATCTAGTTACAAAGCAGAATATATTACTTTAAAAGAAATAGTTAAAGAACTAATGTTTCTAAAAGAATTACTTAATGAAATTAACGTAATTAAATATAAATCTATTAATATATTTATAGATAGTAAATCTACTATAGAACTAGCTAATAATCTAGAATATTACGCTAGATCTAAATATATAGATATATAATATTACTTTATAAAAGAAAACGTACAAAATAAAATAGTAGTATTAAATTATATTAATACTAAGAATTAGCTAGTAGATATATTTACTAAAGGATTAAATTCTATTATATTTAATTACTTAGCACCTAATCTAGGAGTTAGAAGATAAATAAATAAAATAGCTAAAAAGCTAGAAATAATAAAGAAAGTAAGAAATCTACTTACTAAATTAACTTATTAGAAAAGTTAAAATATAACTATATTACTAGTTATAATATAATCTAAAATACTAGATTATAAGAAGATATAGTTAGTAGGTCTAACTATAGTTAAAAAACACCTTAAATAAATTAAATTCTAATAGAATAAATATTAAGGGAGCGTATAAGAATAACTAGATTTAATACTAGTATTCTTTTAGAACTAACCTATTTAGCTATTAGTTCTTTATAGTCTTTATTATCTAATTAAAGATCTTTATAATCTAATTAAAGATCTTTATTAGATCTTTGTAGATTACTAACAAAGGTTAAGATAATCTTTATTCCCTTAGGTATATTTAATGCCCTAGAATTCCTCCTAATTCTAGAGGCTTTAGAGATTCTATACACTATTATTTAGTATATAATATAATACGCTAGTTTACACTAGTTCAATTATATCCTTTCTATACCTTTATAACGGCGCTACTCGTATTCCTGTTCTTATAAGACTATCTATTTCTATTTTTCTAAATAATAGGTTCTTAAAGATTTTAAGAATCTAAAATATAGTATAATAACTTTAAACTATATTAAATCTATTAATATTACTATATTTTTTATAAGAGAGAATTATTCTCTTTTTATACTTAACGTTATTTAGAACTATATTATATAAAAGCGTATAGATTAATCTTATACTATTACTATTATTCTTAAATATTTACCTTTTTATTACTTAATTTTATATATATTCTTTATTTTATATATATAAAATTTATTTTAAGAATATTTTAAGTTAAATAGAGCTTAATTTTTATTATATATAGTTAATTCTTAGAGTAGTATTAATAATAATATTTTTAAAGCTTTAGTAATTAATTAAATACGTAGTAAGAACTAGTAAAATATAAAGGACTATAGATTAAGTCTTTATATTTAATCTTATAGCTATTTATATTAGTAAGATAAGTTATTTCTCTACTTATATATTATTACTATAATTTAATATTTACGTAAAGATTTTATAGAATTTATAAATTAAATCTACTTTTTTTAAATTATTAAGAAGTACTATTTTAACTTTAAAGAAGATAAAGATAATATAATTAATTATACTATAAGTCTTATCTTTATTCTTAATCTTAAATTTAATTCTAATTCCTTTTTTTTACTATTAGAAATCCTTAAAATTAAGACTTAGAGTCTAAAATAAAAGAAGAGAAAGCTTATTAGAGGTAAATATATTAATCTAAAGAATATAAACTAAAAGTCTAGTTCTTATAATAAATTAGGATATAATTCTTATATTTATAGAATTTAGTAATTATACGTAATTTAGTAAATAAAGTTAGCTATTTTTAATCTTCTTATTTATAAAAATTAATATATTCTAATACTAAATTTAAGGTTATAATATAATTTTAAAGGATTTATATTTCTTTTAAAAAGGCCTTCTAGATTAGTATCTAATTTAATACTAACTAATAGCGCTATTACTATAGCTAGCTTTTAAATAGCGTCTCTATATAAAAGATAGCTATAGCAATAGCGCGCTAGGATCCCTAAAGGGGGGTCTCTGGATAGGGGGGGCCTCTAGAAGGGGGGAGTAGAAACTTCTCCTGGAACCATGTGGCAGTGCACCAACGCAGCCTAGCGCAAGGCTGAAAAGTGCTCAGCCTTGTCAAAGTTTCCCTCCCAACCACTCGTCACAATAAATGGCATTCTTCCATCAGCCTCGTTGGCTCCAAGCGCTACGCTCTTTTATTGAGTGCTTTTATGTGCGACGAAGGACGTTTAAATTCGAATGATTTAATACTCAAGAGCGTTGGTGGCTGCCATCAGATTTGCTGGGAGAACTCCATTTATCGCGCCATGCCATTGAGTGCTCAGCTTTGCCAACATTTCCACTTTTCCAACAAGTCAGAATAAATGGCATTTTCCCCGTCGAATGTGATGTCTGCCACTGCAAATATCAATGAGCGAACTCTTTGATTCTCATTGTATTCGATATTCTAAGACCTGGTTTTCAAGCACATTGGGAGATAAAGTTGTTAATGATCATCAAATGTCCGAGTCGACGAAGTAATTGATGCTCTCCCATCAAGTTCGGTGTCTACCACCGCACCTTGTAAAGGCCATACGGTATTCTCTGATTTCCACCATATTGTTTTAAAAGTGGTCCCAATGGTATGGCAGATGAAATTTCTGGTCTCGATCAGCAACGATTTGTCATTGAGTGTTTTATTTGCCAGACAGTCCGTTTGGGTCTGGATACTTCATGGAATACGATGAGAAAATCGGATCCTCTATTTCAAAAAGGGCAGTGGAAGCCGTTGGCGTTGATGGAAGTACACCAGTTATTTTGGCATGAAGTTGAACAAGTAAATGCTTTACTTTCTGGGAGTGGCTCAATCGTTGATCCTATCTTCAGCCTAGGTTCTTATAACGACAGCAACATTGCAAAGGCTACACTTGAAAGTTATTATTGAAATGCTAACTTCTTGAAGGATCTAAGCCCAAATCGAAGAATGTGTTTTAAGATATACAAACCATGTACCCCACACTTTGATATTCCCGAGGTTTGGAGCGATCACACGATTATTACCACTGACAACATCCGACTTCTTTGCTGCCTTTCATTCTTTCAACTGGATCGTGATATCTATTACACAATAAACTAAGCATTCTCCGGTCCTCGGGTTTCATTCTCAATTTCCAGTGTATCTACTACCAGGTAGTAATTACTAGTACAACAATGGCTCCGCAATTCAAAAACCTCACCCTCGAACGCCATAATAACATCATAATTCTGACCCTGAACAAGCCTCCAGAGAATCGCATAAACCAGGCCTTTGCGCAAGAAATCATCCGCCCTCCGCACCGCCGAAGCCCAACTCAACGCCTCCAACCGCACCGGCGCCCTTATAACCCGCGGCTCCGACCAAAAGTTCTTCTGCACCGGTCTTGATCTCGACGAAGGAGAACTCAATCCCCATGCTAACGCCGATGGCTTCTTCCCGCTCCTCGCCGCCCTCCTAGACTTTCAGTATCCTACCATCGCGTTAATGACTGGCCATACATTCGGCGGCGCAGTCCCGTTTGCATTAGCACACGATTATCGCATCATGAATGTGAGGCGTGGATTCATCAGTATGCCGCCGGTGGATCTGGGGCTGCATTTTGAAGGCATTGGGACGTTGCCAAGGTTGAAGCTGAGACCGCAGGTGGCGAGGAAGATGCTGTTGGAGGCGCATCGGTGGACAGGGAAGGAGGCGTTGGCGGATGGCGTGGTGGATGAGGTAGCGGAGCCGGATGAGATGTTGGATGTTGCGATACGGTTGGCAGAAAAGTGGCAGGAGAAAGGGAAGATGGGGGTGTATTCGGTGTTGAGGGGCGAGTTGTATGGGGAGGCGGCGGAGGCGTTTAGGAGGATTTCTTATGTTCATGGGAAGAATGCGAAGAGGCCGAAGCAGGCGAAGATATAGTGATGAGTGCTATGCGTATTTGGCTGAGAGTAGGAGAAGGGTCATCACGGGTTCAAACGGTTGATGGCGAAGGGCAAATGGGTGCTCGATGGGACAAACGGCAATGAGAAAAGGAGTCTACATATTAAGTATTAAGTACTGGGTATATCTAATCGAACAAATCTGATTTACAACCACTAATTGATATTCAAGCCACCGTGGTGGTGGAAATGATAAGAACAGTCTCTGTCGTTTGGGCCACTGTCTCAGTAACAGTGATCGTCACTGCATCGCCATTCCCACTTCCGACTGCGTTTGGTGGGACAATAGGAATAATCTGCAATCCTGAGCCACTAGCAGCCGGAAGAGGGATTGTCATGGTAGTTGGAGCCGCAACTGTAGCCATGGAAGATAGGTTTGGCACTATCAGAGGAGCATTCGAGGTATTTGCAACTGGTGTGGTTGTTGGTGATGGGGCGATCAATGGAAATGTGGTTGCCATAACTCCAGAAAAGGCAGTGGTCGTTGTAGTGGTACCGCCTGCAGCGGGAATGGGAGAGCTTGTTGGCAGCACATTTGGTAATGCCTGGACGCTCGTTGTCGATTCCAGAACTGTAGTAGTTGCTAATATGGTTGTCGGTTGTAAAACTGTAGTGGTTGATAGTATCATCGGGGTTGAAGGCAGAAGTACAGTACTCGATGCCACTTGTATGGTTATCGGCAAGGCTGTAGCAGTAGCTAAACTGCTCGTCACTGGAGCGATGGATGAAGACAATGATGCTGCAGCTGACAGTATGGATGTCGTTGCAAAGCTTATAGATGGAAATGATGTGAGAGGTGGACTATTTCCTGGGTCATTAGGGACGGCTGGGACTATGCCAACTATACCAGAGCCATTGGAAGCTGGACTGGAGGAATTGGCCAGCGAGCCAAATGCAGAGGCAAATATGGAAGGCTGTGATATTGCTGTTGTCAAAGTACTAAGCCGGGCAGAATTGATAGACGGAAAAGATGTGAGTGGCGGACTATTGGCTGGGTCATTGGGCACAGCTGGAACTATTCCAACTACTCCTGAGCTGTTTGAAGCTGAATTGGAGGAGTTTGTTGGTGTACTCGAGTTTGATAAGAGAATGCCTAGTAACCCACTGGAAGGATTTGACGGCGGTGATGACGTGGATGTTGGTCGAGTTGCGTTGTTGGATGAAGAAGGAATTGATGTTGAGACAGAACTAGCTGTTGCTGAACTTGTGGGTTCCGATATAGGTATAATACTCAGTTGTCCAGTAGCAGAGGAAGATGCAGTCGATATTGATTGCGATGTCGAGAGGATTTGTTGGCCGGAATCAGTGGCATTGAGTTGCCTTGCCACCCTGAAAACAGTCAGATAGGACGATGAGTTTGATTTCAAAGACTTACATCCACCGTAAGTCTCGACCGGGAACAGGACCAGCCTGAACTATAGAAGTTCCAACCAGAAATTTCAGTGCTAAGCGCATGATACGAAGATTAGTTGAAGGAACGACCGTAGTAGAAACAATGTAGTTTGCTGGAGAAAAAGATGGAGATTGCCCAAGGGAGGCAAGACTTCTACCATGGGTACGTTCTGTCTTATGAGAATTACTACCTTGTTCGCGAATACTCTATTTTGATATCTTGTGCAAGCCAGCCAGCCAGAACCAGCCTCAGTTTCACGTCTTGGTAGAACATTGTGCCCGATGATTCAACTGGAGTAGCGTCACTGAACACCAAGACCCCATCGCAGTCCAAGTAACAGCAGCGATGCGCGCAGAACAATCAACCTGGAGCTTCTAGGCACTGTGGCTCTTAGATGTTGAAGAATTGGAGTGCTACGCGCTGAGGGAAGCGCCTATTGGATGACACGACCACCACGCTGAAACGCAAGCCCATCCATCACTGCCTGTCAACTGACGGGACGAACCAGAATGATGGCGACTGGATGAAAAGCTCCGCTTGGCCAGAATTCGAAATCGTTGAATGTTTTATTTCTGGAAATGGAATGGCGCGGTGAGAAAGATGGAACCGGATCTGGAGGTTGTTGAGGTTGAATTTCACGTGGCGCTCACCCCTAGCAACGCCGTTGCCCCGGAATGGTTCAGTTTACTAACCTTAACTAACTCGGCTCTCAATTCTACCACACCAAACCAGTCTATCCCCGTCCATCGTCATAGCTCCAACATAACAGCACTCGGTACTCAGTACATTTGAGTCGAATTCAAAATGTCTGTCAAAGTGGTTGGCCGGATTCGCCCTCTCCTTCGCCAGGAACTCGATAAGGACGTTATTCTTACTACAGCGCCAACCGCATCTGATCCCTCAGGACCATCAAAGGTTGTGAGAATACCAAATCCCAAAAACGATGCCGAGCAATACAGCTTCCAATTCAACAGTGTGTATGGATCGGAGGCCACACAACAAGATTTGTTTGACAGCGAAGGTACTAAAGAAGCACCAGGAATAGGAAAAGACAAACTCTAACAATTTATCTCAGTTGCACCTACCGTAAAACACCTTTTTAAGGGATTCGACGTCACACTATTCGCATATGGAGTCACAGGCACGGGAAAGACACACACAATGCGAGGAGGGAAAACTCTAGCAGATCGTGGTGTTATTCCTCGTCTATTAAGTGCTGTATATCGAAGAGCTCGAAAGATTGAAAAGGACGCATCTAGCTCGACGAAAGTTGAAGTAGCCATGAGCTATTATGAGATCTACAATGATCGCGTATACGATCTCTTCGAGGCTCCGGAAAAGCGTACTCTCGCTGGTTTACCAATCCGAGATAATGGAGGCAAGTCCGTGGTAGTAGGACTTACAGAGCGACCTTGTTCTACTCTCAAAGACTTTGAAGCACTTTACGATCAAGCGAATATGAATCGCTCCACTTCCGCCACAAAGGTAAGCAATGTTACACTCCATAGACGTGACAAGTACTAACAGACAGCAGCTCAACGCCCACTCCTCTCGTTCTCATGCGATCCTCTGCGTAAAAATCATTCAAATCTCCGAAGATCGAACACTGGTTAGTCGAGCATCAGCTATTGACTTAGCTGGATCAGAAGACAACCGCCGAACCGAGAATAACAAAGACCGCATGGTCGAATCCGCCAGTATCAACAAATCACTCTTCGTCCTAGCCCAATGCGTAGAAGCAATCAGCAAGAAACAATCCCGAATTCCTTACCGCGAATCCAAAATGACCCGAATCCTATCCCTCGGCCAAAACGACGGCATCACCGTAATGATACTAAACTTAGCGCCAGTCCGCTCATACCACCTAGACACACTCTCATCTCTCAACTTCGCCAACCGCACCAAGAAAATCGAAGTCAACGAAATCGAAAACGAACCCATCTTCAAAGGCCCACCCGTCAAAGCCGCCGCCTCCCTCGGCCTCATCGGCGAACCCGTACGAAACCGCCAACCACTCCGCCAACTCACAGCCACCGAAAACATACCCATCAACGACAACACCGCCAAGCGAAAAGGCAACCCCATCGTCAAAACAATCAGCGTCTACAAAGACAAATCCCACGCCCTCCCCAAACCCTCGACCAAACGATCCCTCCAATCCACAAACTTCGACACCACATCGCGGCCATCCAAGATCGCGCGCTCCTCCGATAGTGCGAAAGGCGGCATGTCAAAAGAAGACATCGAAGCACTAATCGAGCGCCGTCTAGACCAAAAACTCGCCGAAAAAGCACTAACCGCCCCCCTCCCCACCGCCCAAGCCCTCCCCTCCGATCTCCAACAACGCCTCAACGCGCTCGAAGAACGTGTCTCCAAGAAAGAAGACTCGGAAGGACTACAATATCTCCTTATGGCAAAACAGCACCAGGCGCGCGGAGAAGATGCGTCTGCGCTGAAAATGTATACGCTAGCCCAACCATTCTTCCCATCCAACGAGAAACTTGCGCGCAAAATCCAGAATGTACAGAATAAAATGGCCTCGAAAACACAACAGGTGGAGCAGTTGGCGCCGGAAGATGACGAGTATGAGTTCCAAGCGGACTATGAACCTGAAGAATCCTTCTCGTTTACACGCACCAAGACACGGAAACCAGCTGCCCGTACGAAGGTCGCGGTATATCAAGATGGACCAGCTACACCACGTACCCAACAACTCTTACGTATCATCAACACGAAAGATCTCGCACAGATCAAGTTGCTGAAAGGCGTGGGCGCGAAGAAGGCAGAGTCGATTGTGAATAGTCTGTTTGAGATGGGTGATGCGGATGATGGAGTGCTGATTACGGATCTGGAGCAGTTGGGTGCGTTGAAGGGCGTTGGGTGGAAGTCGTTGGAGACGATGAAGGCTGGATTGGTTGGCGAGGCTGGATTGGTGGGCGAGGCTGGATTGGTGGGCGAGGCTGGTGGCGATTGGGACTTTTAGAAAAAGGACCGTGGCATAACAGCGCGTGAGAAGCATTTGAAGCGGCGTTAGGCGGTAGAGTAGCATTGGGGGTGTTTTTGATAGAGTAGTAATGCATTGTTCTTATTCATGAAGGATGTGATGTGTGTGCTATGCGTTGGTGGATCAGAAGAAAGATATGTACACTTGCAATCGATCAGAACGAACTTTGCAGAGCTGTTGAGCGATAAGCATAGCAGATGATAGACATCGCACTTGATGGAGGTATTGTATGTATTTTGTCGACACATTGTCAGTCACACATCAAAGCTAAAGCGTATCACAGCAGAGAGACAAAGACCAGAGACCAAGTCAATAACTAGTGGATATTCAATTGACAATGCCCAATAGTTTACTACCGTAAAATGATATACCCTCGCACAGAGACACACAAAATACATGCTGCATTAAGGACTTGAGCCAGAAGTCCGTGGTATGCTCAAAATTTGCTCACCAAGCCCACTCAAACCTCTACTTTCAAAAACACCCTCCATCGTCTTCAACCATCCAAGCCTACAGGGTAAGAATATGAGAAATGGAAATTGGAACAGAAAGCAAGAGTGGTAATTTTTCGGACCGGAGGTTTTGGCGTGATGACCACATTGTAGGAAGACGAGTTGAGTTGTTTGTATGCTGATAGGTTTCCCAAGTTCAAAGGTCGAAACTTTGGCTTCATTGGTCCGGATATCGGTTATGTGAGTGGAAGCTTCGAAGAGGCCAATGGAGACTTTTTGATATCATGTTGGAATCCGGTGCCTTGGGGTCCTTGACTTTGGTTGCCAGTGCCAGGTCTTCGTCAGAACTAAAAAGAGAAATTCGTGTGAGCGTCTGCGTTTAGAATGGTAACCTCCAGGACAGCCAGTTTGATAATTTCCTACCGCATGATTTCTTGGTAAATGAGCACTAAAAGAGAAATTAGTCATTTTGCTGAAGATTGAATGGAAGAAGATGAAACTTACTCTTGAGTTGTTCCTTGGTCAAGTTGTCCTTGTTCTTGTCAAAGTCGAAGAATTGAGCTGGGATTGGCTCTGCAGTTGGCTCATCATCTGGATCGTGGTAAGGCTCAAGATATGGGTGCTTCAGGGCCTCTTCGACAGTAATTCGCTTTACTGGGTTAAAGGCAAGGAGTTTGTCCAAAAGGTCCAAAGCAGAATCGTTTACATGTGGGAACATGACCTTCCATGGAATCTTCTTCTTGAATGGCAAGGAACGAATGTATTCGCGAGCGCGACGAGACTTGATGCCGTAGTAATCCTCCATGGTAGGCGTTCCTAGGACATCCAGAATGAGGGTCAATTGGTGGTGATCTAGAGATGTTAGTGATTGGATTAGATACGCGGAACCAAGACCATACAGTCTTTTCCAGGGAATAGGGGCTTTCCGCTAAGCATTTCAGCAAGAATGCAGCCAACACTCCAGATATCAATCGCTTTGGTGTACTCCTTGAACGTAAGCATGATTTCGGGAGCGCGGTACCAGCGAGTAGCGACGTATTCCGTCATGAAGCCAGAATTGTCTTCAGTTGATGCTGCACTGCGGGCGAGACCGAAGTCGCAAACTTTGAGATCGCAGTTGGCATTGAGGAGAAGGTTAGAGGGCTTGAGATCGCGATGAAGAACATTGGCAGAATGCATAGCCTTCAAGGCACGGAGAGTCTGGTAAATGAAGTACTGGCAGTGATCGTCGGAAAGCTCTTGAGTGCGAATGACGCGATGCATGTCGGTTTCCATGAGTTCCTAGAAGTGTTAGAAATTATACGCGTATGATTGTAGGGAACACACTTGGATGAGATAGACTTCGGTAAAGGTCTCGATGCTTCGTGGTTTCTGAATGTCCAGGATGCTGATGATGTTCTCGTGAGAGAAGTAACGAAGAAGCTTCATTTCTCGCAGAGTTCGCAGACAGAACATGGAATGATCAAAAGGAGTGATCTTCTTGATGGCCACTTTCTGACCGCTTGGCTTGTGGATGGCAGAGCTAGTCACTAGTCAGCGACAAAGTTGTATATTGTTGGAAGCTATAGCATACCAGACGACGCCGTAAGCGCCTTCGCCGACCACATCTTGAATCTCGTATTGCTCGGAGACGTTGAAAGAGATCTTTCGAGAGCCGGAGGCGGCGCTGGTACGAGACATTGTTGGATGTTTAGGAGTGGTGAGAGAAACGAAGGAGTTGAGGAGTAGAGAAGGGGGAGGGATTTGGAAGAAATGTAAATGCGAGTGTGAGGGTATTATTGAACTGGTGGGCTGAATACAAGTTAGCTTGCTATTGTCGCTGGTATTGGTATTATTGAGAAGTGAGAATGGCAGTCGCGATGGAGTAGAGTAGCCGGTACACAGTCGCACCTTCCCAATTGCACTTACTGCTGCAGTTGCTTGGTATTTGAACTTCTCTCGTGTCAAGTGCTTGTTTGACTCTCAAACACAATCAATCGTGGCTGCCCAAGATGAACAATCGACAGTTGACGGTCGCGGTTGTATGAAAGGGATTGAGTGAAGGTGTAGTGCGCAGATTCCAGCAGCCCAGTTCTTCTTTCAAAATACACCGATTGCGTGGCGATACAGCTGCTGTGTCACTTGACGAGAGTAGTCTCCTGTTCCCAACAAGATTCAAACTGCTGCGGTCGCGATCAAGCGAAAAGGCGGGGGGTTGGACGGCGGGGTCAGGAGTACGGACACTTGGTATGCAGCAAGTTTGAGGTTGCTCAAAATGTATCTAAAGAAGCGGGAGTCTTTGTGGTTCCTGTTGAGATTTTCAATTTTTTAAAGCGATACACAAGGAATAAGTTTAATGTCAAATGCGACGGCAGGTTACTAGCACTGTTCTATTATAAAGGGCGATGGCTGACATCGAAGTCGATGGGAGCAACACGAGCAAGCCAACAAGGCCAGTCAAAAGCTCCAACAGCCGATCCAAGTTGAAACTTGGGAGTTGTGGCGTTCACAACGAATCAGATTTCAGCAATTGGCGCTCCCCTTTCAACTCCATTACCCACTCCTCTCCAGACTCTTCTTTTAGTCTTCCTGTCAGCGCAATCAGTCGGGCCTGCAGTCATCCGCGCCAGCCTGTTGTCGCTATCGCGGTGTCGAGCGTTCCTGAAACAGGCGACTCGCGTGCCTTGGAGCTCCATAGCCCCCGGAGTGGTTTCAGCGTTCACGACACATGATAGGCACGACAAGTTAGGTATGCTGCATCAATTTCTATCTCTCGTGGGATCTACTTTGTATGTATTGTAGACGGAGCACATAAAAGCCTCTGAGCCACTCTTCCTTCATCCAACAATCCTTTGGGGCCAGTTCGTATGCATGTCTTCGTATAGCTGCTCCTGTTCAATCCAATCATGTCTTGATTCTCCACTAAGAACCAAACGGCCAGAGCGAAGACATCTTGAAGTTCTTCATCGGAGGGTATTCGTGGCCTTCTTTGGTGACCTTGGGCTCGCATTCACACCACTGGTCTTTGGGCACGCTTTCAAAAACCTGTAAGCTATTAGCATGTTGAGCTCTCGCATTTTGGACCTTCCATCTTGCATACTCCAGGCACGTGGTTTCCGCATCCTCTCCATGTTGTCTTTTCTATTTGCTATGTTAGTGGAAGTCGGAGCCCTTGAACTTCAAACTCACGACACTTGTCGCAAGTAGCTGACATGCACATCGTGAATTGGTTTCACAGATTCTGAACTGTGGATCTTGTGAGTGGTAGAAATGCGGGGTTGAAGATGCTGGCGATAGCGAAATTTATCTGTTCTTGTAAGAGTTTGAGAAGAGAAGCGAAGATGTATGATGATAGTCTGTCAGGTGGATATGTGAGAGCTTAAATAAACCGCAATAGCCCTGGAAGGTGAATGGTCGGCGATGTGAAGTCGGCGATTCAATGAATGACTGCTGAGCAGTGAGTACTAATCAAGCGCTGAAATGGCTCCGCCAGCAACTGCCTTAGTGCGGTAGTAACGGAATACGGTCCGTGCAGCTCAGGGAATGCAGAATTGGTGAAGGGAACATTGAAGAATCTAATTAACTAACTACTATAATAACTATAGTATTTATACCTCGTTAAAGACGTAAAACGTGTCTTCTTAGAGCTTAGAATTTAGGCTATAATAGAGACAAAAGTAATATATAAAAAGGAGTAGAAAAAATAAAAAGATATAATAGCTAATAAAGGCTAAATTTTAGTATTTCTACTTCTTAATCCTAAATTAGAACTAGCGTAGATCTAGAGTTTAGAATAAACTTTCTATTATACTTTCTAAGTTTCTAACCTATAGATCTTAAGATATACTTAGTATTAAGTATAAAGGAATATTAATTTTTAGATTTTCTAAGACTAAGCTACTAAAATATTAAAACTAGTTAAAATAGGAAATAAAAAGTACTATTAAATAGTCTTAGTATAGGAAATCTAGCTTATATAAAAACATAGAAGATTTAGTAATTTATAGTAGTAGTAGAAGTATTTATAGTATTCTAGAAAGAATCTTTCTAAGCTAGTACTAAGTACTCTATATTTACTAAATTTAGTATTTTCCTAAACTTCTTATATTCTTATAGAGAGAGAGCTTTTATTAAACTATTTACTAGTATCTTACTTATAGGAACTTATTTAATAAAGATATAGTCCTTTGTAACTTCTTAATAAAGCTAAAACTAATATATATTAATATACTTTAATCTAGAAGATAAAAGCTAAGCCTACTTTATTATAATACCTACTATTTAGGTATTATTATTTAATATTAATATTTTAATATTAGGATTAAACTTAAGCTATAAAAAAAGGCATTAGATTAAGATTAGCTCTTTTAAAGCGTTTAAGAAGGATAAAAGTTTTACTTCTATTATAGATATTAAGACTATCTTCTAATATAAAGATTACTAGCTAATAGGTCCTTTAAATAGGTTAAATAAGAAGCCTTAGGTTAATCTTTAAGTCTCTTAATTATTTATAAATATAGTATTATAAGCTATAAGAAATACTTCTTTACTAGTAGTAGGTACTTTAGTAGTTCTATAATATTTAAGCATAAAGTATTTTATTACTTAAAGATATAGAATAGTTCTCTTAATCTTATAGTAATAAAGCTTAGAAAAATTCTAGTTAAAATAGCTTAAATAAGAGGCTATATAATAGATATCTAGCCTATATATTATTATAAGGTAGATTATAAAGCTATAATATATTTAGAAGGCATAGATCTAATTTTTAGATATTTATTCTTTATTTAGAATAAGTTTAATAAAATTTAAGATAAGAATAATATATTTAGTCTTTTTTATAATATTAAGCTAGAATTTAGTACTAATTTTATTAATATATTAGTTCTATAAGATCTAAAGCTTTTAATTAGCTTAATCTTAAAGTATTTAAATATTAAGGAAGCTTTTTAGAATACCTAAATTCCTTATAATATAGCGTGTACTAAGTTTATATTTTATCTTATCTACTTTTGCTTAATATACTTTTAGTAAGAAAAGAAAGAAGTTATTAATATAATAAAAAAGGAAGATAAGATATTAAACGTATTTAAAAAGATAGGAGTCTTTTAGAATAGGCTTAAACTTTATTATATAGAGAGTAACTCTTATATCTTAATACTATAGTAATAAAGATTTTAGTAGTCTATAGAGGGTATAGCAAAGTAGTAAGACCTTTCTAGAAATATTAAAACCTTTAGAATATTAAACTAGAACTATTTTATCTAGAATAGTATTTAGGAAGGTATTTATAGTATTAAATTAGTAAAGATCTAGATTAAATATAGCTATTAGTATAAGAATTATATATAATATATAGTAAGCTTTAGTAATAGTATAAATCTCTAGTTTTAGATTTTAATACTATAAATCTTCTCTTATATAGATTCTAGCCTTATATTTAAGAAAGAAGCTATTTAAATTATACTTCTCTAAGAATACCTACTTTAAGAGTAGAATAGGCTTATTAGTTTAAGGAGTATAAACCTTTTTAAATATGCCTTATTCTTAAAGTATTTTAATCTTAATTCTAGTAGCTAAAAGATACTAGTCTTAATTAAAGCGTTTTATTATTTTAGACTATATTTTTAATAATTCTAGTATATCTCTTTTATAGTAGTATTAAACTAAAGCTATAAAGAATATATAATATAATAAGGTAAGGAAGTAAGGTTTATAGAGTACTAGATTAGTAGTTCTTAAGGATTATAAGATATAACTACTTTTTATAGTATATATAGAGATATTTTAAAAAGCTTAGATCTCTTATTTATACTTAGTAATATACTACTATTTTAGGTAAGCTATTAGGATAGCTAGTAATAGTACTAGTAGAATTATAGAAGTAAGATCTTCTAAAGTATCCTCTCTTAATTTAGTATATTCTTAAATAGGTAATAAACTTATAGAAAGTATTAAATATTATAAAAAAGGCTAAGATAATAGTAATAGTATAGGATTAAGCATTATTAGCTAGTTATTAAATATAGGTTAATTAGAATTATTTTTAGAAGTCTAATAGTTATCTTATTCTTACTATTTAATATCCTATATTCCCTAATTTTAATTAGGCTATTATTTAGCTTCTTATAGGTTAAATATACTACTACTAACGTTTATTTTAAGATAAGAGAGTAGTATATTTAGGAGTATATTAGTAGATTAGTTATTAATTATAGTAAGCATAGTAGCATTAAATTTAATAGTTTTATTAATTATAATATCTTATACTTTAATAATATAATTATTTAAAGGAATCTAGACTCTAAAGATATTACTTCTAGTATAACCTATTAGCTAGCCTTTAATTAAGTAAGATTAAAGCTTCTTAAGCTTTAAAATGTTAGGATTATAAATATAGGCTTTTAAGCTAATAATTTAAATTAATAAGAGATTTAGCACTTATTTAAATACTATCTTAAAGGGTATTCTCTAGTTTAGCTACTTCTTTAGGATCCTATTAAGCAGATAGACTATTAAGTAAGTAAGTTTAAGCTATAATATATTTAGAAGGCTACTATATTATTTTAGTACCTTTATAATAGATATTAGGATTTGTCCTAATACTTTTATAGGACTATTTTATAAAGTAGTATAGGGTATAAATAGTTCTTTAATAATACTATTTAGCTAGATCTTATTATTCTACTTCTTACCTATTATAGCTTTATAATCCTTATAGATTTAAAAGACCTTATATTTAATATTACTTACTTTATAACTTATATTCTTAATAATAGTAAGCATATAGCGTAAGAATTAAATATAGTTCTTTTATATCTTTTAAGGAAGTATTTCTAATAGATAGAACTTTGTAATAATATAGTAAGCATAAATAATCTAGTAATTATTATTATAGCCTTTTTTAACCTAAATTAGATTAATGTAAAGCTTCTTAAAAGGCTTTAAGCCTAAATCTATTAGTTAACAAGAGATTTATTTCTTCTGCTTTATTTTAATATAGATTTTATAAAAATAGTTATTATTTTTAGTATCTCTAGAAGAGGTAACGTTTAAAGTAATTTTTACGCCTTTAGTAATGTATTCTATATAAGATACTATAGCTTTACTAATATAACTTATCTATTAATGCTATTTAGATATAGAAGCTATAAAAGTATAAGAAAGTAATAATATTATAGAGAAGATATAATAAGGATTATTTTTAAAGAGGAAGTAAATATTAGAGGAGATAATCTTAGCTAGAAGCTTTCTTATTTTAATATGCCTAATCTAGTCTATTTTATTATTCTAGTAATATCTTATAGCTTTTATCTTATAATAAGAAGCTAGATTCTTATAAAAGCTAAGTATATAAGTAACGTTATAAAGAGTAACTATTTAGTATCCTTTAGGGCTTAAAATAGTAATATTTATATTACTATATTTTATAACTTATAAGGAGATCCTATTATAGATTAAAGAACTAGGAATACTCTTATATATTTTAAAGTAGGATCTATTATTATAAATATATATATCTACTCTAGAATTAAGAATAAACCTTCTATTAAGAGATATCTTAACTATTATAAATATTATAACTTTTATAACTACTATTCTAATACTTATATATTTAATTATTTTAGGTAGTTAGTTATTATTATTATACTCTTAATTTTAATCTATTTTAAGAATATAATTAACTCTTACTTTAAGCTAAGAATTCTTAAGGCTTTTCTTAATTTTTACTTTTACTTTAGGGTTAGAATACTATTTGTTTAGACGTTTATTAGGTTAAAGATAGAAATAATTATTATAATATTTTATCTTACTATAGAGGTAAGGAGAAACTATCTTTTTATTCTTTTAAGAACCTTATAATTTAGATGTTAAAGAAAGTTAATAAGTATTTATATTTAAGGAAGTCTTCTTAAGTTAAGATATCTTTTCCTAAGTCTTTTTATTAAGAGTAGTAGTAAAAGTAATACTAAATTATAATACTAGTATAATTTCTTTACTATAGATAATTTAATACTTCTTAATATACTTTAAAAGGGTAAGTTATTTATCTTCTATATAATAATAAGTAAACTATATTTAGGTACTAGAGTAGAAAGCTTAAGTAGTATTTATAAAAGTATCTATAAGCTATCTTTTAGAGATTTTATCTTTATTATAAAAGGAACTTTCTCTTTAAAGGAATATTTAGTAAGTTAGCTAAAGTTATAGTTCTTACTATTTATGCTCCTTTCTTAGAGTATTAAATTCTTTATCTAGCTTTAAAATTATACTAGTTTAGGAAGGATAAATACCTTTCTAAAGTACTTAGAGTATATCTTAAGCCTTAAAGATATTAGTAATATAGTTTTAGAGACTTTTAGATATTATCTTATTTAGGAAGTTATTAATTTTAACTATAGCGTTTTTAGTATCTTAATACTTTTAATAGTCTAAATTATATATCTATAATAAGATATTATATTTTTAAGTAGAAATTAACTCTACTATTTAAGTAAGTTAATCCTTATCGTTCTCTATAGATGCTTAAGAAATAATAGGTTCTACTAGGCGTATTTTAGATAGGTATATTAGTTCTTTTAGAGAAGAACTAGTTCTTTTTAGATTAATATAATTCTATATATTTAGAGTATATACTTACTATTTTATAGAGTTAATTTAGGTATACTAGTTATTACTATTCTTTAATATAACTATTATAGAGAGATCTCTAGTAGTTACTATTTTAGGTAATCCTTCTATAAGGTTTATATAGTATACTTAAGAATAATACCTAGCTTTCTATAAAGACTAATATCTCTAATATTACTCTAATTAAGAGGTAGAAATACTACTATTATATTAAGTTACTATAGCTTATTCCTTTAGCTTAGTAAGCTATTTTAGAGATACCTCTAATTTAGAGGAACTATCTTAGTATATAGAAGAAGAAGAAAAAGAGGTAAAGAAGAAGAGAAAGAAAGTATTTTATACCTCTAAGGATTAAGAAATTACTTATTTAAGTAATTTATATTAAGTTTATTTAAAAAGAGTATATATAAGCTCGTAATAAGTACTTCTAGCAGATTATTACTCTATTTAGAAGATACTACCTTAATATCTCTATACCTCTATTTAGGAGATACTACCTTAGTTTAAAGAAAGAAGAAGAAAAGGAGAAGGATAAGTAAGGAAAGATATTTATACTCTCTAAGCCTCTAAGATTTCCTCTTTAAGTAGTTTAAGCTTAGCGTTATATCTCTTTACTTAGGAATAAAATATAGAATAATTAGATACTTATATATCTTTACTAAATACTCCTTTTACTCTACTTAGGAATAAAATATAAAATAATTAAATACTTATATATTTTTACTAAATATACCTTTTAGTTATAGTATATTAGGCCTAGACTAAAGTACTAAGGTTAAGTTAATAATAGTAGGATTACTAATAATATTTTATAAAAATTTAGAGTATATTTAAAAGTAGTATAGGTTTTAGTACTACTATAGCTAAAATAGTAAAAAAGTTAAGTCCTTAAAGTTAAGGAATAATAATAGTAATTTATATAATACTAATAGTAAGTTTCTTTAAGAGACTTACTTAGTAGCTTAAGTTTATAAGAAAGAAAGTAGTAAGTATAGTAATATAGTTATTATTAAGGAGTTAAAAGGTATTATCTAGTACTACTAATATTAAGGCTATTAGTATACTAAGCTTAGTAAAGAAGTTAAGTCCTTAAAAGTAAGAACTATTAGTAATTAAGTCCTTAAAGTTAAGGAAGTAATAGTAATAAAAGAATTATTAAAGACTAGAGGATTAGATAGTAACTAAAAGTAGTAAGAAGTATTACTTATACTTTACCTTTATAAATACTAAGGCTATTAGTATATTCTAGTACTACTAATACTAAAGCTATTAGCATATTAAGAGTTTAAGAGAATAATAGCTTTTAAAAAACTATTAAGATTAAGAATATATTAAAAGCTTAATAGTAAAAGTTATATAAATACTAAATATAGTAAGAAGAGTACTAGTAAAGGCATAAAGCTTAAAATATATAATAAAGAAGAGAAGAAAAAGAGAAAGAAAAGAGAGAATAGAAAAATATTTATATCTCTAAGGTTTATAAGATTACCTTTTTAGGCAATTTCTTAATTTAATTTACTAATTTTTTACTCTTTCTTACTATTAAATAACGTAATAAGGTTCTCTTATTACTTCTTAATAATTTAAATAGGTATTATAAATAGTAAAGTAATAAAGAGAGATATAAGTTACTATAGAGAGAAATAGATAAAGTAAAGTACTTTTTAACCTTAACCTAAAGAAGTAATAGCTCTAGAGAGTAGTTCTAGCTTTAGTAATAATTATAAGTTTAAAAATAATATTATAAATTAATTTATAACTTAATAGGTAAGTTTTAATACTAAAACTAGTATATAATAATAGCTAAAATTTAGGAGATTATAATAATATAGTTTATAAAAGATTTACGTATAGAATAATAAAATAATAAAGGTATATTAGAATACTAAGCTTATAACTAATAAAATATAGTCTATATAGCTTAAAGAATATAGAATTAGTAAAGGAAATATTAAAGAATTTAATTAACTAATTACTATAATAACTATAGTATTTATACCCTATTAAAGACGTAAAACGTATCTTTTTAGAGCCTAGAATTTAGGCTATAATAGAGGCAAAAGTAATATATAAAAAAGGGTAGAAAAGGCAAAAAGATATAATAGCTAATAGAGGCTAAATTTTGGTGTTTCTACTTCCTGATCCTAGATTAGGACTAGCGCGGATCTAGGGTTTGGAACGAACCTTCTGTCAGGTAGGAAACAGCCAACGGCATGTCAAAATAACTGGCGCGCTCCCATCAATGGCGATAGCACCCATCAACGCTACTAAAGAAAATATAACACGTTTGAATTAACAACGTTCGTGGGAGCCATCGACGCTGATGGGAGAACGCCACTTATTTTGTCCATCGCTTGCGAACCACTTGCCTTGCTAAGATAACCCGGTTGCTGTTATTCCAACCAATTTCTGAACTCTTCGTTCCAGAGTAACCATCGGCAGAATTTTGACCGCACATCCATTGCAATGGGAGATATATGGTGTCGTTCTCTAAACAAGTTGACGATAGGTCCTCCCATTCCTTGATACGTTAGTTTATACTCAGGAGAAACCCGAATACCAACTGTACGAGATGGGATAATTCGGCACAATAATCTACTCTGTGCTATGTTCTACAGTGCTCGACTGAGGCAGTAATCTACCCGCGTAGTTTAGTACTAGGCCCAATTCAATCTTGCTGCAGAACTCAGCCTCAGCCTGATGCTTCGCAGGTTTTCTGCAAGAGGTACATCGTTATATGCGCAGTGGCAGATAAGTCAGCGTCTCCTCTGAGGCCCTCATTCGAATTCCTTTCATTACGACTTCTTCCATCTCTTCCATATCTCCTATTACTGACCTTGTGTCTAAACACCATAGAACATCCCTCAATCTGGAGGAGCTGATCTGGACTACACAGTGCACAACTATAGCCTCTTCTTTACTTTCGTACCTATTGTGGCTTCCCACAGCCTTGCTCGATATTCAATCAGATAAATCATGTCATCCACAGAACAGGATCGGAATGGCATCAACCGGGTACCTTACTACCAAGATGGTTCAGGCGAGAAATGGGTTGATGATGAGAACATCCTCCCGCAACGAGACCCAGAGGCCGCTGACCATGCCGACAACACTACTGATGCTGCAACTCTAGTAGCGAAAAAGCGGCTCAGACTTGACCGGATTGCAGCGTGGATAGTTGGGCCTCTCGCTATCATCGCCATCCTCACCGTAATGCCAGTAATTATACTCATCAGCCTCATTCTCGGCAAGTGGACGGCAGTTCTTTACAACTACAAACCCAGCTACATCTTCGTCGTCACAGGATATGTGGATAATTGGTGGTAAGTTCAAAGCTCATTTGTCTGGTTTGGCTTCGCTGTCAGCATCTGTGTTTAGAGTATACGCAGGCTCGAAGGAAAGAGGGCGTTGACAACCAAACATATTATTTGTATCATTGTGAAAAATTGTAAATGTTCTCTAATGTGAAGCAGTATAGTATTACTCGCCACCTCAGCCGCTGTACTCGGAGCAGTCATACTTCGCGCCATGGGCTGTGTCTGCGGTTATCTACCCATCCTGCCTCAACGCCGCTTGGACTGGACGCTGATCTTCATGATTGCATTTGCATACTGGTACACTGGTGTTGGCACGTTCCGCCGCGCACAGAATTGTACAACGGCTTTCAAGCGAGAAGAATCGGATGATTGGTCTCGGAACTGCTGTAATGCGGTGGCGACTGATGATCTCTGCATATACACAGATCGTTACGAATGGATTGCAGGAGTACTGGTGACAATTTCTTGGTATGTATTGCGGATCTTTCCATCGTCAATTTCTGCCCAGATCGTTTCTATGGCCTGACTTGCTTGAGCCATGGAGGATCCTAACCAAGCGCTTGGGAGTCATCTAGTGTAGAAGGTTAACTTGTGGACTTATTAGTGGCTGTGGCATTATTATAGCCGTCATTCTGGAGTTACAGAAGTCGTGGATTCGGTCGACTGCGTTGTGGATCAAGAGGGTGTGGTTGGGATGTGTTGGCTACTTTTACAATTCTGATGAAGACATGCCCACTAGGTAGATAGCGAAGTGGATCCAAATTAGAAAAAGAATGCCAGGATCTATTAGGAGGCTTGGATCCAGATGACGAGAGGCGTACACGAAGCCTAGGGAATTATAGGAGACTATTATCGGGTAATGTTGAGCTCATCAAAAGAGGCGTACGTATTTCCTCTGGTCCAGATACTGATTTCGCTTCTACATTGGATCGATCCAGAATTGGAGAAGGCCAGCCAAGACGCTGCAGACCATAAGAAGTCCGATGAATAGGAGTAGTAGCAGTGATAGTTAGTGTGTATGTATCAACACAATAGATGAGGTTGAGGTACATAGTTTGCACAATGTGGTAGCAGAGTATATGTATAGACGCGCGGCCAATCCGACAAATCGCTATCCGACTGTCACGTGAAGCTGCCGCTGACAAAACGGTCACCGAAACACTACTCCAGTCTCCTGGACGTGTAGATGTCGCTTGCGATCGTCTTCAAGTCAATCCATCAATATACTTTTGTCTGACTTTCACTTTATTGATCTGGTATGTTGTCGCACTACTGCGCCTATCCTCTCGCATCTAGCCGTCTGCCCATCATCAACCTATAAACACACCATCTAGCCTTCATCCTCACCGCGCAATCTATCGCGTCGCATCACCTAGCATTGGATCGCTTCTGTATCGAGTTGCGCTAACACTGCTTAGCTTCTAAATGTGTAGAGCTTGATTGATTAGACGGGCTCTCCGAGAGCGCTGCTGTCTTGCGCGCGCGTTTGTCGGCAAACACTTAACATTGCGCTCCCATACACTCCCTCACAACATGGCATCCACCGAATCTCCGAATAATGCTTCAACCACCGCCGCGGGTCAAGCCCATCCCGATATGAATGGCGATATTTCTTCTCGATCGAACTCCATCCAAGAAAGCAAAGACAAGGCTAAGGCTGTATTGGCGGCCTCCGGCATCGATGTGGATTCCCAAAAAGACTCGACAAAGTCTCCGGAGAAAGTCTCGGATGCCGAAAAGTCGAGCGAGAACAATAATGCCAATGGTCAAGTCGCGAGTAGAAAGCGCTCGCGTTCTGGTTCGAGGAAACCAGTAGAACCACGCGTCAAAGATGGTAAATACGCCGTCGAGAATGAAGTGGACCGCTTTCGCCTGCTCACTTTCCAACAAAATGATGCTGATTTCAACACTTCTCTGGTCGACTCGCATCTTCCCTGGCACCGAAGCGTCGTCACCCAAAAGACCAGACAGCTGCATCTCCTCAACACTGAAATTAGGCAAATAAGGGTTGAGAATCCCGCGCTGATATACGGCACTGGATACCTTGGCTACGGCAACGTGGCTACTAACATACCGCGCCATCCAAACCAACCCCCGAATGCGCCTCGATATAACCTAATTTATCCCTTCCAACGACCACGACGTCGACGAGCGCCACGCCCTCACGCTTCACGAAAGGATATGCTAGAGCAAGCAGAGCTTGGGGAAGAGTTAGTTCCCATACGACTAGACATTGAACACGATCGAATCAAGCTTCGAGATACCTTTACATGGAACCTACAGGATCGCCTTATAAATGCTGATGTATTTGCGCAAGCCCTGATAGAGGATTTTATGATACCAAACGAAGTCGCCGGTGTAATGTCGCAGCAGGTCGCCATCAAAATGAAAGAACAGCTTCTTGATTACTATCCTCAAGTCTTCATCAACAATTCATCGATAGATGAACAACTCTCATATCAAGCATACAAGAACGATGAGATGCGCATTCTTGTCAAATTACATATCACTATTGGTGTTCATACCTTGATCGACCAATTTGAATGGGAGATCAATAACCCTATGAACAATCCTGAAGAATTTGCTCGAGCGATGGCTCGCGACCTTTCTTTATCAGGAGAATTCACCACAGCCATTGCACATCAGATTCGAGAACAGAGTCAAAAATATACCAAAGGTCTCTATATTACACAGCATGCATTCGATGGACGGCCACTTGATGATCCCAACAACAAGTCCGAAATGGCCGATTACTTCCTCACTTCACCACTTCCCTCTGTTTACCGATCTCAGAACCTGGCTAAGGAATACACGCCATATCTTTACGAGCTCAGTGAAGCTGACCTACAACGCGACGAGCTATCTATCCTTCGCGACCAGAGACGTCAAAAGCGATCAGTCACACGTCGCGGTGGGCCTGCTTTACCAGATCTCAAAGATCAAGACCGGACAATTCGGAGTTTGGTCATTTCTTCTACTCTGCCCGGTGCAGCCGACAAACTGGAGAATGCTCGTGTTTTCAAACTTTCGCGATCATCTGGCCGTGGACGAAAGGCTGGTAGAGTTGATGATGGAGACGACAGTGATGACTCTGGCAGTGACGATTCAGAAATGGAGGTGGACCAAACCCCCCAGGTCATACAAACATCCAGAGGACGAATAATACGAGGAGCTGCTCATAATGCTACAGCGGCAATCAAAGCCAACCTCGGACGTTCACAAACGCCTGAGTTATCACAACTCCATCACGAGCCCAAGAGCATCAGCCGAAGACCGGTGTATGAGTTACGCGATGATAGTGCATCTGAGCCCCCACAGACACTCATTGTCAAACTCAAAGTAGCCAAGGACATATTGAGACAATTCAAGCAGAACCCGAAATTACGCCTGGATCGATTGCGTGCCAGTGGAGGTCCTTCTAGAGGCAACACGCCACATCGCCGAGCATCAAATACTCCGATTATGGCCAACAAAGCTCTGGGAGCAAGTCCCGCAGTATCAACGGCAAGCAAAGCTGAAGGGCCATGGTCCTACGATGAGAAGGGACGAGTTACTCTGTCCCAATACCCTCAACCTGGACAAGAAGTGAGTAGATATTGAGATACGACCCCGGTATAGTGATGGAAGAGATTCACACTAATCCCCTGACAGCCCCCACCTATTCCAGGCTGGCTTGAAATCGAAGTAAAAAATGTACGCGAACAGTACCCACATGATGCATTTGAAGCTTTTATGAAGCTCACCGGCTACGACAAAAGCGACCCTGCAGCATCCGTCCTCCTGAAGCCAGAGCAACTCATTTCAGACAAGCCCAAGCCCAGCCATATCACATTACAATGGCAGCCTCGTGTCAAATGTCTGGACTGTCCAGGAAGGGCATACAACACTGGTGAAGGTCAGACATTGCGCAACTTTGAGGTCCACCTAAAAAACCGCAAGCATAAAGAAATCGTGGAGGTACGGCGGAAGAATGAACGTTGATGAAAGCATTGCTGTTGTGATTAGCCTTGGGCGATGGTTGTGCATGATTGACATAGCGTGGTCTGTTCTTTTTTTGGATGCGTGTGAATATAGTCGCGGGTGCTGTGTATGATCCCCTTTGGCTGACGTTGGCAGCTGAACTGTAGACTTTATGATACTGATCTATCAATATATTGTTTTATTGTCACAGCATTACAACAAAATGTGCTGCTCCGAATTGACAGGTTGGGAACGTATGGCTTTCACTTCCAGATTGTTGGTTTGAGCGTGGTAGTGTTTACCCTAATGATTGGCTTGTATGACGATCCACCTCTCATCCTCATCCGGTCATGTTAATTTCTTAAGCTCGACGAGTATTATATCGAAGCCAAAACCGCACTGTTGACATACGAAAGCAGACGCCACGGTAAACATATACAGCCAGCAGGAACATTGCACTCCATGGGTCGCAGCTACCATATATGCAAATCAGCGTAGACGCCTTCACCATATCAGTCAACCTTCCTGTCACCATCTCAAAACAACAACATCCTCATACATCATCCTACGCCAATCCAAGCAGCATTGAATAAATGGACTGAAAGAGCTGGAATTGGGTCAATCTTGTATAATTACTCCAGACAATCATTCTATCAGAGGCCGCCATCATCATGAAACTCCAAACCGCCCTCCTCCTCGCTAACCTCCAACCACTCCAAGCCGCCATGTTTGCTCTGCCACTTCGCATCCTCACCCACAATATTCGCTATGCTACCACTAGTCCTTTCAAAGGCGAAGAACTCTGGCAGCCCCTCCGCGCCCCACGGCTCATCAATGAACTACGCTTCAACCTCCGGCCCAGTCCTAACGGCTTCATCTGTCTCCAAGAAGTTCTCCACGACCAACTTATGGACATCTTGACCGGCCTGAATGGCAACGAAACCGATTCTGCCCTTTTCACACCACCACATCATTACCAAGAGCCCCTTGGATCATCTCAAGTACCAGAATGGGCATACATCGGCGTCGGCCGCGACGATGGCAAAACTGCTGGTGAATACGCGCCCATCTTATATCGCCCGTCTATCTGGAAACTGCTTGAATTCAAAACCATCTGGCTGTCCGAGACACCCGATGTGCCAAGCAAAGGCTGGGATGCAGCGAGCTTCCGTATACTCACAATCGGTGTGTTTGAGCACATCGCAACAGGCCAGCAAGTTACTGCGATGAACACACATTATGACGACCAAGGCAGTATCGCACGGTATCAAAGTTCACTTCTCATCCTTAGAGAGGTTACCCGCTGGAAATATCAATATCCCTCTTCGCCAATCTTTCTAGCGGGCGACTTCAACAGCGAGCGTTGGGACGAGCCGATCGAGGTGATCGACAGAAACAGGATTGTATTGAAATTTGCTGGAGCACCGTGGGGCCAGGAATATGGGGACAACAATACGTTCACGGGCTTTGGATTTGATGAGCCCAAGAAGATTGATTGGATATTTTTATCGTACCAGTCGTGGGAAGTGGATACATATGCGGTGCTGCCGAACGTTTTTGAAGATGGGGTGTACTTGAGTGATCACCGGGCAATTGTGACTGATGTCCACATCAACGGTCTAGTGCGCTGAGACGTACTAATCTATTTCTAAGTACCTACCCTCTGTAAGTAGAACTATTTTACGAACCTACACAATGACAGACTTGACTCACATGTATTTTGGAAAAGTAAACTTCGGCTGACCTATAAATGGAGAGAACAGCTAGTGGTATACCTTGCAGGTGCTCTTTGTTATGACACGTCCTAAAATACTTTACTCCCAAGATCTGCGTAGATACTTAAAAGAAATACCAAGCAGGATAAGATGGAAAGCGTGTATCTGTCAGAAGCAGCAAAGTATGTGATAATTGCCGTGGTCATCATGTTTAGGGGGCCTTCAGCCTTGCATGTCGACAATGAGGCTGAAGAGTTCAATTCAGGATTAGAGCACAATCGAATGCTAGAAGTTGCAAAGCCCGGAAAAACAAGGATCGGGTAACGACACAACAGCTAATTAACAGACAGAGAATGTACCTGATTTAGTAGCTGGAGGTGGCAACGGCATGGCAAAATAAATGGCGTACTCCCATCAACTCTGATGGCTACTACCAGCGCTGCTAACCAAAAGGTGCTTTAATTCCCATCGTATCTGATAAATACTCCCAATCCGAACGCCCTTTATGGCAAATAAAGCACTCGATAACAGACCGTAGCCTCTGGGCGCCATCAGAGTTGATGGGAGTACGCCATTTATTTTGCCATGCCGTTGAGGTGGTTGTTGTGAGCCCAATACAAGGGCAGCTCCCCACCATTGGAGCATTCAACACCACCAAGGTCCAATATCCAGAACTGCCCCTTCTTTCTCCACCATCAGTCTTTCCTCCTGCCTGTTCCCATATTTGTGAACAACTCTTGAATATTCACCATGGCTGAAGCAGCCGCCACCGGTGAGTTTCATCCTGCGGCCCTCTCCAAGCGCGCCAATTCCAGTACACCTGATATCATCGCGAAACTTCACATTCCCCGCACAAGAGCAAAATATCACGTTGAAACCCGATATGAAGCCACACGCTGACATAGACCTTGCGGTTCAAGATTACTCTCTCGCGAATCCCGATACTCTCACCAAATACAAGCAAGCTGGCGAGATCTCCGTAAAGGTTCTCAAGGCTGTCTCAGGTATGTACCCAGCTCCAGGTCACCCCTCCACTCTGCCAGTCGCGTCGGATATCCGCACACAATGCCTAGAGATATAAGACGACTTAGCGATTGACCTGAATGTCCTGCACATAGCCGCTAACATAAGTACTCTACCAGAATGGTGTGTCGAAGGAGCCCATATTCTCGAACTATGCGAAAAGGGCGACAAACTCCTGGAAGAAGAAGTTGGCAAGGTCTTCAAAGGCAAGAAGCTACCAAAGGGCCAGTCTCATCCCACTACAATTTCACCATCGTCATATGTCACTCCATATACTCCTCTCAAGTCAGACACTGAAGAGGCCGAAACTACACTGAAGAAGGGAGAAGTTGTCAAGATTCAGCTAGGCGCACAAATCGATGGCTTTGGTACTATTGTCTGCGACAACGTCGTAGTCCCTGGCAAGGACAGCAAAGAGGCGGAGATTGATGGCCGCACAGCCGACTTGATACTCGCCACCCACTATGCCAATGAGCTCTTATTGCGCTTGATGCTGCCACCGGGCACTCTGGCGACAACTGACGAGGAGAAAGCGGCTGCGAACAAGAAGTCATACACCCAGACTCAGATCAATCATATGCTAGAAAAGGTTGTCAAGAGCTACGGATGCACACTGGTTGAAAGCACCACCAGCTGGCTGTTTGACCACAATGAGATTGAGGCCGACAAAAAGATCATTCTTGCCCCAGGCGAAGGCGTCAAGGGCGAGGGTACTGCAGCTGTTGGCGAAGCTTGGGGTGTAGAAGTTGGTGTCAGTTTGGGTTCCGGCAAAATCAAGAGTCTGTCCAATCGGGCTACACTGCATCGCCGCACCAACATCACCTATGCATTGAAGAGACCATCTTCCCGTGCCACTCTCTCTGAGATCAAGGCCAGATTTGGTACCTTCGCATTCAGTCTGCGTCAACTGGAGGATGAGCGAGCAGGCAAAGTGGGCATAGTCGAGGCCGTGAGAGCCAATTTGGTACGACAATACGAAGTGGTTGCAGACAAAGATGCTGAGCCTGTTGGACGACTTTTGACTACTATCGGTAAGTTTTTACTTGGTTCTTTATGCTTTTGTTCCGGATATTACCTGCCGCGAAATTGAAAAGGGCTGATGACGGGTGGATTTTCGAACATGTGACTGACTGACAATTCTCTAGTCATTACCAAGAATGGCATCCAACGAGTTGCTGCACCACCTCAGCTGGATACTTCAAAGTACAAGACTGACAAGAAGATTACTGACGAGGAGATTCTCAAAATCCTTGAACTGCCTACGGCCAAGGCACCTTCAACCAAGGCTAAGAAGCCCAAGAAGAAGAAGAAGCCTGCTTCAAAGACGGCTTCCAAAAAGGCAGAGGCGGAGACGGAGGAGGAGAGTGACGATGAGTAAATCAAATCGCCATAGGTTCTTGTTATTGCATTCCTCGAAAAAGGTTATGTATTCGAGGTGGTTGTGTTGTAGCAGGACCCAGGTGGGCTTCGTACCCCTGACGGCATCCATTTCCAGTCTACCCGATCATGCCAACATGAATAAACAATCTTATGGCAGCCTGGATATGATTCTTGAAGCCGTGAATGTAGTAGTGATCGCTATCATCGAGTTCGCAGTGTTAATAAGGGGGTAAACAGTGCGAGCGCAGGCCGTTTCAAGCAGCATTCAGCGATTGAGTTCGAAAAATCAGACAAAATAATTGATCGTGCCACGTTAAATATGAGAGAACAGTCACTTGTCAGAATATAAAGGCCATGAAATATTGAGAAGGTGGTTAAAATTTGAAGGAAGTGGAGCGATTTAGTTTGAACTGAGGGTGAACGCTCGCCCCTTTGAGCGCCACGCCATGCTCACTCGAACTTCCCAACACCACTCCAGTCTGTAAGGTCTTTGTCCATCCACCACCTCCTCCACCACCAACCCCGAACGCGCGACGTTTGCACGCGTATTACGTCCTTCAGGCATCGCAGGTGCTATCGCGACGTTCTTTTACCTGCAGGTGAGTCCGCGCGTCGCTGAGAAAGGACACCACAAAAGCTAAACCTCTCCGCAGATAGTCAACTCTCAAGGACATCAACTACCCCGTCCACCCTCCACAGTCCATGCTGGCATAAATGGCGCCCTTTCGACCTTCGCGAAAGTCAAGTCGACGAACTTCTCCGGTCCAGCGCGCGGCGACGGCTGGGGCTGCACCAGGGATTCATGAGCCTGTTATCGAAGACAGCGAAACACCGGCCATAACTACACCACAGGAATGGGACGAGCCTCCACTGGATAGACGTCCCACATACGAGCAGGCAGGCTTTTCAAAGCAGGCTGCTCAGCTGCCTGGCTCTCTATTCAAGAATTTCAGCGATCTCAACTTGCCGCCGAATCCAATCAAAGCAAAGTTTCGGCCTCGGACACTACCAGCGCGCTCATATCTATCGGTATCAACACCCGAGCTGACACCGCCAATGGAACCCGCTGCAGCAGAAGCTCAAGAGGAATCTACTGGTCAATTTGAGCGGGCGGGCACAGAAGAAAACGATGAAATTGTGCCACCAGTGCAGACTACAGAGATGGGTGAGGAACCTCAAGAACCGGCTCCATTACTTGACCCCCTTACTCCGGCTTCACCTGGATCTCGCGAGTCAACAACTGTTTTGGAAAGCGCAGTTATTGACAAAAAAGACGAACCCGTCAATGCCAGCACTGCTATTGTCCCTGAGGACCTGCCAAAGGTGAATGGTGTGGCCTCGGTGGCTGACCACCCACTCCCGATTGAAAATTTCGTGGCCCAAACCTCAGCACCACCTTCTACCATTGTTCCGCCAGCCTTACCCCCATTGAACTTCCAACACCCATCCATCAATAATCCATTCTCATCCATTGTCAACCATCCTCCTGCATCTCCTGTCAATAATACATCTCTCATCCACTCACCTTTCCAACCTTCACCAATCACACATATGGCTGACCCTAATGCTCTCGCTCCCTGGACCAACCGGCCTCGAAGACTATTTCAAGACAGCGTCTACGAAGCCTGCCAGAAGCTAAAACAACGTTTTCCCTCTCGACATCTTCAGCTTGAAGGTCGCCACGAACGAGCTCTTACAGACTTCTTTGACGAGGCACAGCGTGACCCTGAGACCTCTCGACTCTTTGAAGCTATCGTCACTGGTTCCTTGACAGAAGAGCAACGTGCAGCCTTTGGTCGAAAGTACAAGACCTTTCGAGACGCTCGTCTTCGAGAAGAGAATATCCAAACTCGAGCCCTTCGTGCAACGCGCGATTCATCTGCGCCTGTCTCTCGTCCGGAACCTCATTCTGAGACTCCTGCTGCAACTTCCACTATCGTAGCACCAGTAGCTGCACCCATTCCACCACCATCACCTATCACCACCAATCCACCCACTCTACCTATCGTTCCCCCTCTTGGCAGCTTCCACACCACTCCATCACGACCAAAATCATCCACCGGCGATCTTACGCGCGCAAGTATGCCTCGACCAAAGCGTGCTGAAGCAGCCGTTACTACTCTATCTACTCCAAACACCATCCCGCGTGCTACGCGCTCCAAATCAAAACCAATCTCACAGACTACTCCTATTCCAGTGCCAAACGCACAGCCAGCCCCTGAGCAGCCGTCACAACCTGTCTCTCAACCAACTTCCCAACCAAATTCTCAACCAGCCTCTGAGCAGCCCTCGCAAGCTGTATCTGAGCACTCCTCTCAACTGGTGTCTGAGCAACCCTCGAAACCTGCCTCTCAGCGACCTTCGAGAAAAAGCTCCGCACCTGTCACCCCACTTGCCGCTAATACTCGTCCAAAGCGCAACACACGCAAGGCCAGTGATCCTCCAGCAGAAGAACGCCCGTCAAAGCGTTCCAAAAAGCAAGTTCCTGCTGAAACCACGAAGCTTTCTGATGTTCCCGCACCACCACTAGGAAGCTCAGACGACACTACCATACCAGATGCGCCAGACGTTCCGGTCAATCCTGCCTCTCGCTCTCGTTCTCAGTCATCTGCTCTCTCTTCTGTTGATGAAAAGGCTGTTTCCGCTGGCCCGCCCCCTAGCATGGGTGCCCACGGACCACGCCTTACCCGTCAAGAAGCACAACTCGCAAACCAAGCAGCTAACACCGCAAAGGCTGCGAGACGCTATGAGAACGAACTCGCTGCGAGACAGGCGGATTTTCCAAATGGAAATCAGGCCGTCTCTGAAGAACGTACCCTTGTAGCACCTCAACCTTCTCCTCGACAAGCTCAACCCACTGCAGCGCGTCGGGTTACTCGTTCGAAAGCTCCAGCAACAGGCACGTCAACACCTCGACCATCTCGTCGCGAAGTCACTCCTATTCCAGTGGATAATACCCCTGCAGACAGCGCGCTAGGTGGACGAATCCTGAGAAAACGACGAGGCGATCATTCTCAGGGCACTCCTACTGTTCCTGCTGTTCCGCCATCAGCTAGAGCTTCGCAAGATGTTGAAGCTCGTCCTGCTAAGAAGCAGAAAACAGGGGCTCGTGTCATTACCTCGTATGTATACATGTTTCATTCTATTCAGCGCATGCTAACATTTTATTCTAGACCTGTGAAGCACAAGCACACTTCGGCAGGAATTTCAAACTCTCGCCCTGCTAATGGCCACGTTCCTCCACCAAACTTCCGCCCTATTCCTGCAGGACTGGTAGATGATGATGCAATTAGCATTGACTCGGAACTATCAGATTATGAAAGCGATGATATTTGTCAATCTTGTGGTGATGGTGGAGACCTCGTTTGCTGTGATGGCAGAAATTGTCCACATGCTCTCCATAAGCACTGCTGCGATCCACCCTTCTCTGAAAACGACCCTCGACTTGAAGATCCATTCTACTGTCCTGAATGCGAACAGAAGCAACAAGAACGAGTACAGACCGAGCACAAGGACCAACTTGAGAAGAGCGGTACCTTCAAGGTTTTATACAAAAAGATGCTGTCCAAAAACCCCTCAGCCTTTCAACTCACCCATGAGATCCGCACTTACTACGTCGGCGTCTTAACCAAACCCAACGGCGAATACGGTGAGGAACTTGTACCAAAAGTGCCAGTCAAAGCCCGCCAACCCAACCCCCTTACCATTCCCGTTGGCGACCTCTTCCCTGCCGAGGACAAATCAATCGAGTACGAGTCCCTGCGCGAAACATACATGCGCTGCTACCACTGCACCGAAGACAGCCAGCGCGATGGTCGCATCATCGCCCAATGCGACTACTGCCCTGCGCAGTGGCATCTCGACTGCCTCGATCCGCCCCAGGCAGCTGGACCCGTGGAGGACGCGGACGGCAAGAACCGTCTGCAGTTCCGTTGCCCACTGCACGACGAGAACGACGTGCTCCTCTCGGGTCCGGGCTTCCTGGAACGGAAGCGCCGCCACCCCAAACAACCCGTAATCGTCCGCCCAACTTTCCAACGAGGAAACCGCAATGGTGGTGTCATTGTGGTGGAGTCGGATTGGGAGGGGGATGATGATGGGTTGGGGCCGGCGGAAGGGGTGGTGTATAAGTTGGCGCCGAGGGCGGTGCATGCTGACTTCGTCAGCAAGGCAAAGCGGTAAGTGATTCCTTTCTGTTTCAGTAACGATTATATACTAACTTGTTCTACAGATACGCGGCTGAGCAATTGCTCAAAAAGGCAGCCGCTGTCGTCAACCGTCCGCCTGCCCCTGCCTCTGCTCTTGTGAGCGAGAGCCAGTTGGAGGCTCACATTGAGGCAGAGGTAGAACGACGGTTGGCGCAGCGTATGGCTGCCTTACAGCAGGGTGGAGCTGCGGTTCTGGGCGGTGAGCGTGGTGGAGAGGAGTCGGCGGCGGCGGAGACACTGCTTGCCTTTAATAGGCAGTGAAAAACTGGGGGTAGTGGTGAATTTTGTTGGATTGTAGTTGTAGGATACCGATACTGAATTGATTGGGTTGGTATTTCTACTTTTTTCCTGTTTGTTGGCTGTATACGACATTTTTCTTTCTGAGACTATCAAATTGAGTTTAGCATAGCGATTGCATTGGTTGGGTGTTAGTTTGTATTATAGAATAATGGCGA
Source organism: Microthyrium microscopicum (assembly GCA_010405405.1). Lineage (NCBI taxonomy): Eukaryota > Fungi > Ascomycota > Dothideomycetes > Microthyriales > Microthyriaceae > Microthyrium > Microthyrium microscopicum. The sequence goes on along the minus strand of MU004233.1, from coordinate 1,323,904 downwards.
CCAATGAGATGCTCATTATTTCATTTGCGGAGAACCTGGTTTGATCAAGAGTTGAAGATGTGGGTGTGCTGAGACATCGGGACTTGTGACTTGGATAATGTGATTACTTGCTTCAAGGGCACATCCTGAGATCTATCCATGTGATATGGGCATCGAAGAGCGACAATGTAAACAAAGGACTGTTAAATAATTGCTACAGATCTATCATCTTTCTGTAATAGACGATATTAGCGCAGAAGTGATAGCGTGAGTAAAGGGGATGATAGGACCATCGTGTATAAAATAGTTATCTGAAGAATCAACCGCTGGTGGTTATTTAATGAGCCAGGTAGATTTGTCATACATCAATCTTCAAGACACCTATCCAAGATGTCTTCCTAGCATCATGTCGCCCTGGCCACTAGCAAACGATAACCGACCACATAGGTTCAGTTACTGCTCACGCGAGCATTTTTACAACGAACTGAGGAGATGGCGCTACTACATATAACCACCTTGTAGAACTCAAATCTCTCTTCTTCAAGTATTTCATACCACATTCTCAACTCCTGACAACTCCTATACCACCATGTTCAACAAATCCACCAAACCATCCGGTCTCTCCCGCCTCAAAACCCACATCATATTCCTCATCGGCGTCTACCATACGACCAACGCTCTCGCGCAGCGTACTCGAACAGTTCGCCGTCTGTTTGCTACCAAGCGGACAAAACGTCAACGCACGCGACGGAGACTCCATGGCGGACGGGCGCCAAAGCGAGTGATATGGCTGTCTGCTTCACCCCCGCCGGCAATTCGTGCGGGTCAGACAACGGCGGTGGTCTGGATGTGGAAGCCGGGGTATGAAGTTCCGCGCGAACAGGAGGGTTTCGTGGCGAGGGTGTTTAGTCGAGGGGTATCGCCGGCTGGAGAAATAGGGGTAGCTATGAAAGGAGGAGAAAAGGTTGGGGCAAAAGGGAGGACGAATGGATGGATGAGGAGAGTGATGAGACGGAAGAAGGATGTCGTGGTTGATATCAAGGAGAAAACAGACGGCTTAATGGATGCAATGAGTAAGTTGACGATGACGACAAGTGAGACAAGGAGAGAAAGTATTCGGCAACAGAAGTTTCGAAGAAGGGTGCATTTTTGGTCTATCTAATGGTGAGAACATGCAAGAAGGATGGTGCTATAGCAGACAATTGAAAAAGGCATTGAAATCATGATGAGAGGGTGTAGCAAGTACGAAGAGTTTATGCAACTACGGGGTGCATCGTCCCATGTATCGTGGGTACAAGCAAGCCTCTCTCACGGTGTGCAACTTGCAGAGCCATGCCAAGAATCGCTCTAGACCAAGGCCGTATCCACCATGGGGAGATGAACCGTACCTAAGAATGGTTAGTCAAGTGGCATGGAGAAGACAATGGGTTAACTTACTTTCGCTGATCAGTGTACCAGCCATATCCAGCTGGATCGATGCCTTCTCGCTTGTATGCGGCCATCAACTCCTCCCAGTCGTCGATTCTCATACTTCCGCCAACAATCTCACCAACACCCGGCATGAGGCAGTCCACACTCTCGGTAACGCGAAGATCCTCGACATCCTTTTGCATGTAGAAGGCTTTGATGGCTACTGGGAAGTGTGTGAGGAAGATGGGCTTGTTGATGATATCCGTCATACGACGTTCAGCAGCTTCAGCGATGTCGTCGCCAAATTCGTGTGGCTTGCCCTCTTCGTTTTCAATCTTGTGGTCAATCAGCCACTGGATTGCATCAGAGTATTTCATGCGAAGGAATGGTCGAGCTGGTGGTGTAAAGCCAGGGTTGAGACGTTCGATATGAGCAGCAATCGTTGGGTCAGAAAGCGTTAGATCAATGACGCGGCAGATGATGGCTTCGAGATGAGTGAGGAGGTCGTCGAATGTGATAAAATCAAGTTCGGCTTCGACGTGAGTGTACTCTGATAGATGGCGACGTGTTAGTGATTTTTCTGCGCGGAAGGATTTTTCAATGCAGTAGACGTCGCCCATGGATGGAATACAGGTCTCAAGGTACAATTGCGAAGACTGTGTGAGAAATGACTCTTGGCCGTAGTAGTCGAATTTGAAGAGTGTTGCTCCGCCCTCGACTTGAGTCTGAACCAATGCTGGAGGACTGACTTTGCGGAAACGCAATTCGCGGAAAGCTGTGTTGAATGCCCATTCTACTTGATCGCGAACAATCATTACTTGCGATGCGTTATCGCCGCGAAGAGTGAGATGTCTAAGATCGAGGAGGATATGCTGTTCAGTATCATGAGCAACGCGCGTAGTAATCGCATCGTCACCACCAGCTGCCTTTCCGTTCTTAGGAAGCTTGAAGTAGTCGACTTGAAGTTCACGACCCAACGGTGCGCGAGCTCCAGCAGGAAGCTCACACAATGTGCCTTTAAGCATCATGGATGACTCTCGGGTCAATGTGATGGCATCGAAGGTTTTTGCGAGCTGTCCAGACAACACACACTGCATCTTGCCATATCCATCTTTCAGCTCGATAAAAAAGACATCCTTCTGCTTGCGAACGGTATGGGCGCGACCATAAACCATGACCCGAGTGCCCACAACACCATCTTTCTTTAATGTTATGCCTTCAGTTTGGTCTAGCTTGATCTTTTTAGCCTCTGGTAAGCTCATATCTTCCTCGATGACAATTTTCTTGGCTTCTTCCAGCGCGATAGCTCGAGCTTCGTCCTCCTTGAGCCTCTTGGTCTCTAGCTCCTTCTCTTTCGATGCTTTCTTCTGGAACTCTTTAAGCGCATTGACGGCCTTCTTCAAAGCAGCTTTTGCGGCGGGTTGGAAACCAATTGGCTGTTCGCCCTCAGCAGCGCCAGGTTGGACAACCTTCTTGACCTGGTATTCCGCAGTTCCGTCGGTTCTAATGTAGGCATATGGTAAGGATCGATATGGTAGCTGTTGGGTTCCAGTGGCAGTTGTTTCGTCTTGGCCGGTCTCTTCGTCAACATATATGACTGATTTGGGCGTAGGGTCGGCCATTGTGCGCGATATCAGGCTGAGCCTAGAAAAATGTGGGGTGAGAATTATGCGTGCGAAGTAGTGTTTTCGAGGAGGTGAAATAGGGATATATACCAAAAGGTGAGTCACTGAAACCGAACGATGTCCCGAGTTGGCAATTGTCGAATGGTTCTCGGTGTCGCAGCTTTGTTTCTTGGTTGAGTTGAAGCAAGCCTCGGAGTCACCCCTCCTCTGCGATTAATGGAAGTATATTTGTGCCTGAATTCCTTATTGTTAGCCTGAAAAGTGGCCTAGCCAGCCTGGGTGCCTACTGCCGTCGAGGTTCAACCGATGCACAAAATAACTGGCGTTCTCCCATCAGCGTCGATGGCTCCCATAAACGTTGTTAATTCAAACGTGTTATATTTCCCATCGCATTCAATAAACAATCGAAGTCTGAATGCGCTCTATGGCAAATAAAGCACTTAATAGCGGATCGTCTTGTATAGGAGCCATCGCACTCGTTGGGAGCGCGCCGTTTATTTTGTCAACCCCTTGGAGGTTGTACTTCCTTCTCCGTCGTCCCCGACCAACGGCATGGCAAAATAATTGGCGTTCTCCCATCGACTCTGATGGCTGCCACCAACGCCATTAAGCAAAAGGTGCTATACTTCCCATTGTATTCGATAAATTACTCGAATCAAAACATCCTTTATAGCAAGTAAACTACTCTACAGAAGAGCGTAGCGTTTGGGAGGCATCGGAGTTGATGGGAGTACACCGTTTATTTTGCCATGCCGTTGCCCGACAATCCTAGGGTGACAATATTGGTTCAAATTTAGAGCTTGGAGCGACTTAACATTAAGAAACTCATTCTGACTGCCATAATACCTGGGGCTTTGATGGCCTGCAATTAACCCAAGCAAGCATCAATTTTGCAAACAACAACTTCTACAAGGGGAGATCGTAACCCCGATGGTAATGCACAGTAGAATGCATACTAGATCCATAGTTCCTTCAATATCGCTCTTTAGATAACTTGAGGAAAGACTGAATCCATGAATGCAGCTTCACGTCAAGTATCCTTCTTGTCGTTTGTCTTTGGGCTGTTGTAGCCATCAGGACAGCCAGATGCGCCGCTCGCAATAGACGTCTTTGGAGTTCAGACAGGGACAACAGGGCTGGAGCTCGAAGGAACAATGGTACCGGTAACTCGCACCTGTACTAGGACTCGAGAAGTAGTATCGACTTGAGCTAATTAGTTCGCTTTGCTACGCGTTATGAAGCAAAAGTAGCAGAACAAAGTAATTCGATAGTAATTTTATTGCTTGAGCGATGATTAAGGAGCCAGATCAACCAGATCTACTGTTTCTAATGGTTGAAACCTTTGGTGTACGTGGCGGTGGGCTGCAACACAGTTAACAAACTTAACATCAAATGTCGCTCTTTCTCCCTAGCGGCGGCGACTACCTTATGTTCCTGTTAGTCCAAATCAATCAACATCGCCTGTATGTCTAGTTTTCTTTCCGCCTCTTGTCGCCATTCCGTCCAGACTTCCATCGCAGCATGCTCGATCAGTTCTTTCTCAGCCTCAGACCAAGTGATCTTGATATCACTTTTGGATCGAGACCAGTTCCGTAAAGACTTAAATATGCCAGTAGAGCTAGGGCGCTGAGGTAAGTCTTGCAACTGGGTTACAAATTTTAAAACCTCCTCGCGTACTGGGAACTCGGCAGTTTCTACAATAGTCCGAGCAAACCAAATCTTGTCCCATACTACGTATGGCTCAAATAGAAACTCTCCTGTCGGTATATTTTTTTTTACATAATCAAAAAAAGGCCACCAATCTGCATGTTGTTCTGGAGTCGTAGTGGTGTAAGAAAGGTTCCATTTATGCCCTTGCTCTTTGATACTCCCTCGATTTTGGAACATCTCCTCTAACTCGCGCTGTCTTGATTCCTTAGAATAAAAGAAATAGTCAGGCGCACATAGTGGTGACTTTTGAGTTCGAAATGATGCGCGAATTATTCTCTGAAATAAGATTTGATCGTAGATGTGATCCGTTGTTATAGTATCCAACGTTCGGTGTTGAATTGGCCATCGGTGTCGCCATGGATAACCAGTAAATTCTGGAAAGCTCATTACGTGCGGCACTTGATCCAGGAGTGGGTAGCTGCGATAGAGAAGAGCGATTTGAACTAAATCGCTGAAGGAAGATGGTTTGCAGACCCAGACTGCTACTGCTTTATCAAGACTCGTGGTGCCGGCAAGATACGTTACTAGCTGGATTTTCTGCGTAGGTCGGCCATCGTTCACGAGCTGAGCGCCATAGACTTTGGTTTGCCAAACATTTTGCTGCGCTCTTGACGAAGAAGAGTGTTGTAAAAGCGCGCTGATAGGAGTGGACTTTTCGACTTGGGATGGCCTGTAGACTATATCGCAGCCCCTATCAGTCTGTACTTGGCGTATCTGATCTGAGTAGCGTAACGGAGCATCATGGTAATCGTGAACAAATTGGGACTGGCAATGGCAGGACATCATTTTATTGCTGTAGTTGGTAAGCGTAAGATTGGGAACAATGCCAACTTGCCTGAAGACTAAATGATCATTTCGGGTGAAAATCACAATTTCCTACCGAATGGATGGACACCATAGCACTCGAATAAGACGCATGATATGGTGCTATCGAGTGCGATAGGAAACAAGATTATTATTTTTACTCCTGGGATGTCGTCACGAAATGTAACTTGGGAGCGGGAATCTTACTGGTGTTCTGAGGTAGTCTGAGACTAAGGGAGAGGTGATGGGATATGTTGCGAAGTTAAGAGCTTGAAGGATATACCCGGGTAGTATAAGTAGTAGAAAATCAAATGACACGTTTGTCTTGCGGGCGGGCAGAAGTAAACTAAGCTTTGAGTTCTGTAATAGGTATATAACGGTTGGCCAAATACCTCTTGTACCAGATATTGATGTTTTTGAGTGAGAACTATGGTTTGCTATGGTACGTTTGTACCGTTTTATTTTAGCAAGTTAAGTCACCCCTCCTCTGCGATCAATGGAAATATATTTGTGCCTTAATTATTGTTAGCCTGAAAATGTGGCCTAGCGGCTTAACCAGTCTCTGGTCAACTGATGGACAAAATAAGTGGCTTTCTCCCATCAGCGTCGATGGCTCCCACGAACGCTGTTAATTAAAAGGTGCTATTTCCCATCACATTTAATAAAATGCCCAAGTCTAAACGCGCTCGATGGTAAATAAAGCACTCGATACCAGATCCGCACTCGCTGGGAGCGCGCCATTTATTTTGTCAACCACTTGTCTGGTCAACATTTGAACTGCATGTGGACAAAATAACTGGCGTGCCCCAGGCCTACTAGTACTCAACTTCTCATCGTTGACTCTCGGTTTGACTTTGTCTCCATTCCGGTGCCAGTCAGCCTCTAGCTCTTGAGCCTCAATGGTTTTCTGTTGGATCCAATAGTATTTTATTGTTGTTTACCGATTAGCAAAGTATACCTGAAATCGCGGAATTGGCACGCATGAATTCGTCAGCAGCTGTTAATTGTCGTGTGACTAACGCTTTAAGGTACCTCGTATCTAGGATGCAGTGTCTTTGTTGATATAAAATTGACTGAACCCCCGATTGACCGAGTTGACTGAATTCAGCCTGCTAGTATATCAGATAATCATGTCTGCTCCTTTCGACTACGAATACCCGTCTCCAATTGATGGCTACGAAAACCTGCCAGCCTTGCCAGAGTATGTCTATTCAAGCTACGGGAATTGACCCCAAGTTGACATCATACAAGAGAGAAAGCTGAAGATGGCAAATCTTACGTCAATCCGCCGTCTGAAAGCTTGAGCCCATCTTACAATTCCTTCACAGCTCCATTGAGCAATGATAGAAGAGGTGGCTTTGACGTCCATGTCTACTTCCAGCAGAACGATGAGTGGCAGATTAAGTACGCACAAGAGCTGTGGGAGAGAATTCGACGCGAATGTGAGAAAGAAATTCATGAGGCCCAGGAACACTTCTGTTGACCAATAACTCTGTTAGTTCCGGAATTGCGCATATACCGAGTATGGGACAAACCAGTCGGTCCACATCCCAGTTGGTTCCTCCTCATCTGGTCTTATTTGCCTTCTTACTGATCTAACTTAACAGCTGCAATGTTCGAAGTGAACATCTTCACTCCAGGTATGTATGCCTGGCAGCCTGCATAACGCTCATTTTCTGACTCTCTAACATGTTTTCAGCACAATTTGGAGCATTCATTCCCTGGTTGATGATTCACCGTGGTCCGCTTTCTGCACTACTTCATCCAAATACTGGAGATGACTATCGCGACCACACACAGCGGGCTGCTTGGCTGGGTACTCCAGTGTCACTGAACCTGCGCGGATGGAAATCATCGCTGAAGAAAGAACCTGCTGCTGGCCTAGTCGAGGGTTGAAAAAGTCTCAAAATTGAGAGTCTTTACGGTTTCCCAGGTTCAGGATTGAAGTCTGCCTTGATTGCCATGGCAGAAAAGCATGACCCTGGTGTGATGATGAAGCATTTTACTGCCTAAACCCAAGCTGGCAAGCAAGTCGTACTCATTCATTAAACTTGTAGGATGCGGCTTTCTGTAGAGCGCAGATTAGCACTACCTGAGCAATCATCGTACAACCCAGATTTTCCGTTCTATATCCATTTGTGGTCCCAGGCGTCGCTCCGAATTTTTCATCATAACCCAACGTCGGTATTTTGTGGCCTGAAATTGGGTATAACAGCGTAGGCTTGCGTAGGCTTGTTGCGATTACTGGAGCAAATACAACCCGTGTCTGTAACAAAATAACCCTTATAGGCAGTTGATCTCGTAATACACATGGTTGATCGTGAGTGACAAGGGTCGCAAATGGGGACAATCGCGCGAGGAAAACGCGAGCTCGCTTTTCTCGGAGACGAATGTTCTGAGGCTGTTGGCCAACTGATCTCACGACGACTTGGTGCCCATTACCACTGTTTGATTTTCTTCGATTGACCTTTTCTCTTGAGGCTTTTCAATACCAAGAGATGATTTTGTAGAAGATCAAGAAATAGATTGAATGACTTAAAAAGGGTTAGATGTGATATCGCGACAAATCTTATCATATCGTCAAGGATCTAGCCGAGCTTGCCAACGTCATTGGGGAGGGTTAGCAAACGAAATCCTGCAACATTCGTTTACGTGTTTTCTAGCCAAATCTAGGCTAGGGGCTATTAGCGCTCAGATCTATAAGTATCAAGCAGAAATAATGCGTTATATACAAATTTCCTCTATACACGTTTTCCTACTATAACGTTACTATATTTTAATTAGATCTTAGCTAAAATAGACGCTATTAAAGATAATAATATTAAGATAGCTACTATAGATATATTAATAATATTAATATACGAGCTTCTTAATAAAGAATAACAAAATAAGGAATATAGACTACCTATTAAATATATATAGTTTAATTAGTATCTTAAAGATAAGTTAGATTAGATATATAAAGTTGTAAGGATTCCTTACTAAAGTATAATAGCTTTAGTGTTAAGCTAGATCTTAAATAAAGATCTAGCGGTGCTAGTCCTAATTAGGACTAGCGTCCCTAAAGATCTTTTAAGTATTACCCTCTTCTTTCCTTAGTATAGATTCTACTCTACTTCTCTTTCTCTCTTTATATACTAAATTATTAAATATTATCTATCCTTTACTTAATTACGTACCTATTAGATCCTTATATTTGCCTAGGAAGCAGCTAGATGGCTACTGAAGAGCGGAGCTCTTTAGTAATTTAGGCTAACTAAAAAGATTATAGAAACAGACCTTAAGGCGCGCAGAGAACTGCTAAGACTTAAGGATCTTATAAATAACTAACTATAACACTATAGTACTAATAGGCTAGCAATATATAATTATAAAGGAAATAGCTAAGTCTAGGAACGTAATTAATTTTATTCTATATCTATCTACTACTCTTTATTAAATAACGCTACTACTCTACCTAATAACTAGGATATCTCTACTAATAAATCTATCTTTATGCTTTAAGTATAAAGCTCTAGCAAGATAGCTTATAAGTAAGCTAAATTAGTAGCTAGCATAGCTATATTAACCTTTAGCTTCTTCTTCTTCTACTATGCTAGTAAGGCTATAGTAAAAGCAAACTAGACTCTATAGCTAGTAAACTTACTTACTAAACCTTCTATAACCTTTACCTACTTAGTAGCTTCCTTATCTATACCTAATAATATATACTCCTTAATACCTTAATAAGGGTTAACTAGGTTAGCTATTACCTTATTAAAGGCGCATTAGAAGCGCTTACTCTACTTCTTTAACTCTACTAGTACCTTACTATAATATTAGAAAAAGTAAAAGATTAAGAATAAGGATATACTTATAGCCTTATACTTAGAATATTACTCTTTATAATAAGAGTAAGGATACTAGCTAGGGCTAGCCTAACTATAGATATAGGTAATTACTATAATAAGCATACTAAGACTAATTAGGTACTTATTATTAAGTAACTCTACATAATAGCGTAACGCTTAGAAATAATATAAATAGATTCTTACGCTAAAGATATATATAGTTTATATTATAATAGTTAATACTATATATAAAAAGATACTAAAAGATTTATAATAAGAGCTAGGATAGAACTAGCTAATTTTATATCTAAGGACGAAGTAATATTTTTAACGTTTATAGACAAAGTAGTTTTTACTTTCTTTAGAGATAATAAAAGAGGGATACTTATAAGCGTAAGACGTTTACTAGGTGCCTAAAGGCGTAAGAGAGAGAAAAGAAGAGAGCCTATAAAGGACTTACCCTTAGAAAAAGAATTAGAGAGAGTAGGAGGCATAATAAAAACTTAGAGAGAAAGAAGTAACTAAAACTATATAGATTTAAAATACTTTATACCTTAGAGGTAGACTATATAGACTACTAGAAACTTAAAAGTAGCTATTTAGTAGCCTATTATATAATATTAAAGAGCATAGATTAATAAAGAAAACTTAGCTAAGGGGTATTATAAATACCCTACTTAATAGACATTAAAAGAGAAGGCTTAATATAGCTAAGAACTATAGTAATACTAAAGCCTATTAAGGGTAGAAATTAATTATAAAAACTTAGAAATACGTATTATATACGCCTATTATAAAATAGTATAGAAAGTTAACTATATAAGGATAATAGCTATAGGCTCCTAGGAAGGGGAAGATTAATAAAAACTTATTAAACTATAATAGTAAAACTTAATAATAAGGTAATACTAAATAGAAATAGGCACTAAGAAGCTAAATTTAACTTATCCTAGGGGATATTATAGCCTTAAGCAATTAGATAATAAATAAGTTCTAAAAAGGAAACTAGTAATAAGGATAGTATTAAGGATTAAGATCCTAGCGTATAGCGTAAGATCTATATAACGTATAGTATACTTAAGCTATATAGGGCCCTTAGCGATTAGTAACTACTAGTTACTTACTATATTAACCTACTAACTAGAATTCTTTTAGTAAGCTTATAGTTTATAAAGAGATAATATAAGTCCTTTTATTTAGAAGTAGTAGACTAAGAGAGTATTATAACAATAATAGAATAAGGCTACTAGAAGGTAACTAAAGGAATATTATAGGTTTCCTTATAGGGGTTTTTCTAAAAGTAAGAGTAGCGTCTACATAGCCTATTAGCGTAGCTAAAAGATAATAAACAAGATTTATATATAGATCCTTATATAATTTAGCGTACTTATTAAACTTAAAAATTAACTTTAAAATTATTTACGTATTTATCTTTAGAGATTAGTGCTTCTAGATTTTAAGACTTATACTTAAGAGATAGCTTATATACGTTCTTACTTATAAACCCCTTAATATAGTTAGGTAGTATATCTTTATTACTTTCTAAAATACTAATTAATTATCTTTAATAAAGTATTTAATATAAATACTTAAATCTTATAGTAGTTTAAGTTCTTAGAACTCTTTTACTTAGCTATATAGAACTTTTACCTTTTTACTTCTCTCTATATTATTAACCTATATTCTAATTACCCTTAATCTATTAACTTATTTATTCTTAGTAATTAAGAAATTATCTAATTATTATTATTTATTATTACTTCTATATAACTACCTATTAATAAAATTATAGACCCTTTTAAAGAGTTTTCTTTCTTAGCGTTTCTAGGCCTTAACGTAACTACTTACTCTTAATTATAGTCTATATCTTCTTAACGCTAAGACAAAATAGTTCTAGGCCCTTTTTAGAGCTACTATATATTAGTTATTAACTACTATTAAGATTAAAATCCTAAAGGCCTATTTATAAAGAAAGTAGTAGTAGATATATAGGACTCTATATAAGCTACTATTTAGACTTCTTAATAAGAAAAGAGTAAGTACTAGTTATTATATACTAATTCTAATAAAGATAATAATCTCTTACTCTTTAATCTATCTACTTATAGTAGCTAAGTAAACTAGAAGCTAATCTTATTACTTATTTAGTATATGCTTAGTAACAAACTTTTATAACTAATTAAAACTATAGCGTTTACTACGCCCTTAATAGAATTAATTACTCTAATAATATCTTTAGCTTTTTATAAGAATATATAAAAAGTAAAAAAAGGAAAGGCATTTAAAGAAATCTATTCTACTATATTAGTTTAGTTATAAAAAATATAGCTCTAAAATAATAGTTATAAGGAGGTTTCTTTAGCTTTCTAAAATAACTACTTAGTAGTTAATAATATAGTACGTATTATATTCTTCTAGGTTTTTTAAGGCTTTCTCTAGATATAAGCCTATAAAGATTTAAAAGTAGCTATATTAGAAAGTCTTTTAAACTTATTACTACTATTTTATTATTAAGAACCTAATTCTATTACTAGAGTATTTAAAGATTACTATTTAATTTATAATACTTAAGAGCTAAAGTAGGAAGTTATATAAAAAGATTCTTAACTCTTATTTAATTAGATTTATACTACCTTAGCTATAAACTAAGCTATAATAGTATATTACTAATTTTACTATAATAAATTATAAAAGAGTAATATCTAAAATACTAAGTCTTTAGAAGAGATTTAAGATTTTATAAATAAGGTAAATAATCTAAAAAGCTTTATAGTTAACTATAAGATAGAAATAGATAAATTCTTCTTAAAAGTTAAAAGACTTTAAATTAGTATAATTAATTACTATAAATTTACTTCTAATTATTATTAACTATAGTATAATATTTAAGTAGTAAAAAACTATGCTACTTTTATAAAAATAGAGTTAGTATATTATATAAAATAACTTTAAGAATATTATAAATAGATATAACTTTAGAATACTACTATTATAAACCTTAATACTAAAAATAAATCCTTTACTTAATATTTTTATACTATAAAGTAATAGATATAAGATTTTTTAATCTTTATAAAACTTTATAATATACTAGCTTTTATATACCTAAGAGATAAAAAAAACGCTAAATTACTTAGTAATATACTATATTAACTTATAGCTACTTAACTTAATCTAGTATAAACGTATTTTATATTACCTTTTTTAAAAGTAAGGTCTAATCTCTTAAATAATACTACTTTATATATTAGTTAACCTTATTATATAGTTAAATAGTATAATAATAAAAATAAGAGTAAATATTATTAATAGAAGGATTAGGTATTAGATATTTTAGAAGAAGATACTTAGTTTTACCTAACTAATAAGGAGAAGATTTAGTTTATTTATAATAATTTAGATAATCTAGTATAGTCTTTAATATTATATTACTTAGGCTATAACTTTATAAGCTTTTACCTTATTATTAATAATATATAGAAGGACCTAGATACTTATAATAAAATAATAAATAGATATAATATTATAAAGTAGTAGCTTTACTTAGTAGACGCTAAAATAAAGACTATAGAGAATCTAATAGAATTCTTAAGTTACTTCTTAAAGAAGACTAAAAACATAGACTTAGAGAATTATAATAAAGTTATAAAACTATATTTACTTTTCTTAGAATAATTTATTTATTTCTTAATAGGATATAATATTAAAACTTACTTAGAACTTTATATATATCTATATAATATAGAATAAGATCTAAACTTCTTAAAGTAGAATAATAATAATAATTCTAATACTAATAACTCTAATAGTAGTAATACTAATAATAATAACTTAACTAATAATTTAAGGAACTAGAATAGAGATACTTATAATAATAATAGCTAAAATAGTAGTAAATATCTATACTATCTAAATAATATCTTTTTAGTCTTATAAGTATAAAATAGGTGCTCTAAATATAGTAAGAAAAATTATACCTTAAAATAAAAGGATACTCTTTATAGATAGAAGACTTATTTAATAAATAATAAAATTTAACTAAAGGTTTTAGTAATACTTATTACTATAATAAACGCTTCCTAAGTAGAGATACTTAGTATATATTTATATAAGTATTTAAACTAAATACTCTACCTTATTAACGTAAGAAGAAGCTAAACCTATAAGAAATATATAATTAGTAGAAGAAGTAAGAATTAGGCTAAATTTAAGATAGAATTTAGAAGCTAGAAACCTAGTAGGTAAATCTAAACCTACTATTAGTAGTATATTATGTTATTTAACTATTCTTAGTAGTAATTAATTTAGGATAGTTACTACTAAATAACGTTAACTATATACTTTTTATAGAGCTATAATAGATAATAGTTAAGAGTATACTAATTCTAAAAGCTAACATTTTTAAGAAATATAATATACTAATTAATACTAGTAGTAGCGTATTTAGAATTATTTATATCTACTTTATTAAATAGTATAATATACTAAAAATATAATTTAACTAACTATATTTAGTAAAGCTTATAAATAAGAAAACTATTATTAAAATTAATAAAGCTATATTAGTTACTATACGTATTAAAAGTTATATTAAATAGATATATTATTTTATAATAAAAGTAGCTACTTATAATCTTATTCTTAGTAATCCTTAGATCTAGCTTTATAAGATATACTTAAGAAGAGGTAAGAAGACTATTATATTTAATTCTTATTATTATCTTTATAATTATATTCTAATATATTATCCTATTAAAGTTAATACTTAGAGATAATATAACTTTATTATAAAACCTTTAGAAAATAAAGAAGTAGTAGTAATATTTATATATATTATAGTAATACTTATAAAGTATAAAGGTTAGATAGTAGAAGTTCTCTATCTTAAGGATTTTGCTAAGTCTAAAAATAAGAAGCTACTAAATAGCTCTCTACTAAAGAACTTTTTAATAGAGGAGGAGAAGCTATTTAACCTTTTAGGAATATTAGACCTAATCTTCTTTATAGATAACGTAGTAATTAATCTATTTACTATCTTAGAATATAATTTTAAGAAGTAGTAGGAAAAGTATAAGCGTCCTTATTTTACTTATAAAGAACTTTATAAAATAATTTTAAAGGAATTCTACTACTATCTTAAAGTCTTTAATTTATAAAAAGTAGATAAATTACTACCTTTTTACTTAGATTTTAATTATTTTATTAATTTTATACTAGACGCTACTATACTAAAATAATATAATACTAGTATAAATTTAAAATAGAATATTATTATTAAATAGTATCTAGAAAGTTTATTAGAGAAAAGCTTTATATACTCTTCTAAATTATACTTTATAATACTAATATTATATATATATAAACTAGGTAGAGGTATTTAAGTCTATATTAATTATTAAAGTTTTAATAAAATCTCTTATAAAAATAAGAATATACTATTACTACTTCCTAATACTTTAATAAAGCTATATTAAGTATAGTACTATAATAAATTTAATATTATTATAGCTTATAAATAAATATAAATTAAACCTAGAGATAAATATAAAATAGCCTTCTCTATATAATATAGTTTCTATAAGTTTATTATTATACTTTTTAAATTAACTAGTATTCTTAATACCTTTTAAGTATATATTAACTATATCTTAATAAAGTATCTTAACAACTTTATTATAGTCTATATAAATAATATTCTTATTTTTAGTAAGATATATAAAAAATATATAACTTATATATACTTAGTATTTAATAAGTTAGAAAAAGCTAGCTTATATCTTAATATTTATAAATTAGAATTTACTACTATAGAAGTAAAATATCTAGGGTTAATTATTATTATAGAAAATATTAAAATAGACTTTATAAAAGTAGAATTAGTATTAGAATAAGAATAACTATTATATATTAAAGATATTTAAGCTTTCCTTAGTTTTGCTAACTTTTATTACTATTTTATATAAGAATACTTAGAGATTATTATACTCTTTATAGCCTTAATAAAGAAAAACGTAGTTACTATATTCCTATAAAATATTAGAAGACTAAAAGATTAGGTATTTAATAAACTAAAGAAGGTATTTACTATAGTATCTATCTTAAAGTATTTTAATTATACTAAGGAGACTTAGCTTAAAACTAATATATCTAATTAGGTATACGCTAGAGTATTATCTTAAAAAGATAATAATAGAGATTTATATTTTATAGCGTTTCTTTTAAAAAAGATATTACTAGTAGAATATAATTATAATATTTATAATAAAGAACTTCTTATAATTATACGCACTTTTAAAGAATAAGAACTAGAACTATTCTTTATTAATAATCTTATTAAAGTATTCTTAGATTATTAAAATCTATAAACGTTTATAACTACTAAGAAGCTTTTATATTATTAAATATACTAGGTAGAGTTTTTATTATAGTTCTACTTTAAGATTATATATTATCTTAGACTAGCTAATAAGAAAGTAGACGCGCTAACTTAGTACTTTTAAGACTTATCTTAAAATAATAATAATTTATATATCTAGTACTAGGTATACTTTTTACTTTTCTTTTACTAGTTTAATACTATATATATAATTAAAATAGTATATCTACTAGTTAAATCTATTATGTTATCTCTTATATAGATTACTACTATTATTATAAATAAGTTAGATTTCTCTACTAAAGTAGGAAAGTTATTAAAGAACCTTATAATAGTAAACCTTAGTAATAAGGACTAGCCTAAGAACGTACTTAAAGGTAACTTCTTAGAGTTTAATAAATCTCTAGACTTTAACGTTAATTAGTTTCTAATAAAAATAATAGAAGTAGGTAAAGATAATATATTACTAAATACTATTTATTATACTAAGTAAGAAGAATTATTATACCTCTCTTTTAGCATCTTAGAATAATAAGATATTAAGCTTAGTAACTATATAATCTTAGTAAAAAGCCTAGTCCTTTATTACTAACGTATTTTAATACCTAAAAGTAAGCTTTATTATTATACTATAATATATACCTACTATTATAAAGTTATAAATTATAAAGGCTTAGTAACTATTTATTACTAGCTCTAGTAAGATTACTAGTAGCTATATATATTATAAGATATAAAGAAGTATATCTCTAGATATAAATATATCTTTACTAAACCTATTTATTAAAAGAAGTAAGGACTTTTTTAATTATTCCTCTTACTAGAGCAAGTATAGTTAAATATCTTAATTAACTTTACTATCTCTCTACCTTAGTATACCTATTTAGGTATTACTTTTTATTATATTATAGTTATTATAGACTAATATACTTACTAATAGTACTTTATTCTTTTACTTAATCTCTTTATAAAGATAATAGTTCTTACATTTATTAATTAAGTCTAGAAACTAACTAGATAGCTAAATATAATCCTATTAAATAGAGGATTATAATTTACTTTAGTATTCTAGAAATAATTATATAATTAAGTAAGTATAGTACTATAGCTAAGTATTATATAGTATTTATAGACTAATAGAATTATAGAAATCTTAATATTAGCACTTAAGTAATATCTTTACGTTTTTATTAATTAGAATTAGGATAATTAAGTTTAGTTACTACTATTTATAGAATTTGCTATTAACTCTACTATTAGTATAATAATAAGCTTTACTCTATTTAAGATCTAATATAATTTCCTTTCTAAATCTAAACTTAAGTTATCTTATTAAGTACTAGTACTATACTAATACTCCTTCTCTTTAGCTTAATAAGAATAGAAAGATACTAATAAGATATAGGAAGGCTATAAAGATATATATAATTATTTTATAAAATAACTAATATAAGTATAAGTATAATAAGCTAAATAGACTAATAAGTACTAATGTATAACGCTAGATCTTTAGCCTAAAGACTTAGTATATCTAAATATTTAAAATTACTATATAATATATATATCTAAGACTCTTAATAATAAAAGCGTAAAGCTTTTCTATATTTTAAAGAAACTTAACGCTATTATATTTAAACTTAAATTACTAAAGTATATAAAGATATACTCTATATTTTACGTTTAGTTACTATATATTATTATAAATAATATAGAGCTTCTATATTAATATAATCCTCTACTAATAGTAGTAGGTAAGGCGCTAAAAGAAGAAAAGTAGTAAGTTAATAAAATCCTTAATAGCTACTATAAAAAGAATACTTATAAAAAGTTAGAATACCTTATAAAATAGATAGATTATAATATACCTTTATAGCAACTATAGGAAGACCTTAAGAATATAGTAAACCTAATCTATAACTTCTATAAATATAATTCTATAAAGCTTAGCCCTAACCCTAAGTAGTTACTACTTATTATTAGACTTAATATATCTAACTCTACTAACTATAATAGTAATAGATTACTAAATAACTAGTTAGAGTAATAAAAAAGTATTTATTTATTTATTTATATTATGC